>CM042419.1:14148936-14168936 GCA_023634145.1 Thymallus thymallus
CTCTGTCTCCCTCTTTCCCTCTCTCTCTCTCTTTCTCGGTCTCGGCTCTGCTCGCGCTCATGGTCCCGGGAGCGTTCACGGTTCTTCCGTCGGCTGCCGTGGTGCGAGGAGGACGAGGAAGAGGACTTGGACCCCTTCTGGATAAACAGGTGGTCCTGCCCATCACCAGGAACCTATCATTTCACAACAGGAAAGGGGGGGGGAGGGTCGGTTGACATTGACACAGTCAAGAATGATAGACTCCAAACATTTCAATAAACCTGTACATCCCAAAACATCCACTAGACTTCCAGAGGGAAAAAGGCTAAGAAATCTACTCTGCATTTGGGGTCTAGTGGACACTTTCGGAGTGCATTGTGGGTAACACAGCGTGCAAATATGATGAGCAGGCATCACAGGCACATACATCTCTGAATAGCTGTGGGCCCTCCCTCCATGCACCCCCCCCCCCTCCTCCTCCTCCTCCTCGACCCTACTGCACCAGACGCTTCACATGCTGTTAATATCATGGAGCGGAGCAGACGTTGACATCACATTGATGACATCACATGGAATGAACCCAGGAACCAACCAGGACACCAGCTCTCAAACCCAGGAAGTAGTGACTGAGAGACCCAACTAGTAGTGCATTCTGCATGACCATGGTCCAGCGACCCCTGTCCATCTCTGGCATCTCTGAAAGAAAAATACTGACACAGCTCTGATTTGTCTCATTTTAATTACTGTACTAACAGCGTACAGTTAAAACTCTACTGAGGGGCTGTCTATCAAAACGTCAGGCCATTGAGCAGAATGTATGCAAACCAAAATTCTGTTGGTTAGCCAGTCACTACCATGTAGACGTGAACAGCTGAGATTGAGATGGCTAGCCTTGCACCACTAGTACCAGATGGTCTCCTCTGCTGTAGAGGACTGTTTTAGAGAGGAGGCCCTGATGGGCTGGGCTTGGGGGCTTAGATACTGTACATGGTGCTAGGGGGAGGACAGAGAGAGAGAGATAGAGAGAGAGATCTGGTGTGGTGATATATGCTTGGAGAAGCAGCCCTGAGGATGTAGCCTACTTAACTGTAGCTCCTGATCCCAGACCAGTTTAGAATAGGCTGACCTACATTCAATCTGCTTACACCAGTGTGTTGTAGATCTGATTATAGGCCAGCGTACTACAGTTCACAGATCTGGAAGCTGGTGTGGTGGTATGAACTCAAAATGACCGCAGTTCATGTCAACAATAACAGATTAATTCATGAATCCACTGTAGTTGACGCACAGAGTACTGTTACTGCATGTTTGTGTGACAGGGTAGGAACTAGGAACTATAGTTTTGGTCAGTTTTCCCCCTGCTTCCTAGCCTGTCACATATGTAAAATAGCATGCGTCATGATAGAGGGTTATAGTTTACTGGTGAGGTAGAGTAGGGTGCGGTAGACTGATGTTGTACCATGGGCGATGACACTACAGGAAGAACTTTCTGAGAGGAGTTATGCTTTAAACTATTCTTTGAGTTAAACAGAGGGAAAAGGCATTTCTTGATGCTGGGGTTCCTTCCATCGTCGACTCTGTCTGTCTGTAATACAGGATACACAATGCTCCAATAACGGATAACACATTGGGAAACAGACATGCCTGTGTTGTTTAAATAGCCCACACATATACAGACATGGTTTAATGTTCATGAAGATGGAAAAGCATCAGCAACAACAGAAAACCCAGGGAACTACATCTATCTCTATATATGTCTCTCTCTATATATATATATATGTCTCTCTCTCTCTCTATATATATATATATATGTCTCTCTCTCTCTATATATGTCTCTCTCTATAAATATGTCTCTCTCTCTATATTTATATATCTCTCTATCTATATGTCACTCTCTCACTCTATATAAATGTCTCTCTCTCTCTATGTACACATGTCTCTCTCTCTATATATATATATATGTCTCTCTCTCTATATATATATACAGTGGGGAGAACAAGTATTTGATACACTGCCGATTTTGCAGGTTTTCCCACTTACAAAGCATGTAGAAGTCTGTAATTTTTATCATAGGTACTCTTCAACTGTGAGTGACGGAATCTAACTACAACTTTCCTGTAGTTCTTGACCAGGTTTACACACACTGCAGCAGGGATTTTGGCCCAATCCTCCATACAGACCTTCTCCAGATCCTTCAGGTTTCGGGGCTGTTGCTGGGCAATACGGACTTTCAGCTCCCTCCAAAGATTTTCTATTGGGTTCAGGTCTGGAGACTGGCTAGGCCACTCCAGGACCTTGAGATGCTTCTTACGGAGCCACTCCTTAGTTGCCCTGGCTGTGTGTTTCGGGTTGTTGTCATGCTGGAAGACCCAGCCACGACCCATCTTCAATGCTCTTACTGAGGGAAGGAGGTTGTTGGCCAAGATCTCGCAATACATGGCCCCATCCATCCTCCCCTCAATACGGTGCAGTCGTCCTGTCCCCTTTGCAGAAAAGCATCCCCAAAGAATGATGTTTCCACCTCCATGCTTCACGGTTGGGATGGTGTTCTTGGGGTTGTACTCATCCTTCTTCTTCCTCCAAACACGGCGAGTGGAGTTTAGACCAAATAGCTCTATTTTTGTCTCATCAGACCACATGACCTTCTCCCATTCCTCCTCTGGATCATCCAGATGGTCATTGGCAAACTTCAGACAGGCCTGGACATGCTCTGGCTTGAGCAGGGGGACCTTGCGTGCGCTGCAGGATTTGAATCCATGACGGCGTAGTGTGTTACTAATGGTTTTCTTTGAGACTGTGGTCCCAGCTCTCTTCAGGTCATTGACCAGGTCCTGCCGTGTAGTTCTGGGCTGATCCCTCACCTTCCTCATGATCATTGATGCCCCACGAGGTGAGATCTTGCATGGTGCCCCAGACCGAGGGAGATTGACCGTCATCTTGAACTTCTTCCATTTTCTAATAATTGCGCCAACAGTTGTTGCTTTCTCACCAAGCTGCTTGCCTATTGTCCTGTAGCCCATCCCAGCCTTGTGAAGGTCTACAATTTTATCCCTGATGTCCTTACACAGCTCTCTGGTCTTGGCCATTGTGGAGAGGTTGGAGTCTGTTTGATTGAGTGTGTGGGCAGGTGTCTTTTATACAGGTAACGAGTTCAAACAGGTGGAGTTAATACAGGTAATGAGTGGAGAACAGGAGGGCTTCTTAAAGAAAAACTAACAGGTCTGTTAGTGCCGGAATTCTTACTAGTTGGTAGGTGATCAAATACTTATGTCATGCAATAAAATGCAAATTAATTATTTAAAAATCATACAATGTGATTTTCTGGATTTTTGCCTCACAGTTGAAGAGTACCTATGATAAAAATGACAGACCTCTACATGCTTTGTAAGTAGGAAAACCTGCAAAATCGGCAGTGTATCAAATACTTGTTCTCCCCACTGTATATGTCTCTCTCTCTCTCTCTCTCTCTCTCTCTCTCTCTCTCTCTCTCTCTCTCTCTCTCTCTCTCTCTCTCTCTCTCTCTCTCTCTCTCTCTCTCTCTCTCTCTCTCTCTCTCTCTCTCTCTCTCTCTCTCTCTCTCTCTCTCTCTCTCTCTCTCTCTCTCTCTCTCTCTCTCTCTCTCTCTCTCTCTCTCTCTCCAGATGAATGTCTGTGTGTGACTGAGAGGGAACCCTACTGTATTGGTTGGTTTCTTCTTCTTCTTCTTCTTCATAGATCTGAAGAAGCCCTGTTTCTCCTTGTCTTTGGCTGGCTCTGGTTGGTTCATCACCATGGCCTCTGCAGTACTCCTGAAGAGGCCAGGACCCAAGACTGTGTTAGCTCGCTGAGCTAAAGCCTACCTCAGGGAGGTTGCTCATCCCATGCTCGCCAGGACTCAATGTCATTCATTCATTTGTTTGTTCGTTCATTCATTCATTGTAGATCAGATCCAGTGATTGACAGCTCACCAGTCAAAGGCAGTCTGGCGTTTGGAGTGGTTGTTCATGACACCTGGGTCCCCTGGCCCCGGCGGTCCTCTGCTCTCCCTCTGAGCCCCACCATCATGAAAGGACGAGGAGTTGTCTGGCCTGGGAGAGGGCACTGCAACAGAACACAGAGAGAAGAAGAAACTTTCAGAGAAGAAGAGGAGGAGAGGATCCACCAAATGTTGAAGAAGAGGAGTAGAGGACCCGCCAAATGTTGAAGAAGAGCAGGAGAGGACCCGCCAAATGTTGCGTCACTGACAGTCCTCATCCTTCTCTCTCTATCTCTCTTGGTAACTCTCTCTCATCTCTCTCATACTGTACGTACCTCTGTAGAAGCTTCCTACCCGTCTGGGCATGGAGTCACTGAAGATCATCCGACTCTCCTTGGAGGAGACTGGGTCCTCAGTGAGGGACTCATGGTACATACCCACTGGTACCTACAGTACAACACAAACAAAGCAGAGTTGAACAGAACACAGAAAATACTATGTTGAGCCATGCTAATTGATCCAATGATCATATTGCTGTAGCAGGATCTAACATGAGCACCTTTCACACCATGTGTTCCCTGATCACTTTCCCAAAGATGATATCTCACTCCTACATCCTTATCATAGTTTATTTAAACCCATTAAACCAATTCAGTTCAGTGATGCCACATTTAGCAGCTCTCAGGGATAGACATACTGCAGATAAAACACTGATAGAAGCATTCAGCAGCCAGACAGTAAGCTGTGAAATCAGCCTGTGCTGAACAACAGGAAAAGCTATGGACCTCATTCTTAGCAGGGCGTTGTGAGTGAAAGGAGGCCGGGTTGTCCCGCGTGGAGTCTTTAATCTGGGGTCGGGGGTGAGAGGTCACCACCTCTTTAGAAGACTGCTCACTCTGTAGACCAGATGGACAGACAGACAGATAAACAGACAGATAGACAGATTGACAGACACAGACAGACAGACAGACAGACAGACAGACAGACAGACAGACAGACAGACAGACAGACAGATACAGACAGACAGATACATAGACAGATAGACAGACAGACAGATAGACAGACAGACAGATCGATAGACAGATATAGCATGTGAGGCAGACAGTCTGGAGCAGCAGTGTGTGTGTGTGTGTGTGTGTGTGTGTGTGTGTGTGTGTGTGTGTGTGTGTGTGTGTGTGTGTGTGTGTGTGTGTGATCAGGAGAAAGACTACATTAGCAATAATGAAAGTTAGGCCAGGTAGCGACGATTCTGCCTCAAAGAGAGATACACAGCCACTCACACACGCACACAGACACACTCGCACACACACACACACACACACACACACACACACACACACACACACACAAATGCACGCACACCCACGTACGCATGTGCACACATCACATTCACGCACGCAAACACACAATGACTGCTGTCAGCCAATTGACACTGACCCTGGCCATGTCTTCAGTGCAGTCCTCTCTGGACGATCCCACAGAGTGTCCTACGGAGTGTCTGGTGAGGGTGCGGTGCTGAAGCTGGGGGGAGAGCATCTGCAGACTGCTAGCCCTCGTGGGCAACCCCTGCCCCACCACTAGGCCCCCCTCACTACCCCCTCCACCCCCACCTCCGTGGGGCCTGTGGCGCTCACTCCTCCTCACGTACATGGAGTGGCGGTGGGGCCTCTGCTGGGAAGAGAAGGGACTGGTGTAGCCCAGGCCGTAGGGGTAGGACTCATGGGGGGAGGCCAGGGTGTGAGCGCCGTGGTTCCCCCCACCGTCCCCTTCTCCTCCTGGGTCAAGAAGCTCCAGGCCCGGGACCTTGGCCTCTTCTGGAGCTTTGTGTCTGGAGGAGGAGGTGCGTCGGCAGGATGAGTCCAGGGTGGAGCTCTCCAGGCGGGGGTTGTTGCCGCGGGACGAGGGGCTGTGGCCGGAGGAGTGGCCGGTGTGGCTGGAGGTGTGGCCAGAAGAGTGGCGTTCGCTGTGGCGGGGGGCCTGGGGACTTCCAGGTGGGGCGTGGCCAGAAGAGTGGCGTTCGCTGTGGCGGGGGGCTTGGGGACTTCCAGGGGGGGCGTGGCCAGAAGAGTGGCGTTCGCTGTGGCGGGGGGCCTGGGGACTTCCAGGGGGGGCGTTGAGGTTCAGGTCCAGGCAGCTGAAATAACATATACAGTTACCTCAGCCATGAGTACAACAACACACATATTTACTAGCCGTCGGACCTACACAAACCTCAAATTCTCAACGAGAATACAATGTTCAGGTCTTGCCTCAGGAGACTACACATTTCCAAGTACACACCATCACCAAGACTACACAAGATCAATAAGTTAGCATGCCCTTGAATATCGGAGACTAAGCTACATTCATTAACAATTCCCTGGCAGCTCTCTCTCTAGGTTAACCATTCCCTGACAGCTCTCTCTCTAGGTTAACCATTCCTTGACAGCTCTCTCTCTAGGTTAACCATTCCCTGACAGCTCTCTCTAGGTTAACCATTCCCTGGCAGCTCTCTCTCACTAGGTTAACCATTCCTTGACAGCTCTTTCTCTCCAGGTTAACCATTCCCTGACAGCTCTCTCTCTAGGTTAACCATTCCCTGAAAGGTCTCTCTAGGTTAACCATTCCCTGACAGCTCTCTCTCTAGGTTAACTATTCCCTGAAAGGTCTCTCTAGGTTAACCATTCCCTGAAAGGTCTCTCTAGGTTAACCATTCCCTGACAGCTCTCTCTCTAGGTTAACCAATTCCCTGACAGATCTCTCTAGGTTAACCATTCCCTGACAGGTCTCTCTAGGTTAACCATTCCCTGACAGGTCTCTCTAGGTTAACCAATTCCCTGACAGATCTCTCTAGGTTAACCATTCCCTGACAGGTCTCTCCAGGTTAACCATTCCCTGACAGGTCTCTCTAGGTTAACCATTCACTGACAGGTCTCTCTAGGTTAACCAATTCCCTGACAGGTCTCTCTAGGTTAACCAATTCCCTGACAGGTCTCTCTCTCTCTATGTTACCTGGCAGGGAAGAAGCGGGCGGCGATTCCAGCGGTTGCCGTAGGGTCGTCGGGGTGCAGGCCCCTCACCCCATCACCAAGGTTACCACCCACAGACTTGGCGTTGCTGCTCAGAGCACTGTGGCTCTTGGACAGACTCAGGTAGGAGCTGGAACTCTTGGAGGAGCTGTGGGTGGAGTCTATGTTGTGTCCACCATGGCGGCCATGTTGTTTCTCCATGGTATTGGTTTTTCCCTCCAGAAAGGAAGAGTGTCGTCCCTGCCCTACTGGAGATGTTCAAATGTAAAAAATGGGTTGGCAATGCATTTATTGTATTATATATTTATGTTATTAGTATATTTATTGTATTAGTATATTTATGGTACTAGTCTACTTATGGTACTAGTCTACTTATGGTACTAGTCTATTTATGGTACTAGTCTATTTATGGTACTAGTCTACTTATGGTACTAGTCTACTTATGGTACTAGTCTACTTATGGTACTAGTCTATTTATGGTACTAGTCTACTTATGGTACTAGTCTACTTATGGTACTAGTCTACTTATGGTACTAGTCTATTTATGGTACTAGTCTACTTATGGTACTAGTCTACTTATGGTACTAGTCTATTTATGGTACTAGTCTACTTATGGTACTAGTCTACTTATGGTACTAGTCTATTTATGGTACTAGTCTACTTATGGTACTAGTCTATTTATGGTACTAGTCTATTTATGGTACTAGTCTATTTATGGTACTAGTCTATTTATGGTACTAGTCTACTTATGGTACTAGTCTACTTATGGTACTAGTCTACTTATGGTACTAGTCTATTTATTGTATTAGCATTGTGTTGCAGTGTCATTTAAAAACATTTTCATCAAGTGTGTTCTTTACTTTGCACTTTTGTATTGCACGTTTTTTAAAAGTATAAGTAGGTCTTGCCTGAACCAGAACGGCCCATAGGTCAGGAGTCTATCTCCTGTTTCTGTAGAGTGAACCAGAACGGCCCATAGGTCAGGAGTCTATCTCCTGTTTCTGTAGAGTGAACCAGAACGGCCCATAGGTCAGGAGTCTATCTCCTGTTTCTGTAGAGTGAACCAGAACGGCCCATAGGTCAGGAGTCTATCTCCTGTTTCTGTAGAGTGAGCCAGAACGGCCCATAGGTCAGGAGTCTATCTCCTGTTTCTGTAGAGTGAACCAGAACGGCCCATAGGTCAGGAGTCTATCTCCTGTTTCTGTAGAGTGAACCAGAACGGCCCATAGGTCAGGAGTCTATCTCCTGTTTCTGTAGAGTGAACCAGAACGGCCCATAGGTCAGGAGTCTATCTCCTGTTTCTGTAGAGTGAACCAGAACGGCCCATAGGTCAGGAGTCTATCTCCTGTTTCTGTAGAGTGAGCCAGAACGGCCCATAGGTCAGGAGTCTATCTCCTGTTTCTGTAGAGTGAGCCAGAACGGCCCATAGGTCAGGAGTCTATCTCCTGTTTCTGTAGAGTGAGCCAGAACGGCCCATAGGTCAGGAGTCTATCTCCTGTTTCTGTAGAGTGAACCAGAACGGCCCATAGGTCAGGAGTCTATCTCCTGTTTCTGTAGAGTGAACCAGAACGGCCCATAGGTCAGGAGTCTATCTCCTGTTTCTGTAGAGTGAACCAGAACGGCCCATAGGTCAGGAGTCTATCTCCTGTTTCTGTAGAGTGAACCAGAACGGCCCATAGGTCAGGAGTCTATCTCCTGTTTCTGTAGAGTGAACCAGAACGGCCCATAGGTCAGGAGTCTATCTCCTGTTTCTGTAGAGTGAACCAGAACGGCCCATAGGTCAGGAGTCTATCTCCTGTTTCTGTAGAGTGAACCAGAACGGCCCATAGGTCAGGAGTCTATCTCCTGTTTCTGTAGAGTGAACCAGAACGGCCCATAGGTCAAGAGTCTATCTCCTGTTTCTGTAGAGTGAGCCAGAACGGCCCATAGGTCAGGAGTCTATCTCCTGTTTCTGTAGAGTGAACCAGAACGGCCCATAGGTCAGGAGTCTATCTCCTGTTTCTGTAGAGTGAACCAGAACGGCCCATAGGTCAGGAGTCTATCTCCTGTTTCTGTAGAGTGAACCAGAACGGCCCATAGGTCAGGAGTCTATCTCCTGTTTCTGTAGAGTGAACCAGCTTGATGTTCCAGTATGGCCCCTGGACAGGATTCTAGTCCATAGCAGTTTAACGTTGAAGTATTAAGGAACTGGTATGTATTAATCTTGTGTGAATGTTTCAGTAGGGTGACCCCTGACCTTGCTGTTGCTGCTGTTGAGAGCGGGAGGTGGACTTCACGTACATGGCTCCAGGGCCCTGCTGGTCAGGAGCCTTGGCCCCTGGGGGCCCAACACCAACCAGGTTGAAGTCAAACTGTGTCGTGCCCTTTACAATAAAGACAAGACAAGAGAAGATAAAATAAGACAAGATAATTACTTTATTGTCCTCAGCTGTGGGAAAATGTTGTTCACAGCTTTGTGCATTAATATGAAAATACATGTTTAGAATAAACACAGGTCAGGACATAGACAGTTAGAGAAACAAACTAAATTAATACAATTGATGTAAGCAAGTATAGTTTTCTCAATAAGTAGCTGAATAAGTCAAAGACAGTAGTGGTCCTGATGCTGTTTACCTTGGTGTCCTTGGGGCTGAGCAGGTGTGGCATGTTGTTGTTGTTGACCAAGTCCTTACTACAGGAGATGGAGCGGTTCAGGGTCTGGGTCATGTAGGCCTTGGGGTGGAGGGTGGGGCTCAGACTGGACGACACAGGCTTGTTGCCATTCAGGAAGCTGTCGTTGCCTAGGTGAAGGTCGCCATGACGAGGCAGGCTGGAACATTCCTTACTGTTAGTATGACGGTGACCCAAGCTCTTACTGCCGTGGCTTCTGTATGGGGAGGAGAGAGAGGGAGGGAGGGAGAGAGGGAGAGAGGGAGGAGAGGGAGAGAGGAGGGAGGGAGAGGGAGGGAGAAGGGGATGGAGTGAGGGGGGAGAGAGAGGGGGGAGGGAGGGAGAGGGAGAGGGAGGGAGGGGAGGAGAGAGAGATTTTAAGATTGAGAGGCAAGGTGAGGTAATCCTTAATCTAAGTATCTACCTTTATCTGTGTTAGAACAACATAGCCAGATGAGACCCCATGCAGTATCCAGAACCTAACCAGACCCCATGCAGTATCCAGAACCTAACCAGACCCCATGCAGTATCCAGAACCTAACCAGACCCCATGCAGTATCCAGAACTTAACCAGACCCCATGCAGTATCCAGAACCTAACCAGACCCCATGCAGTATCCAGAACTTAACCAGACCCCAGTGCAGTGCTGACCTGGTGGGCACGGTGTTCTCCATGTGGCTGTGGGGCTTCCTCTTGGAGGAGCGTGGGGGGTTAGGTGAGGGTGGTGCTGGGGCGGCCTGCTCCACGAGGCGGAGGGGCTGGAAGGCTGGGTGGTTCAGACTCTGTTCTGTCAGGTAGCGGTCAGAAGGGACCAGTAACAACAGGTTCTAGTGAGGGAGGAGACAGAACACAGAACACAGAACACAGAACTTTAGGACATAGTTCTTTATTATAGTTTGACAATAAAACAAAAATATATATATCATAAAAAGTTTCTTTATTATCATTAAAGTTTATTTCAAATATATAGTTTTGTATATACAGTATGTCAATGAAGCACATTGACATTTGAGTCATTTATCAGACGCTCTTTTCCAGAGCAACTTACAGTAGTGAGTTCATACTTTCTTCATACTGGTCACCTGTGGGCATCGCAACCACAACACTAGCATTGCAAACGCCATGCTCTACCAACTGAGCTACAGCATTCTTAAAGCAGCCCTCTACATTTATATAGTATATGTATAGGAATGCCAGAGACTAACAAGATTGTTGTGGCTTTTCACAATGTCGATCCAGAGACAGAGAGATGGGTGGGAGGGTTTGTCACACGATTCATCTCCTGAGGAATGTGTGATGTACTGTAGGCCTAGCTAACAGCAGAGTACTGACAAACCCACTGCTTTAGTCATAGACATACATTAGCTAGCAGGACTAGTCTAGTTTGAGCCTGGAGGACCCAGAATGTGCTAAACCTGGCAATACCAAGTGTGTGTGTGTCTGTATGTCTATGTGTGTCTGTATGTCTGTGTGTGTCTGTATGTCTGTGTGTCTGTGTGTGTGTGTGTGTGTGTGTGTGTGTGTGTGTGTGTGTGTGTGTGTGTGTGTGTGTGTGTGTGTGTGTGTGTGTGTGTGTGTGTGTGTGTGTATGTGTTACCTTCATCAGATCCAGCATGAGGACACTCAGGATGGCCAGGTACCTTCGCTCCAGGGTTGTAGGGTGATTCACTGAGGGGAACTGCTGACACACACACACACACACACACACACACACACACACACACACACACACACACACACACACACACACACACACACACACACACACACACACACACACATACACACAGTTGTGAGGTTTCAGAGTGTAGTGTCTATGATGTGATTCCAGCCCTCCACTTTCAGATCTGTCTGATTGGAGTTGACAGGACGATTGGCTGACTGGGTCTAACATCAGCTTTCAACGGGTCTAACATCAGCTTTCAACGGGTCTAACATCAGCTTTCAACGGGTCTAACATCAGCTTTCAACGGGTCTAACATCAGCTTTCAACGGGTCTAACATCAGCTTTCAACGGGTCTAACATCAGCTTTCAACGGGTCTAACATCAGCTTTCACTTTAGCAGGTACATGATTACCAGCACTCTGATGGATCTGTGTGTGTGTGTGAGAGAGAGAGAGTTATCGGGTAAAGAATGATTGTTCAGTATTAACAGTTAGCAGTTCTCCCAGAGATACTTAGATCTGCTACATACATCAACTCTGTCTGTCTGTCTGTCTGTCTGTCTGTCTGTCTGTCTGTCTGTCTGTCTGTGTCTCTCTCTCTGTCTGTCTGTGTGTCTCTCTCTCTGTCTGTCTGTGTCTCTCTCTCGCTGTCTGTCTGTCTGTCTCTGTCTGTCTGTGTCTCTCTATCTGTCTGTCTGTGTGTCTCTCTCTCTCTCTGTCTGTCTGTGTCTCTCTTTCTATCTGTCTGTCTGTCTCTGTCTGTCTGTGTCTCTCTCTCTATTTGTCTCTGTCTGTCTGTGTGTCTCTCTCTCTCTCTCTCTCTCTATATATATATCTCTCTCTCTATCTATCTGTCTGTCTGTCTGTCTGTCTGTCTGTCTGTCTGTCTGTCTGTCTGTCTGTCTGTCTGTCTGTCTGTCTGTCTGTCTGTCTGTCTGTCTGTCTGTCTGTCTGTCTGTCTGTCTGTGTCTCTCTCTCCATCTGTCTGTCTGTGTCTCTCTCTCTCTCTCTCTCTGTATGTCTGTATGTCTCTCTCTCTCTCTGTATGTCTGTATGTCTCTGTCTGTCTGTCTGTCTGTCTGTCTGTCTGTCTGTCTGTCTGTCTGTCTGTCTGTCTGTCTGTCTGTCTGTCTGTCTGTCTGTCTTCTACAGTAACAATGAACACCAGCATAACACGATGAGTCAATCCACTCAGTCACAGACCTCACTGGGAAGATAGCCATCAGGATTCACACAGAAAGATAGGTGGGAAAGAGAGAGAGGAGAGAGATGGAGAGAGAGAGAGAGAGAGAGGGAAGGAGAGGAGAGAGATGGAGAGAGGAGACAGAGAGGAGAGAGATGGAGAGGGTGGGATAGGTAGAGAGGAAGAAATGGGATAGGAGAGGAAAGCGGAGGTAGAGTGTGAGGTGAGGACATAACAGCTGAATAGATCGACCTCGGAGTTGACCTTACCCGTAGTCCATGAAAGCGAGGGTTGTTGTAGAACAGCTTCATCTGTTCAGCAGGTAGAGGGCCCAGAACCTTCTGGATGGTAAACAGTTGATCTATCTCACTCTCCCCTGGGAACAGAGGCTGACCATCGCTCAGCTCCCCCAGGATACAGCCCACTGACCACATGTCTACCGCTTTACCATAGGGGGCCCTGAGAGAGAGAGAGACAGAGACAGAGACAGAGACAGAGAGAGAGAGAGAGAGAGAGAGAGAGAGAGAGAGAGAGAGAGAGAGAGAATTTGCGTGGGCAGAATTCAAATACCAAGTGTCAATAAATGTAGCAGTTAATTTAGTTGGTTGGGGAGAGGAAGGAACCCCACCACATAAAGCTCCATTATCTAGCAGATCAAACGGACACAGCAACCTGTATCTGTAGTATACACATTAAAACATGGTTTATCAAGGCCAGACAAATATAGTCATTGTCACGACAGGGCGCATACACAGCCCAAGGTCTGTCACGGTTGGGTGCATGCAGCGACCAAGCCGCAGCGCAGGGATTATAGTTCCACAGATACTGTCTCTCACCAAATTAACTTATTTCACCGTGACTTGCGAAATAATCGACATATAACGACCCACATACCCCAGTGTGAAACATACAAACCTATGTAGGATCCCTAATTAGAGACGATGTGCTACAGCTGCCTCTAATTAGGGATCCCACACAAACCACCACCAGAAACAGAAAGAATAGACCTGTCAGACTCTGACCATGGCTACATAGAGAAGCAAATAGGCTTCTCTGTGGCCAGAGCCTGACAGTCATTGAATTATTCAGAGAAAGATATATGTATGGAGTGAGAGCTACAGTGGCTTGCGAAAGTAAAAGTAGCATTTTTCCTATTTTGTTGCCTCCAACCTGGAATTAAAATTGATTTTTTTGGGGGGGGTTTGTATCATTTGATTTAAACAACATGCCTACCACTTTGAAGATGCAAAATATATTTTATTGTGAAACAAACAAGAAATAAGACAAACAAAAACTTGAGCGTTTATAACTATTCACCCTCCCAAAGTCAATACTTTGTAGAGCCACCTTTTGCAGAAATTACAGCTGCAAGTCTCTTGGGGTTTGTCTCTATAAGCTGCTTCAGCTCTTTCAAGTTGGGTGGGTTCTGCTGGTGTACAGCAATCTTTAAATCATACCACAGATTCTCAATTGGATTGAGGTCTGGGCTTTGACTAGGCCATTCCAAGACATTTAAATGTTTCCCCTTAAACCACTCGAGTGTTGCTTTAGCAGTATGCTTAGAGTCATTGTCCTGCTGGAAGGTGAACCTCCGTCCCAGTCTCAAATCTCTGAAAGACTGAAATAGGTTTCCGTCAAGAATTTCCCTGTATTTAGCGCCATTCCATTCCTTAAATTCTGACCAGTTTCCCAGTCCCTGTCGATGAAAAACATCCCCAGAGAATGATGCTGCCACCCCCATGCTTCACTGTGGGGATGGTGTTCTCGGGGTGATGAAAGGTGTTGGGTTTGCGCCAGACATAGCATCTTCCTCGATGACCAAAAAGCTCAATTTTAGTCTCATCTGATCAGAGTACCTTCTTCCATATGTTTGGGGAGTCTCCCACATGCCTTTTGGCGAACACCAAACGTGTTTGCTTATTTTTTTCTTTAAGCAATGGCTTTTATCTGGCCACTCTTCTGTAAAGCTCAGCTCTGTAGAGTGTACGGCTTAAAGTGGGCCTATGGACAGATACTCCAATCTCCGCTGTGGAACTTTGCAGCTCCTTCAGGGTTATCTTTGGTCTCTTTTTTGCCTCTCTGATTAATGCCCTCCTTGCCTGGTCCGTGAGTTGTGGTGGGCGGCCCTCTCTTGGCAGGTTTGTTGTGTTGCCATATTCTTTCCATTTTTTTATAATGGATTTAATGGTGCTCCGTGGGATGTTCAAAGTCTCTGATATTGTTTTATAACCCAACCCTGATCTGTACTTCTCCACAACTTTGTCCCTGACCTGTTTGGAGAGCTCCTTGGTCTTCAGGTGCCGCTTGCTTGGTGGTGCCCCTTGCTTAGTGGTGTTGCAGACTCTGGGGCCTTTCAGAACAGCTGTATATATACTGAGATCATGTGACAGATCATGTGACACTTAGATTGCACACAGGTGGACTTTATTTAACTAATTATGTGACTTCTGAAGGTAATTGGTTGCACCAGATCTTATTTAGGGGTTTCATAGTAAAGGGGCTGAATACATACCCACCACTTTCCCATTTATTAATTTTTTGACTTTTTGGAAACAAGTACATTTTTTTATTTCACTTCACCAATTTGGACTATTTTGTGTTTGTCCATTACATGAAATCCAAATAAAAATCCATTTAAATTACAAGTTGTAAGGCAACAAAATAGGAAAAATGCCAAGGGGGATTGTGAGGGCTTGGTTGTGGTAAGGCCTCTTACTCCCACCTAGGGGAGGAGAGAGGCACACAACCAAGTCCTCACACACTTATTAGGGAGATTATCATCCCCAATCAGAGACAGCTGTCTAGCGTTGTCTCTGATTGGGGAGTGTATTTAAGCTCCTCACATTTCCACCTGTGTGTGGATCATTGTTCCTGCTTGTCTGCCGTGTGATTCAGAAAGCAAAGTAAGTCACTGTGCTTTTGGTTATTAGTAATATTTTTTCACTCTCCTTTTTATTTGTTATGCTTCGTGAGAACTTCACCAGCGCTCCGTATATCGTCCCTTCAATACTACGCACCGTGACAGAATGATCCACCACCCTGGGACGCAACGGGGGATTACTCTAGGAGATATCCTCCTCGGTATGGGAAAAATTACAGAGGAGGAACACTCTTACTATCGCTCGGTGGAGGAAGGCTGGGGTCCGGAGCAGCAGAGGCGCCGTAGAAGGGGTAAACGTCACCGGGCTAAAGTTGAGGACCAGCCTGGAGCCCAGAAAAACCCCCAAACTGATTTTGGGGGGGGGGCTATGGGGGTGGTCGGGGATCGAAGGAGAAGAGCCCCGACCACTGCACTCGTGGGGGTTCCAGGAGGAGCCCCTACAGCCGTGGGAGCAGGAGTACAGAGAGGAGTCGGAGGAAGACGACGACGATGTGCTTCTGTTCCCTCACTCGTGGGGGTTCCCGGAGGAACCCTCACAGGATGGGGATTGGCGGTGGAGTAGAGACGACAGGGACAGTCGTGCTCCAGCGCCAGTTCCCAGTCCGGTGCCTCCAGCGCCGGTCCAGAGTCGGAGGAAGAGGAGACCGACTCAGCGCACCAAACCATCGGTGCGCAACATTAGCCCGGTGCGACCCGTACCAGCTAAACGCACCAACCCAACGGTGCGTTTCCCCAGCCCGGTACGGCCCGTGCCTGCGCCTCGCATCAGACCAGTGGTGCGTTCCCCCAGTCCAGTACGCCCCGTGCCTACTCCTCGCACGGAGGCTACAGCGACGGTCGTCAGCACAGCTCTGGGGTTGGAGACCATCTCTGCGTCGGTGCCCAGGGTGGGCACGACGTTCAGCCCCGCTGTGGAGCAGGAGCTCCATAGCGCGTCGGTGCCCAGTCTGGGGCCGACAGCCAGCCCAACCACAGGGCTGGAAACCATCTCTGCGTCGGTGCCCAGGGTGGGCACGACGTTCAGCCCCGCTGTGGAGCAGGAGCTCCATAGCGTGTCGGTGCCCAGTCTGGGGCCGACAGCCAGCCCAACCACAGGGCTGGAAACCATCTCTGCGTCGGAGCCCAGGGTGGGCACGACGTACAGCCCCGCTGTGGAGCAGGAGCTCCATAGCGCGTCGGTGCCCAGTCTGGGGCCGACAGCCAGCCCAACCACAGGGCTGGAAACCATCTCTGCGTCGGTGCCCAGGGTGGGCACGACGTTCAGCCCCGCTGTGGAGCAGGAGCTCCATAGCGTGTCGGTGCCCAGTCTGGGGCCGACAGCCAGCCCAACCACAGGGCTGGAAACCATCTCTGCGTCGGAGCCCAGGGTGGGCACGACGTACAGCCCCGCTGTGGAGCAGGAGCTCCATAGCGCGTCGGTGCCCAGTCTGGGGCCGACAGCCAGCCCAACCACAGGGCTGGAAACCATCTCTGCGTCGGTGCCCAGGGTGGGCACGACGTTCAGCCCCGCTGTGGAGCAGGAGCTCCATAGCGCGTCGGTGCCCAGTCTGGGGCCGACAGCCAGCCCCACCAGAGGGCTGGAAACCATCTCTGCGTCGGTGCCCAGAGTAGGCACGACGTTCAGCCCCGCTGTGGAGCAGGAGCTCCATAGCATGTCGGTGCCCAGTCTGGGGCCGACAGCCAGCCCCACCAGAGGGCTGGAAACCATCTCTGCGTCGGTGCCCAGGGTGGGCATGACGTTCAGTCCCGCTGTGGAGCAGGAGCTCCATAGCGTGTCGGCGCCCAGTCTGGGAAAGACAGCCAGACCTACAGCAGGGCTGAAAACCACCTCTCCGTCGGTGCCCAGGGTGGGCACGGCGTCCAGCCCGAGGTCTCCGGTGAAGGTCAGCAGCCCGAGACCTCCGGTGAGGGTTAGCTGTCCGAGGTCTCCGGAGAAGGTCAGCAGCCCGAGGCCTCCTGTGACGGTCAGCAGCCTGAGGCCTCCTGTGAAGGTCAGCAGCCCGAGGCCTCCGGTGAAGGTCAGCAGCCCGAGACCTCCTGTGAAGGTCAGCAACCCGAGGCCTCCGGTGAAGGTCAGCAGCCCGAGACCTCCGGAGAAGGTCAGCAGCCCGAGACCTCCGGAGAAGGTCAGCAGCCCGAGGCCTCCTGTGAAGGTCAGCAGCCCGAGGGCCCCGGTGAAGGTCAGCAGCCCGAAACCCCCGGCGAAGGTCAGCAGCCCGAGACCCCTGGCGAAGGTCAGCAGCCCGAGACCTCCGGGGAAGGTCAGCAGCCCGAGACCTCCGGGGAAGGTCAGCAGCCCGAGACCTCCGGGGAAGGTCAGCAGCCCGAGACCTCCGGGGAAGGTCAGCAGCCCGAGACCTCCGGGGAAGGTCAGCAGCCCGAGACCTCCGGGGAAGGTCAGCAGCCCGAGACCTCCGGGGAAGGTCAGCAGCCCGGGACCTCAGGTGAAGGTGAGCAGCCCTGAACCTCCACCAGAGCCACATCCGGGTCCAGCAGTCTGCTCTGCTACAGCGCCAGAGCGGTCCGCTCCACCGGTGCCCAGTCCGGGGCCGGTCATCTGCGTCGCTCCAGTGACGGAGCAGTCCGCTCCACCGGTGCCCAGTCTGGGGCCGGTCGTCGCCGTCGCTCCAGTGACGGAGCAGTCCGCTCCACCGGTGCCCAGTCCGGGGCCGGTCATCTGCGTCGCTCCAGTGCCGGAGCAGTCCGCTCCACCGGTGCCCAATCCGGGGCCGGTCATCTGCGTCGCTCCAGTGCCGGAGCAGTCCGCTCCACCGGTGCCCAGTCCGGGGCCGGTCGTCTGCGTCGCTCCAGTGCCGGAGCAGTCCGCTCCACCGGTGCCCAGTCCGGGGCCGGTCGTCTACGTCGTTCCAGTGGCGGAGCAGTCCGCTTCACCGGTGCCCAGTCCGGGTCCGGTCGTCTGCGTCGCTCCAGTGCCGGAGCAGTCCGCTCCACCGGTGCCCAGTCCGGGGCCGGTTGTCAGCCCCTCTACAGGGTCGAGGGCTCCCACACCAGGGTCCAGACAGGACTTGGTGGATGGCGGGAGTACTGAGGGCGGAACCATCGCGCCGGGGTCCGGACCGGACCGTGCGTGCAACAGAGAGGTAGGAGGGAAGCTACTCTCACAGCCTGTGCCACGCCCGGAACCGGAACCGGAGCCTCCACCAGCAACCACCTCAGTACCCCGCCATGTCCCCCCTAGTTTTTTGACATTTTTTTTTTTTCAGGAGAGGGGGGTGTATTTGTGTGCGATCGGGAGTCCGCACCTTAGGGGGGGGTACTGTGAGGGCTTGGTTGTGGTAAGGCCTCTTACTCCCACCTAGGGGAGGAGAGAGGCACACAACCAAGTCCTCACACACTTATTAGGGAGATTATCATCCCCAATCAGAGACAGCTGTCTAGCGTTGTCTCTGATTGGGGAGTGTATTTAAGCTCCTCACATTTCCACCTGTGTGTGGATCATTGTTCCTGCTTGTCTGCCGTGTGATTCAGAAAGCAAAGTAAGTCACTGTGTTTTTGGTTATTAGTAATATTTTTTCACTCTCCTTTTTATTTGTTATGCTTCGTGAGAACATCTCATTTCAAATAAAAAAGGATGACACTTCACCAGCGCTCCGTATATCGCCCCTTCAATACTACGCACCGTGACAGAGATGAATACTTTTGCAACTGTATGTAGACAAACATAATTATCAATGTACACACACAACACACACACGCTAAAACAAACACACACATACACACACACATACATACACACACCAATACAGACACCAATACAAAAACACAAAAACACACCAATACAGACACACACACCAATACACACACACACACACCAATACAAACACACACACACACATACACACACCAATACAGACACACACACCAATACACACACACACACCAATACAGACACACACACACACAGTAGTTTTAAAGGGACTCACCCCAGCAGTAGCTCAGGAGAGCGGTACCACCTTGTTGCGACATACTCAGTGTAGTTGGCATCACTTCCCTCTGACAGGTTGCGGGCAAAGCCTACAGGAAACCAGGCCAGAGAGAGACAGAGGAGGTCATGGACAGATACTAACTCAAAGCCTACAGGAAACCAGGCCAGAGACCAGGACAGAGAGAGACAGAGGAAGTCATTGACAGATACTGTCTCAAAGCCTACAGGAAACCAGGCCAGAGTGAGACAGAGGAAGTCATGGACAGATCCTGACTCAAAGCCTACAGGAAACCAGGCCAGAGTGAGACAGAGGAAGTCATGGACAGATCCTGACTCAAAGTTATTACTGAGTTAATAACTATGCTAGAAATTACACATTTTTACTTACCAAAATCACAGAGTTTGAGAACATCCTCAGAACTGATGAGGAGGTTTTCAGGCTTGATGTCTGAGGAGAAACAGAGAAAACCCGTTTTCACACACGGCAGCAGTCTGGAACTTGGAAAAAACAAAAGTCAGACCAAACCATCTCTGCTGGGAGGCCCCGCCTCTGACTCAACACATTAGCTTAGCATAACTAAAGGAAAAGGTGACCTCCTTTTAGTAAAGGTAAGAGCGCCTCACCTCTGTGTACGATCTCATTCTTATGGCACCAGTGGATGGCTTTGATCAGCTGGTAGATGTAGTTCCTCACTTTGTCAGGTGGTGCTCCGTTAGGCAGTTCCTCCAGCAAC
>CM042419.1:14176436-14275351 GCA_023634145.1 Thymallus thymallus
AATAACAGCACTCTTCCATATAGGCTAAAAGGCTTTTATTTCTGTGGTCTAGCCGTGCGAAAATAACACACAGTACATTGATGACTTGATAAGTTCTAGAACACTTCTGTCATGGAAAGTCAGATGGATATGTTAGTAGGAACTGAACACTGTCTGCTGGGAAGACACTAAGTAGAACCAACTCTTTCTCACTGGGTGTGCCAAGTCCCAAACTGACTAGATAAACATCCATTGTGACGATCACAATATAGACATATAACCCTTTGTAGCATGGCCATCTATTGAAAACCCTGTCACTATTGGTAAGAGGTCACTACAGACAGACACTACCAGATAGGGGAGCGCTTTACTGATCTGAACTGAAGGGGTACAGACGTTACTGATCTGCACTGAAGGGGTACAGACGTTACTGATCTGAACTGAAGGGGTACAGACGTTACTGATCTGCACTGAAGGGGTACAGACGTTACTGATCTGCACTGAAGGGGTACAGACGTTACTGATCTGCACTGAAGGGGTACAGACGTTACTGATCTGCACTGAAGGGGTACAGACGTTACTGATCTGCACTGAAGGGGTACAGACGTTACTGATCTGAACTGAAGGGGTACAGACGTTACTGATCTGCACTGAAGGGGTACAGACATTACTGATCTGCACTGAAGGGGTACAGACGTTACTGATCTGCACTGAAGGGATACAGACGTTACTGATCTGAACTGAAGGGGTACAGACGTTACTGATCTGCACTGAAGGGGTACAGACGTTACTGATCTGCACTGAAGGGGTACAGATGTTACTGATCTGCACTGAAGGGGTACAGATGTTACTGATCTGCACTGAAGGGGAGGGAGAGAGCGCCAATCATTTAGCTAAAGCCCAATCAAGTGGCTCTGAGAAGACCCAATAACACAATACATTGCTATCACAATGTCCCATTCTTCATTCATAACCCACTGTAACATTGCTGAAGAATCCAACAATGGGCCATTCAAAGCCTACTACTCTGAGACAATGGCAACTTCATGTCAGTGGAAAAGTCTGTGTCTCGGTCAGTGTCTTTGTCTTCCTGTGAATGGAGCATCATGCCATGTGAAATATATGTGAAGTATAGATTTTTTTACATTTTGAGGAAATTTCAAGGGTGAGTTTCCCAAAGCATTCATATGTAATGTTACTTATCTAAGTCTTCATTGAGGACCACGTTCATACTTCTAAGATACGATGAAGCTTTAAGAAGCCCATTGTTACTAGTACTTACACTTGGCCTACCTACTGAATGCTGTGTTCTTGTATGCCGATGAAATATTGACGTTGTTTTGGGAATAAGCCACAGAATAAAAATTTCATGAGGCAGTATGTCTTTCTTTAATGCCAGGCACGGTGTCAACCAATCATCAGATTCTGTGGGGTGATTATGTTGTCATGCTTTCTTTAGTATTCAACCTTGGAACATTTCCTTCTAATCCCATTCTGAAGATTTGAAATCAAGATGGCACAGATCTCAAGTCAGACTACTGCCTTAAAGTAAGTAACCAATGGATGGCTAGGTAACCAATAGATGCCATAACAGTTCTGTCAGAGAAATGTTGTACAGGTTAGAGCCACAAACAGATGTAAGTTATCACTCTTCTAGGGATGGGTATTTGACATTTTTTTACTGTTTGAGTACTCGCAGGATTTTTTTTTGAGTACATGAGTGAACAAAAAAAATCTATCAACAGTACCAAACAATGCCTAATTTATCATAACCATTACAGATAACAAATCCTAACAGCTAAAAAAGCAAGAGCCATTTAAGATGAATTTACTGAAACCGTAATATCAACTGGTTACATTATATCATGGAACACAATATGTAATATCAACTGGTTACATTATATCATGGAACACAATATGTAATATCAACTGGTTACATTATATCATGGAACACAATATGTAATATCAACTGGTTACATTATATCATGGAACACAATATGTAATATCAACTGGTTACATTATATCATGGAACACAATATGTAATATCAACTGGTTACATTATATCATGGAACACAATATGTAATATCAACTGGTTACATTATATCATGGAACACAATATGTAATATCAACTGGTTACATTATATCATGGAACACAATATGTAATATCAACTGGTTACATTATATCATGGAACACAATATGTAATATCAACTGGTTATATTATATCATGGAACTGTATTTGTTACAATATACAGATGTTTGATTTAGTTTATTCTGCCTGTTCTTTGGAATAAAATAAATGTTTTATTAACAGTTCCACAACGAACACTGCATGGTGATGAATTATTGCCACGACATCAGTTTGGTGAGTTTAACTAGGCTTTATCTTTGTCTTTATCAAACTAATATTTTTTGCAAATTTTCAGTGTGTAACTTGTCTATGTTTAGGGGGGGTTATAGCCTAGGCTAACCAAATGACACTAGCAGTTCGCAAGGTTTTGCAGTTCGCAAGATAGTCTAAGTGGAACACATATTTCCCTACTTCAATCAACCAGTCCATTCAGAATTTCTGATAAAACTGACATTATTTGGCAAGAAATGTACCTTGTGTATCGCATCAGTTAGAGTGTAATTAGCTTGAGTGTAATTGAGAGAGTGAGACACGGAGGGGAAAGAGAATTTAGGAAGAAGAACTGTGTGATTCTTGACTTGTTTAGTTTTTTTTGTGCCCCGCAAATGCACAAGTACAATGGAACACTAGAGTAAAATCACATTCACCTCGTCTTCAAGACAACATTTCATTTTCTTCCGCAATAAAATGTTACTTGCCCATTCGGGCAGCCACAAAGCACATTCCACAAAATAGTTTTACAGTATTCAATGATTTATGAGTTTTGACGTCCGTTCGAGTACTCAAGTACTCAAGCCCATCCCTAGTAACCAATAGATGCCATAACAGTTCTGTCAGAGAAATGTTGCACAGGTTAGAGCCACAAACAAATGCAAGTTATCACTCTTTATACAGTACGCCTTGAACTGAGCTGCCTGGGCCTCCATAGCCTCACCCTGTACAGCAGGAGGTGTGAGAGCACTGTGCATGAGTAACATACATCAGCGTCAACTCTGCTGAATCCCAAATGGCCCCCTATTCATGATCTGCAAAGTTCAGTACTTCTTACTCAAAAGTAGTGCACCATCTAGGGAATAGGGTGCCATTTGGGAGGCAGACTGGATGTTAGTCAGTACTACATTGGGGACTACAGTGCAACAAGGCCTGGCGGAACAAATCCAATGTGCCCTCATCCATCCACCCATCCCCTGCCTGCCTGACTGTCTGACTGTCCATCCGTGAAAGCTGGTCTTTACACCTGAGCCCCTCCCCAGGGAAAGACTACACACTGTACACTACTACACAACAGGATAACACAGGGACTATTAGACTACACATTACACTACATGATAACACAGGGACTATTAGACTACACATTACACTACATGATAACACAGGGACTATTAGACTACACATTACACTACATGATAACACAGGGACTATTAGACTACACATTACACTACATGATAACACAGGGACTATTAGACTACACATTACACTACATGATAACACAGGGACTATTAGACTACACATTACACTACATGATAACACAGGGACTATTAGACTACACATTACACCACATGATAACACAGGGACTATTAGACTACACATTGTACCACATGATAACACAGGGACTATTAGACTACACATTACACTACATGATAACACAGGGACTATTAGACTACACATTACACCACATGATAACACAGGGACTATTAGACTACACATTACACTACATGATAACACGATAACACAGGGACTATTAGACTACACATTACACTACATGATAACACAGAGACTATTAGACTACACATTACACTACATGATAACACAGGGACTATTAGACTACACATTACAATACAGGATAACACAGGGACTATTAGACTACACATTACCTACAGGATAACACAGGGAATATTAGACTACACATTACCTACAGGATAACACAGGGAAGACTACACTACAGGATAACACAGGGAAGACTACACTACAGGATAACACAGGGAAGACTACACTACAGGATAACACAGGGAAGACTACACTACAGGATAACACAGGGAAGACTACACTACAGGATAACACAGGGAAGACTACACTACAGGATAACACAGGGAGGACTACACTACAGGATAACACAGGGAAGACTACACTACAGGATAGACTACACTACAGGATAACACAGGGAAGACTACACTACAGGATAACACAGGGAAGACTACACTACAGGATAACACAGGGAAGACTACACTACAGGATAACACAGGGAGGACTACACTACAGGATAACACAGGGAAGACTACACTACAGGATAACACAGGGAAGACTACACTACAGGATAACACAGGGAAGACTACACTACAGGATAACACAGGGAAGACTACACACAACCTAAAACCATCATTGTCAGTGTGGTGATCTGAAATAAAGTACTACCCTACAAAGTAGTTTTGTACTGTACACTTCTACAGCGAAACAGAAGAAAGAAACCAGAAGACTGGAGAATTATTTTCACCATGGTAGATATGGCAGCCATGTAGTAACTCCACAACCTACAGTTCTCTTCATTAGGAAAACACTAACTAGTAACTCCACAACCCACAGTTCTCTTCATAAGGAAAACACTAACTAGTAACTCCACAACCCACAGTTCTCTTCATAAGGAAAACACTAACTAGTAACTCCACAACCCACAGTTCTCTTCATTAGGAAAACACTAACTAGTAACTCCACAACCCACAGTTCTTTTCATAAGGAAAACACTAACTAGTAACTCCACAACCCACAGTTCTCTTCATAAGGAAAACACTAACTAGTAACTCCACAACCCACAGTTCTCTTCATAAGGAAAACACTAACTAGTAACTCCACAACCCACAGTTCTCTTCATAAGGAAAACACTAACTAGTAACTCAGCAAGTGAAGCCTAACATTAGTCATGCCATGGCTACAGTCTCTCCAAACCTATAGTCCTCCTATAGTGAAGTGAAACTTAGTCTAGTTCAATTCTACAAATTATTTTCAGCCGCCACACAAGAAAGGAACTATTTGCCATCAGTTGTGACCTGTAAGCCATGCCCAGAGTAGAGTTTGAATTGGTTTGGTGGAGCTGGAGCACAAGCGTCCACAGCCGTGCCCAACTGTGCAAACAGAAACGCGTCTGGGAGAGAAAAGACACATGAAAAGACGCAGTCTCTCTCTGCTGTCTCAAAATAGACCCAGCCAGGAACAACACAACACATGTAGATGACACAATCACAGGGAGGAAAGGAGAGCCATCGCTCCATCTCTCCATCCCCCATCTCTCCATCCAAAGAAAGAACGGGAGAATGGTAAACAAACCTCAACAAATTAAAAGACCCCTTCATCAAGACAATCTCAACCATCAGGCAGCCGAAGTGTAGGGCTTTGTGTGATTGGTTGGTTGATCAGCCTGTCAATCAAGAGACCAAACATTCTTTGACAAATGGTCAATTCTCACCAAGCACTAAATTCTGATAGATTGAATCTGAAACATGTTCTAAAAGATGCAGCTACTGAGGTGATTCTATTAGATTTAATCTGAAGCATGTTCTAAACGATGCAGCTACTGAGGTGATTCTATTAGATTTAATCTGAAGCATGTTCTAAACGATGCAGCTACTGAGGTGATTCTATTAGATTTAATCTGAAACATGTTCTAAAAGATGCAGCTACTGAGGTGATTCTATTAGATTTAATCTGAAGCATGTTCTAAACGATGCAGCTACTGAGGTGATTCTATTAGATTTAATCTGAAACATGTTCTAAAAGATGCAGCTACTGAGGTGATTCTATTAGATTTAATCTGAAGCATGTTCTAAACGATGCAGCTACTGAGGTGATTCTATTAGATTTAATCTGAAACATGTTCTAAACGATGCAGCTACTGAGGTGATTCTATTAGATTTCATCTGAAACATCTGGGTACTGCTCTGCATGACGGCTTTGACCAAGGTTGCATCCGAAATGGGACCCTATTGCCTATATACTGCAATACATTTGACCAGGGCCTTCATAGAGTCTGGTCAAAAGTAGGACACTATGTAGGGTATAGGGTGCCATTTAAGACGCAGACCACGTTACAGTGAGTAGAGAAATTAAATATTCATCAGGATTCAGGAAACCCCTTTCCACTAAAAAGTCTCAGGCTAAAAATACAGTTCATAACAGGATTTCTGAGAGGCTATTGGGGAACATTACCATAATGGCAATAATTCAGATAAGAGAACTGGAAAATATTTTGTATATTACTGAGAAACTTGAGTGAACTTTTCATAAAATGATTTAACCTCATTTGTAAATGAGTCCATTATTCTGATTTTATTATGATTCTGACTTGGTTAAATTGAATTAGTAGATAATGTCCCAACCTGTGAATGGAGATGTCTGCCCACTCAAACTATTACATGTGTCTTAAATGGCACTATCAATAAACTACAAGGTTCTGTTGCTCTGCCCTGACCTGGACAATTATCAATAAACTACAAGGTTCTGTTGCTCTGCCCTGCCCTGGACAATTATCAATAAACTACAAGGTTATGTTGCTCTGCCCTGCCCTGGACAATTATCAATAAACTACAAGGTTCTGTTGCTCTGCCCTGCCCTGGACATCTATCAATAAACTACAAGGTTCTGTTGCTCTGCCCTGCACTGGACATCTATCAATAAACTACAAGGTTCTGTTCAACATGATTTCCATGTAGTCAGCCAGTAAGTGGGTCCTATTGTTCCAAACTACACTGGGATTTATGTTAGCTCTAATCATCAGATGTAGCTGGTGAAACTACCCTGGTGAAATTAGATTTCATGGGTAACCATTCAGAGAGAACATGTATCACATCAAAATATGTCCCCGTGACAATGTCCAAACATGTGTCCCTGTGACAATGACCAAAAGATTACTTTTGCACACCACTCATTCCATGAAAGAAATAGATCACCCCCCGGGTATCAGATCCTGCCTGTCTATGGATCTCTGCAGGCTTAATCTCTTTTACAAACATGACGTAGTGGATTAAGTCCTTTTATCAGAGCCCACCTACTGTAACGGGCATACAGTGCATTTGGAAAGAAAAAACAGAAGCACCTTATTTACAGAAGTATTCAGTCCCTTTGCTATGAGACTCAAAATTGAGTTCAGGTGCATCCTGTTTCCATTGATCATCCTTGAGATGTTTCTACAACTTTATTGGAGTCTGTGGTAAATTCAATTGATTGGACATGGTTTGGAAAGGCACACACCTGTCTATATAAGGTCCCAATGTTGACAGTGCCTGTCAGAGCAAAAACCAAGCCATGAGGAACCTTCCAGAAGGACAACCATCTCTGCAGCACTCCACCAATCAGGTCTTTATGGTGGCCAGACAAAAGCCAATCCTCAATAAAAGGCACATGACAGCCCGCTTGGAGTTTACCAGAAGGCACCTAAAGGATTCTCAGACCATGAGAAACAAGATTTTGAATGCCAAGCGTCACGTCTGGAGTAAACCAGGCACCGCTCATCACCTGGCCAATACCATCCCTACGGTGAGGCATGGTGGTGGCAGCATCATGCTGTGGGGATGTTTTTCAGCGGCAGGGACTGGGAGACTAGTCAGGATCAAGGGAAAGATGAACGGAGCAAAGTACAGAGAGATCCTTGATGAAAACCTGCTCCAGAGCGCTCAGGACCTCAGACTGGGGTGAAGGTTCACCTTCCAACAGGACAACAACCCTAAGCACACAGTCAAGACAAAGCAGGAGTGGCTTCGGGACAAGTCTCTAAATGTCCTTGATTGGCCCAGCCAGAGCCCGGACTTGAAACATCTCTGGAGAGATCTGAAAATAGCTGTGCAGCGACGCTCCCCATCTAACCTGACAGAGCTTGAGAGGATCTGCAGAGAAGAATGGGAGAAACTCCCCAAATACAGGTGTGACAAGCTTGTAGCGTAATACCCAAGAAGACTCAAGGCTGTAATCGCTACCAAAGGTGCTTCATCAAAGCACTGAGTAAAGGGTCTGAATACTTATGTAAATGTGATTTCATTTTTGTATTTTTAATACATTTGCAAAAATTTTGCTAAAAATCTGTTTTTGCTTTGTCATTATGGGGTATTGTGTGTAGATTGATTAGAAAAAACAACTATTTAATCCATTTTAGAATTTCAGACCTTGAACTGTGCCCACTGGGTAATGACCAAGATGTTATTTCAACCTCCACTACAAGTAGGCTGTTTGATTTAGCTTGCTCTGGACTCCAATAGTTGTTATTGGCTGCTAACATGAATGACTTTCAGCTCCAAATGCAGGTGCAGGATGCAGTTTGTTTCTGTATCTTGCGTTTTGAAAATGCATCACCTTTTATGTCTGTAATGACAGGCTACATTTGGGCAGCGATTTTGTGGACATGTACGTGCGAGGGTCGCAAGTTTTGTACCATTACTTTTAGGGGGACGCGGGTCAAAAAAGTTTGAAACACTGGGATACATGATAGTGGCAACACATGGAGTTGGGTTGGATATAGTCGTGGTAGGATACATGATAATGATAACACATGGAGTTGGGTTGGATATAGTCGTGGTAGGATACATGATAGTGATAACACATGGAGTTGGGTTGGATATAGTCGTGGTAGGATACATGATAATGATAACACATGGAGTTGGGTTGGATATAGTCGTGGTACGCTACAGATGTAGGATTTTAATTTGAGCCAGTTTGCTACAACAGGAAATGTTAATTATTATCTGGATTAGAATTATTATAATTAATGACAAGTCTGAATTTTTAAAGTGGAAATTAAAAAACTTCAGAAGCCTTTCTCCTGCAACAGGGTGATCAGATTAAGATGTCTTACAACCCTCTACTTTGACTGGCATTGTGTTGTTCATTGTTAATAAGTGCCGCATTTATTCCAGTTCATAATAGTTTATCAGATACTTTACTCCTCAGATGGTGCTGCTTTCACCTCTTCTTGTAATAATAGCTCAACAAGTCTGTGACCACAGTTGCGGTAAAACATTTTTGGGGGTGCCCTATTTTTTGTTTGAGCACATGTCCCCAAAAGGTCTGTGCATGGCCCTGTTTACTAAAGGTCTGTGCATGGCCCTGTTTACTAAAGGTCTGTGCATGGCCCTGTTTACTAAAGGTCTGTGCATGGCCCTGTTTACTAAAGGTCTGTGCATGGCCCTGTTTACTAAAGGGTCTGTGCATGGCCCTGTTTACTAAAGGGTCTGTGCATGGCCCTGTTTAATAAAGGTCTGTGCATGGCCCTGTTTACTAAAGGTCTGTGCATGGCCCTGTTTACTAAAGGTCTGTGCATGGCCCTGTTTACTAAAGGTCTGTGCATGGCCCTGTTTACTAAAGGGTCTGTGCATGGCCCTGTTTACTAAAGGTCTGTGCATGGCCCTGTTTACTAAAGGGTCTGTGCATGGCCCTGTTTACTAAAGGTCTGTGCATGGCCCTGTTTACTAAAGGTCTGTGCATGGCCCTGTTTACTAAAGGTCTGTGCATGGCCCTGTTTACTAAAGGTCTGTGCATGGCCCTGTTTACTAAAGGTCTGTGCATGGCCCTGTTTACTAAAGGGTCTGTGCATGGCCCTGTTTACTAAAGGGTCTGTGCATGGCCCTGTTTACTAAAGGTCTGTGCATGGTCCTGTTTACTAAAGCAAACAGGTATCATGCAATAGTACCTGTTATGAGCATGTATACTGTAAAGCTGCAACATGGACATTTTTGGGCGACCGACTAAATTCACATAGAAATGTGAGCTATAGATATGTTATTCTCATTGAAAGCAAGTCTAACAAGCGGTAGATCTGTTCTATGTGCGCTATTTTACTTTCAGTTTTGTACACCAGCTTCAAACAGCAGAAAATACAATATTTTTGGTTATGGAAAATACTGTATATTTCACAGCGCTTTAGATGGTACAATGATTTTCTACACTATACTTGCTTGTTTTGTCACATAAACTGAAAATAGGCAAACTATTTTAGCAACTAGAAAATGGCGGAGGATAAAGAGTACCTGTTATGAGCACGTATACCTTAAGGTTAGAGAGTACCTGTTATGAGCACGTATACCTTAAGGTTAGAGAGTACCTGTTATGAGCACGTATACCTTAAGGTTAGAGAGTACCTGTTATGAGCACGTATACCGCAAGGATAGAGAGTACCTGTTATGAGCACGTATACCTTAAGGTTAGAGAGTACCTGTTATGAGCACGTATACCTTAAGGATAGAGAGTACCTGTTATGAGCACGTATACCTTAAGGATAGAGAGTACCTGTTATGAGCACGTATACCTTAAGGTTAGAGAGTACCTGTTATGAGCACGTATACCTTAAGGATAGAGAGTACCTGTTATGAGCACGTATACCTTAAGGATAGAGAGTACCTGTTATGAGCACGTATACCTTAAGGTTAGAGAGTACCTGTTATGAGCACGTATACCTTAAGGTTAGAGAGTACCTGTTATGAGCACGTATACCTTAAGGATAGAGAGTACCTGTTATGAGCACGTATACCTTAAGGCTAAAGAGTCAAATGTTACTGTGCATTTCACATGAGACTTGAGGACCTGAAGAGTTGACTGTGTGACAATGATGACGTTAGAGCTTACCTTGTGCCTGCATTTCAGGACTACTCCATAGGCTCCTGGAGAGACAAGAGAGAGGGGGACAGCTAGTAAGAGAGATTTATACAAACACGGGTTATATTTGCATTAATGGTTCAGCTAAAGAAGTTGGGAAGTCCCACTATAAAGAGTTGATATTCTCTAAACAAGGTATAGATGAGTGAATGGGAGCTCATCTTTCATATGTTCTGTAGTCATTCAAGGGTGAAGAAACAGTCTTGGGAGATGTCATGCACCTCAACTCATGCCCACTTTATTCTCATCCATATATTTCAAAGGTGAAGACAACTGTGAACCCTTCATTTGGCTGTCTGGCTTTGTGACAGATGCTGTCAGAGCAAACATGATTCCTGCATTACCTACGTAACATTACAACATGACCGGTCAGTCAGTAGTCAGTTGATAGTCGGTGAATAGTTGATGGATAGTCAGTGAATATTTGGTTTAGAGTCAGTGGATAGTCAGTTTATCATCAGTGGATAGTCAGTGGATAGTTTGGGGATAGTCAGTGAATAGTCATTGGATAGACAGTTTATAGTCAGTGGATAGTTTGGGGATAGTCAGTTTATAGTCAGTGGATAGTTTGGGGATAGTCAGTTTATAGTCAGTGGATAGTTTGGGGATAGTCAGTTTATAGTCAGTGGATAGTTTGGGGATAGTCAGTTTATAGTCAGTGAATAGTCAGTGGATAGTTTGGGGATAGTCAGTTTATAGTCAGTGGATAGTTTGGGGATAGTCAGTTTATAGTCAGTGGATAGTTTGGGGATAGTCAGTTAATAGTCAGTGGATAGTTTGGGGATAGTCAGTTTATAGTCAGTGAATAGTCAGTGGATAGTTTGGGGATAGTCAGTTTATAGTCAGTGAATAGTCAGTGGATAGTTTGGGGATAGTCAGTTTATAGTCAGTGGATAGTCAGTGGATAGTTTGGGGATAGTCCGTTTATAGTCAGTGGATAGTTTGGGGATAGTCAGTTTATAGTCAGTGAATAGTCAGTGGATAGTTTGGGGATAGTCAGTTTATAGTCAGTTTATAGTCAGTTTATAGTCAGTGGATAGTTTGGGGATAGTCAGTTTATAGTCAGTGAATAGTCAGTGGATAGTTTGGGGATAGTCAGTTAATAGTCAGTGGATAGTTTGGGGATAGTCAGTTTATAGTCAGTGAATAGTCAGTGGATAGTTTGGGGATAGTCAGTTTATAGTCAGTGGATAGTTTGGGGATAGTCAGTTTATAGTCAGTTTATAGTCAGTGGATAGTTTGGGGATAGTCAGTTTATAGTCAGTTTATAGTCAGTGGATAGTTTGGGGATAGTCAGTTTATAGTCAGTGAATAGTTAGGGGATAGTCAGTTTATAGTCATGGATAAGCAATGAGTAGTCAGTAGATAGTTAGTAAATAGTCATCCCATAGTCGGCAGACAGTCGGTGAGCTGATAAAAAGTTATTGTGTAGTCAGTGGATAGTCATTAAACATTCACAACATAGTCAGTAGATAGTCAGTAAATATTCACAACATAGTCAGTAGATAGTCCATAAATAGTCCATAAATAGTCACAACATAGTCAGTAGTATGACATTTATCTATCTATCTATCTATCTATCTATCTATCTATCTATCTATCTATCTATCTATCTATCTATCTATCTATCTATCTATCTATCTATCTATCTATCTATCTATCTATCTATCTATCTATCTATCTATCTATCTATCTATCTATCTATCTATCTATCTATCTATCTATCTATCAATCTATCTATCTATCTATCTATCTATCTATCTATCTATCTATCTATCTATCTATCTATCTATCTATCTATCTATCTATCTATCTATCTAGATAGTCAGTAAATAGTCACAGCATAGTCAGTAGATAGTCAGTAAATAGTCACAACGTAGTCAGTAGATAGTCAGTAAATATTCACAACATAGTCAGTAGATAGTCAGTAAATAGTCACAACATTGTCAGTAGATAGTCAGTAAATAGTCACAACTTAGCCAGTAGATAGTCAGTGAAAAGTCACAGCATAGTCAGTAGATAGTCAGTAAATAGTCAAAGCATGGTCAGTAGATAGTCAGTAAATAGTCACAGCCTAGTCAGTAGATAGTCAGTAAATAGTCACCACATAGCCAGTAGATAGTCAGTGTAAAGTCACAGCATAGTCTGTAGATAGTCAGTAAATAGTCACAACATAGCCAGTAGATAGTCAGTAAATAGTCACCACATAGCCAGTAGATAGTCAGTGTAAAGTCACAGCATAGTCAGTAGATAGTCAGTAAATAGTCACAGCATGGACAGTAGATAGTCAGTAAATAGTCACAACATAGCCAGTAGATAGTCAGTGAATAGTCACAACATAGCCAGTAGATAGTCAGTAAATAGTCACAACATAATCAGTAGATAGTCAGTAAATAGTCACAACATAGTCAGTAGATAGTCAGTAAATAGTCACAACATAATCAGTAGATAGTCAGTAAATAGTCACAACATAGTCAGTAGATAGTCAGTAAATAGTCACAACATAGTCAGTAGATAGTCAGTAAATAGTCACAGCATGGTCAGTAGATAGTCAGTAAATAGTCACAGCCTAGTCAGTAGATAGTCAGTAAATAGTCACAACATAATCAGTAGATAGTCAGTAAATAGTCACAACATAGTCAGTAGATAGTCAGTAAATAGTCACAGCATGGTCAGTAGATAGTCAGTAAATAGTCACAACATAATCAGTAGATAGTCAGTAAATAGTCACAACATAGTCAGTAGATAGTCAGTAAATAGTCACAACATAGTCAGTAGATAGTCAGTAAATAGTCACAGCATGGTCAGTAGATAGTCAGTAAATAGTCACAGCCTAGTCAGTAGATAGTCAGTAAATAGTCACAACATAATCAGTAGATAGTCAGTAAATAGTCACAACATAGTCAGTAGATAGTCAGTAAATAGTCACAGCATGGTCAGTAGATAGTCAGTAAATAGTCACAACATAATCAGTAGATAGTCAGTAAATAGTCACAACATAGTCAGTAGATAGTCAGTAAATAGTCACAACATAGTCAGTAGATAGTCAGTAAATAGTCACAACATAATCAGTATAGTCAGTAAATAGTCACAACATAATCAGTAGATAGTCAGTAAATAGTCACAACATAGTCAGTAGATAGTCAGTAAATAGTCACAACATAGTCAGTAGATAGTCAGTAAATAGTCACAACATAATCTGTAGATAGTCAGTAAATAGTCACAACATAGTCAGTAGATAGTCAGTAAATAGTCACAACATAGTCAGTAGATAGTCAGTAAATAGTCACAACATAATCAGTAGATAGTCAGTAAATAGTCACAACATAGTCAGTAGATAGTCAGTAAATAGTCACAACATAGTCAGTAGATAGTCAGTAAATAGTCACAACATAGTCAGTAGATAGTCAGTAAATAGTCACAACATAATCAGTAGATAGTCAGTAAATAGTCACAACATAGTCAGTAGATAGTCAGTAAATAGTCACAACATAGTCAGTAGATAGTCAGTAAATATTCACAACATAATCAGTAGATAGTCAGTAAATAGTCACAACATAGTCAGTAGATAGTCAGTAAATAGTCACAGCATGGTCAGTAGATAGTCAGTAAATAGTCACAGCCTAGTCAGTAGATAGTCAGTAAATAGTCACAACATAATCAGTAGATAGTAAATAGTCACAGCCTAGTCAGTAGATAGTCAGTAAATAGTCACAACATAGTCAGTAGATAGTCAGTAAATAGTCACAACATAGTCAGTAGATAGTCAGTAAATAGTCACAACATAGTCAGTAGATAGTCAGTAAATAGTCACAGCATGGTCAGTAGATAGTCAGTAAATAGTCACAACATAATCAGTAGATAGTCAGTAAATAGTCACAACATAGTCAGTAGATAGTCAGTAAATAGTCACAACATAATCAGTAGATAGTCAGTAAATAGTCACAACATAGTCAGTAGATAGTCAGTAAATAGTCACAACATAGTCAGTAGATAGTCAGTAAATAGTCACAGCATGGTCAGTAGATAGTCAGTAAATAGTCACAGCATAGTCAGTAGATAGTCAGTAAATAGTCACAACATAGTCAGTAGATAGTCAGTAAATAGTCACAACATAGTCAGTAGATAGTCAGTAAATAGTCACAGCATGGTCAGTAGATAGTCAGTAAATAGTCACAACATAATCAGTAGATAGTCAGTAAATAGTCACAACATAGTCAGTAGATAGTCAGTAAATAGTCACAACATAGTCAGTAGATAGTCAGTAAATAGTCACAACATAATCAGTATAGTCAGTAAATAGTCACAACATAATCAGTATAGTCAGTAAATAGTCACAACATAGTCAGTAGATAGTCAGTAAATAGTCACAACATAGTCAGTAGATAGTCAGTAAATAGTCACAACATAATCTGTAGATAGTCAGTAAATAGTCACAACATAATCAGTAGATAGAGTAGATAGTCAGTAAATAGTCACAACATAATCAGTAGATAGTCAGTAAATAGTCACAACATAGTCAGTAGATAGTCAGTAAATAGTCACAACATAATCTGTAGATAGTCAGTAAATAGTCACAACATAGTCAGTAGATAGTCAGTAAATAGTCACAGCATGGTCAGTAGATAGTCAGTAAATAGTCACAGCCTAGTCAGTAGATAGTCAGTAAATAGTCACAGCATGGTCAGTAGATAGTCAGTAAATAGTCACAGCCTAGTCAGTAGATAGTCAGTAAATAGTCACAGCATGGTCAGTAGATAGTCAGTAAATAGTCACAGCCTAGTCAGTAGATAGTCAGTAAATAGTCACAGCATGGTCAGTAGATAGTCAGTAAATAGTCACATCCTAGTCAGTAGATAGTCAGTAAATAGTCACAACATAGTCAGTAGATAGTCAGTAAATAGTCACAACATAATCAGTAGATAGTCAGTAAATAGTCACAACATAGTCAGTAGATAGTCAGTAAATATTCACAACATAGTCAGTAGATAGTCCATAAATATTCACAGCATAGTCAGTAGATAGTCAGTGAATTCCAATCTAATTCTGAAAAACAGACTTCTCTATTATCTTCAGAACTACATGTCAGATATGCCAATCGACTGGTAATAAATAATGAGTGTCTACATTTTATATGTTATATAAGTGCTGGTCGCTCTCCTCCTTTGTTGCTTCACTTCCTGAATTGACGGGAGTTGGACACTGAATTGCTCTTAACCCTGGTGTGATGGGTGACCAGTAATCTGTGTGATGATGATCCTTGTATTGCCTAACACAGTAAAGACACTGAGGCCTACAGAAGAAGCTAGAACCCTGAAGGAAAGTAGCCTATCATCTCCTCATCTTCACTCAACAAATGGCATGGGAATGAAATTACTCATCTAATCTAGTGTTAAATTGTATTAGTGGAGGGACCGGCGAAGGATCCATGGGCCAGGGAAGTAGCCGGTCATTATACCCCAGCTTGGAGTATCTCTCCTTGGCCTGAGAGAGGCTTGCCACCCCCTCACCCTTGCCCTGTAACCTGGGGCATCAGCCTAAAGACCTACTGAACAAGATGATTACACACTCTTCCTCTATGTAATTTATGTTGACATGAAATGACAGTCAGATAAAAGTAAAAGTGCGTAGCTCAAGAGATGAAGACATTATTTCCAAAACTCCATTTATGAATCTAAAAGGAATGGATGAAGAGCCAGTCCTGCAAACGCAAAAGGTCAATGAGTGTGATGTTGTCAGTTTGGCTGAAGTTTCTGGAAGGGTTTCATGGGCACAGCAGCTACAAGGCCTAGCCAGAGGACACATCGAGTAGGGGAGACATTTTTTGCCCACTTTAGACCCCTCTGGTTAAATGGTGACTGTTCAGAATTGGGAACATGATGAGCACTTTAGAATAATAATTTATCTCTAGTTCTGCAAATAGTGTTTTTGGACACATTACAGAGAATTTCTGGGGCCTTTGGTTAACCCTTGATCGTTGTAAATGTTTTCAGTCACAGCCATAAGTAACACAGTAATAACAAGGATAGAGGGGTAGCTACAGAAATGGTTTTGGCTTTCAGCTTTGGCCATCACACCAAAATCCCCCAAAACGACAACAAAAACACATTACTGTAAGACCGTAATGTTACCTTTCACAGCGTAACACAGTAGTTGTAAATAATGTTCATCAACTTACCTTCGCCTACAATTCCAAGGACTTCAAATTTATTCATCACATCACCAATGTCAGGGGTCTTCATGCAGAGGAAAGCAGCTGAGAGGAGCAGGGAGGTCTTAGAGGAGAGAGTACTCCAGGCAGGACTGAGACGAGAGCTTGACGATGCAGCGCAGAGGCGAGTCCTGGAGGAGTCTCCTCATCTTCTCTCTCTCTCTTTCTCACACACACATACTCTCTCTCTCTGCTTCTTTCACTCTCTCTCTCGCTCTCTCTCTCTCGCTTTTCACTCACTCTCACTCTTTCACTTTCAATCTCTCTCTTCCTCAAACATTATTTATCTTGCAGTCTCTCTATCTCACACCCCCACACCCCCACACCCCACACACTCTAACCTGAAAACAGCAGAGGGAAAGTAGGGAAGTGTGAGGCCACAGTGCAGATCAGCTGGAGGTCCCTGCTGACGTCATGCCTTTCTGCTGTGTGCCTGGCAGCCAGCGACACACACACACACACACACACACACACACACACACACACACACACACACACACACACACACACACACATACACACACACATGCACACATGTCACACACACACACACACTCACACACACACATACACACACACATACGTCACACACACACACACACACACACACACACACACACACACACACACACACACACACTCACACACACACACACACACACACACACACACACACACATACGTCACACACACACACACACACACACACACACACACACACATACGTCACACACACACACACGTCACACGTCATCACATGTCAAATCACATCACACACAGATGGTAGTCAGTACATACAGCACAGATGGTAGTCAGTACATACAGCACAGATGGTAGTCAGTACATACAGCACGGATGGTAGTCAGTACATACAGCACAGATGGTAGTCAGTACATACAGCACAGATGGTAGTCAGTACATACAGCACAGATGGTAGTCAGTACATACAGCACAGATGGTAGTCAGTACATACAGCACAGATGGTAGTCAGTACATACAGCACAGATGGTAGTCAGTACATACAGCACAGATGGTAGTCAGTAAATACAGCACAGATGGTAGTCAGTACATACAGCACAGATGGTAGTCAGTACATACAGCACAGCAACATTTCCTCTGGTTCTAGAAATCATATATGAGCAAGAAACAGCCTCCATCCCTCCTTCCATCCCTCCCTCCATCCCTCCTTCCAACCCTCCTTCATCCTTCCTTCCATCACTCCCTCCCTCCTTCATCCCTCCTTCCATCCCTCCCTCCATCCCTCCTTCCATCCCTCCTTCATCCCTCTCTCCCTCATCCCTCCCTCCTTCCATCCCTCCATCCATCCCTCCCTCCCTCCATACCTACCTCCATCCCTCCTTCCATCCCTCCTTCAATCCCTCCCTCCATCCCTCCTTCCATCCCTCCTCCATCCCTCCCTCCATCACTCCCTCCATCCCTCCTTCCATCCCTCCCTCCATCCCTCCCTCCATCCCTCCTTCCATCCCTCCTTCATCCCTCATTCCATCCCTCCCTCCCTCCATCCCTCCCTCCCTCCCTCCCTCCATCCCTCCTTCCATCCCTCCCTCCATTCCTCCCTCCCTCCCTCCCTCCCTCCCTCCCTCCCTCCCTCCCTCCCTCCATCCCTCCTTCCATCCCTCCTTCCATCCCTCCCTCCCTCCATCCCTCCTTCCATCCCTCCCTCTATCCCTCCATCTCCCCTGAAGGAAGACATTATAGAAATACTGAAGAAAACAGCAGGGATGGAAACGCTAACCTTTGAAATGGTAAAGTCGAAACGATGTATATGATATATGTACATGATCAAACCGTAACATAGATGTTATGCAGTCATTAGATATGACCGTAAAATACATAGGACCATGAAAGACTGGGACACTGCACTCCCGAACCTGGGTAATAACAACAACCTCCTTTCTAGAGTATCTCAACTATTCCACTAAAATAGCATTGGCAATAACTGCACAGCCAGAGTACTGCACAGTCAGAGTACTGCACAGTCAGAGTACTGCACAGTCAGAGTACTGCACAGTCAGAGTACTGCACATCATGTGATGCAGATAAAAACGATGTAATCACCTCTCATAGGCAGGACCTCCACATGGTTAAGGTATGTTCTGCACTTAGGAAAACGCCCACACAGAAAAACACATGAAGGAGAAAAAAAAAATCATATAGAAAATGTAGAAGTGTAGTTGAAAAAACTCTGCACATTGTTGGCTTATGGAATGTACTGTTCTGTGCTAACTAACTGCAGTTATTCTTTCATTACATAATTGAATAAGGAAATAGCTATGGGGAAATACACAATGTAGCCTAAGCAAAGATTTGTATAACTAACCCCAAATAGACCACATCCTGTCATTCCAATGGGGGCTAATGAATCATAGTGGGCAGAACAAGCAGGGAGGTGGGCAGAGCCAAGCAGGGGCTAGCAATGTATTTGCATATTTCTGTGAAATGTGTGTGTGCAATAACTCAATTCAACGTTAACTTTCACTCCTTCTAAACAACACAAAGGGTCAAATCTACAAAACTTAGTCCACTATGTTTGTAAAAGATTCTAGTTTTGGGAACAGAAAACTGTACTGAGATCAAATGTTTCATCGTTTGCAGAACGTGACCAAACTCCATCTCGTTCCATCTTCTCCCACTGCCGGCCACTGTGCTTCCTGTCACTACCATATTTGGTTGCTGAGTGGAAACGCCAACTGGATGCTTCAGATGTATACATCTGGTGAAACATCATTGTTCTATCTGTGGACTAACCTAGAATCCAGAGGCAGTGGTTCCCAAAAGTTTAACATCTACAACTGTTACGTTGTAGGAAATACCCCAGACTAGGTCTGACAACCGGCAAATTAACAGATAAAAACTAGTCCCTGTTGCAATTCTGGGGTTGCTACACCCACAGGTTCAGAACTTGAAATGATGAATGATGGATTGTGTGTATGTGTGTGTGTGTGTGTGTGTGTGTGTGTGTGTGTGTGTGTGTGTGTGTGTGTGTGTGTGTGTGTGTGTGTGTGTGTATGTATGTATGTATGTGTGTATGTGTGTATGTGTGTGTATGTGCGGGTGTGTGTGTGCGGGTGTGTGTGTGGGTGTGTATGTGTGTGTATGTATGTGTGGGTGTGTGTGTGATTTTGTAGGCTAGCCCTCATTACGAAATGTGGTTGATTACTCTCGCTTTCAGTGTGTGTGTGTGTGTGTGTGTGCGTGTGTGTGTGTGTGTGTGTGTGTGTGTGTGTGTGTGTGTGTGTGTGTTGGTGTGTGTGTTGGTGTGACATGTGTGCATGTGTGTGTTTATGTGTGTGTGTGTGTGTGTGTGTGTGTGTGTGTGTGTGTGTGTGTTGGTGTGTGTGTTGGTGTGACAGAGTGAGAGACAGAGAGAGCAACAGAGAGAGAGAGAGATAGAGAGACATAAAGCCCCATGAATTGAATTGAATTGATAGGGAGACAGAGACACATAAAGAGAGAGAGAGAGAGAGAGAGAGAGAGAGAGAGAGAGAGAGCGAGACTGCTGGTGTGCGATGAAACTGCGTCTCTAAATCGCAGCGACGCTAAAGCAAAGCAAAATCCCATTCCAATAGCCTGCTCTGCTCTGTCTGCCTCCCACATACTCTTCCTCCTGCATCACCATGTAATGTAGGCAGCATATGTAGGCTATGCCATGTATCGATCACGATGTCTACCAACAAACGGCTTTACCAAAGCCTGATTCCATTCTCATGACAAATTAGATGCTATGCCTGTGATATAATAGATTGACAGATGGAGATCTGGATAATGAGCTATTATAATTGTCATCAGGTTGACTGTAGGCTATGCCTGCCCCTGCCTGTGCAGTCTATGAAAAAACAATCGATCTGCACTGTCTGAATAACACCATGTCCATGAAAATGATGATATGGTGGTGATGGTGGAGACAGAACAGAACAGTGTATTAAACGGAGAAAAAAAACATACAACGGTTAAACGATCCAATACTCACTCAGTAAGATCTCTGAAACGGATAAAACGATTCCACCTGCATCATCCTGTCACGGTGTGTCGGATCCAGCTAGCCTCAACAGTAACTATTATTAACCTGCACCGTGCTCCATACTCAGTCTACTGCTGGTTATAGCAGCAACGGCATGCTTCTGACTGGCGTCAGCTCAGACCAATAGAAAGGCGGGACAGGTCATTTCACCTACACGCTGTTTCTCTTAACCTATGAGGGTAGAGTAAGTGGAGAATATTGTCCAAAAGGCGGGATATTATTTACGTTCGAGCTATCTCTCTGGTCGGTCCGTCCTGCTTTGACAGTGCTGAAAGTCTTAGAGCCATGCAGGCTATTCTATTCTATTATTTAACTGTTCCTAATTATATGTTATGATGGTATGATGGTTTCTTCTGTCACCTAATTAGTTGAAATGCAAGTAAAGGTGAAATCAGGAAATAATTGAATATTAAAACCATATCTAAATTATTTGTCTGTAATTATTGCAAGGTTAATTCTATGGAAAATAGCTAACAAAGCCCGAAACAGGCTGAGACCATTAGGCGACCTGCGGCATCTCATTCTATTCATAATTCATGCTAATGAGCCCAAGTCAAATATGCTATAGGTTTATATCTATTCATCGTTCATTTTATATAAACTATGTAAAATAGAAGACCTCTCTCACTCTCCCTCTCTCACTCTCTCTCTCTCGCTCTCACCCTGTCTCTCTCGCTCTCACCCTGTCTCTCTCGCTCTCACCCTCTCTCTCGCTCTCACCCTCTCTCTCTCGCTCTCACCCTCTCTCTCTCGCTCTCACCCTGTCTCTCTCGCTCTCACCTTCTCTCTCGCTCTCACCCTCTCTCTCTCGCTCTCACCCTGTCTCTCTCGCTCTCACCCTCTCTCTCTCGCTCTCACCCTCTCTCTCTCGTTCTCTCTAGCTCTCTGATATTATAGCTCCTTTGCCATAACAGAAGTTTGTCATAAACCCTTTCGTATATATTTTGTACATATTTTCTATTCAGATTTAAGATTTGGAATATTATATAATTCATTTATATTCCTTCTACTATGCAAAAAAAAGTAGTATATTGTAGTTTCGTTTCCTTATAAATACATATAGTAAATTTCACAGAAAGATATATTGTATTTTGTCGAATCAATGAATAAATTCCCCTTAATATAAAACCAACAGTGGAAAATATAAATTGCAGGTCGCTGTTGGACATGCGCGTAGTGTAGAGCATTGAATATGGCGGCCTGCATCTGATGGCAAAAGAAGGATCTGACGCGAATACCTTCTCGAAACTGTGAGTACTGCGTTGTGTGTGTTTCATGATAACTTCCAGATATGGTTTTTCGTATTTGCGCTCTCATCTAGGCCTACTGGTTTATGTAGACTATGTACGAACGCTGAGAAAGCAGAGAATAAACGTAAACAATGAGTACTACGCCATGAGCTCTATGTATTTTTCATGGCACATTTTGGCTCTGGTTGCCTATTCCCTGGACTCTACTGCTGCACTGTGGGCGCTATTGGCGTTTCTCTTTCAGATAAATAGATAATACTAATAATAATACTAATAATAATAATAGTGGAAATATGATCGAGGCACATGCTCCATTTCTAAATCGAAATATTAGTTCCTAGCTGACATCATGGACAGGAACAGATAGAATGATGAATAAGGGAAAAGGAAACGGATCACAAAAGTAAAATGGTTGCCAACACACGTTAATGTTTTTATTTATACTTTATTGTTTTATTTACAGTAGACTTGCCGTATTTCCCCAAAACTTATTTGCACGGGGTTGTCTTTGATAAACAATGAGGCAACCAATATTATTTTCTTTATCTAAGAGAATGCTTCAACAGTTTCCTACATATTTAACATTTAAAAAAAATATATATTAATGAATTAAATAATCATTAACGAATGTTAAACTAAAGAAAAGTGCATATTTTTCTAATTTCTAAATTGCTGTGAACCTCTCTTCGGTTAACGCCCACTTCTGAGGAGTGCTGCCACTGATATAAACACGCCCCCTACAGTCGTTTTCATCAGACCTTATTTATCATGTTATACAATGTATCAAATAGAGATTTGATGGTGTAACATCAAGGGTTCTTAAAAGGTAGGTAGCTTATAGATTTGCATTAGTATACACATGATTAGTCCCAATGCAAAGTTACATCTCACTTTTCTATTTTTGGAGTTATTACATAAAACCGATCAGAATTTCCGAAGAATGCCGAAGTCATGTCGGAAAATGTTTATACAGAGTGTGATGTAATATGCAGGACCCTGAAAGCCAACCTATTCACTAAAATGTAAACTCCAAAAGGAATAACTTCTAATGTATAACTTCAAATTAAACCAGATTGTTTGCACTCATGACTACTGGTTTCAATTACTTTCAGCCAACTTACAATCAAATACATTATGAATTTATTTTTACAAATCAATTTGCAAGGTTGCTAGCCAACTAGCCTGCTAACATTAGCCCTACTAGCCTGCTAACGTTAACCCTACCAGCCTGCTAACATTACGTTAGCAGTGCCTGAGTCAGCCAGTTGCTATCAACACCTAGCTTACAGCTACATTAAAGTAAACCAAAGTCTTGGAAAAATGTAACACCATACAACCAGGTATCAATTAATGTTAGCTATATGCAGTTATCTTAGCCAGCAAGCTAACCAGCCAGCTAACGTTAACTAGGAGCTAGAGCACTCATACTGGAGACCAGCTAGGACACAACTGAAACATAACCGCAGATTAAAAGCAAAGAGAGAGCAGAGACTTACAGATTGATGGTTGGGGCCCTTCAGATGGTAACACTTTTAAAAGAGTGCAGGCTGAGCTAGCTACCAAAGCGAGGGGGAGGCGGGTACTTCACCGGGATGAAATCCAAAATAGATCGATTTCAGATGTCAGTCAGCTAGTGCACAAGCACTAAGTCAAGGCTGGAAAGGTTGCAAAACTTCCATAGCCTACTTCACAGAGATCATGCTGAAAAGTTAACAAAACAAAATGGAGAACAGACAAGGTATTACACAATAAGAGCAAGCAGGTATGAGTTTCTCTGTTGTTTGTAGCCCACAGCAAGAAGGCTCCAACCGGGCTCCCACCTAGATAACACAGCCACAATTGTGGAAAAAGTACCCAGTTGTCATACTTGAGTAAAAGTAAAGATACCTTAATAGAAAGTTACCCAGTAAGATACTACTTGAGTAAAAGTCTAAAAGTATTTGGTTTTAAGTATACTTAATTATCAAAAGTAAATCATTTCAAATTCCTTATATTAAGCAAACCAGACGTTTTTTTTTTTTAATTTACGGATAGCCAGGGGAACACTCCAACACTCAGACATCATTTACAAACTAAGCATGTGTGTTTAGTGTGTCCGCCAGATCAGAGGCAGTAGGGATGACCAGGGATGTTCTCTTGATAAGTGCCTGAATTTAACAATTTTCCTGTCCTGCTAAGCATTCAAAATGTAACGGGTACTTCTGGGTGTCAGAGAAAATGTATTGAGTAAAAAGTACATTCTTTTCTTTAGGAAAGTAGTGAAGTAAAAGTTGTCAGAAATATAAATATTGAAGTACAGATATCCCCAAAGTAGTACTTTAAAGTATTTTTTTACTTAAGTACATTACTCCACTGCACAGCCACAAAGTCTGTGAATAGCATGAGGTGTGGCTAACGTTAGCCAGCTTGGGCTGAACTGTGAATCGCATGAGGTGTGGCTAACATTAGCCAGCTTGGGCTGAACTGTGAATCGCATGAGGTGTGGCTAACGTTAGCCAGCTTGGGCTGAACTGTGAATCGCATGAGGTGTGGCTAACGTTAGCCAGCTTGGGCTGAACTGTGAATAGCATGAGGTGTGGCTAACGTTAAGTTTAGAAGTTAACCGGAAGTAAGTTATTAAATATGTAATAACCCCAAAACATAACTATGTTTGTAGTTATACGTAAACATATTGGGACTACAACTACGTTACTAAGTCTTTGCCCGTGCTGTGTTCTTACTGTGGTGAGTAAAAACTCATGCTTGCTAAACTTTTTCACCTCAAGTCCCAAATAAGAAATTGACGGTCCTCCTGTGACCCAAATCGTCCTACAACAACCCAAATTAATAATAAATAGTGTGTGATACTAGATTTATTCTCATAACTCGCAACCCACCTCTGACATGACCAGGGCCCACTTTGGGTCCCTACCCATAGTTTAAGAAACCCTATGTTACAGGTTAGTAAAAAAATAACATTTGAAGAACAGCCTTTCCATACTGTATGACAACAGAAACGGAACAATAGAACAATAATCCCTTAGGGGTGTTTATGTCATATTCATCTTCTAAATCAAAGGGTGTATATCAGTACTGTACTGTTTATGATGATGGACTGCCAGTATAGCCATCCTTCTATACATTATAACCATTTTATATTATATTATTATTGTCAGTATTATTTAGTATGATGTTATTAATTTAGCAGTATTATTTAGAATGACTTAATGTAGCAGTATTATTACGTATCATATTATTCATGTCAGTATTATTTAGTATGATATTATTAATGTTTTAGTATTATTTTCTTTACTCGGGTTCCCCCCAAGCTAAGGAACAGTGTCAGACACTCTCTCTGACCCTCCAAAATGCATGGACATTACACACAGATATTACTGTATATATTATTTTCGATTTCCGCTACTGTTTTTATCATTAGCTTACTAACTAGCTAACTGTCATCAATGCATTTCTGACTGAAATTGTTCGCAATGTCTATGTTTAAATTACAGCCCGCGAAGGAGGTGCAAATGAACATTGTTAAGTGCCTCTGTGTTCAGTTTATTTAAAATGTAATGGTATTGTGAGCTTCCATAGTTTCCCGGTTGATGTAGAGGCTAGAGCTCAGAAAAGGGTAGTTGGTGGCAGTACGTCGTAACTAGCTAGCTACAGTCATATTAGCTAGCTAGCTAATTTAACTATTAACTGTATCAAGCTAGGTACTTCGTAAGATTATGTAACGTTGACAATCATTTTTGCACTACACAATGAACGTTTATGAGAACAGTCAGCCCTCAAATGCCTAACGTTAGCTAGCAAATCAGGTAACGTTAGGCATTTGGCCTACCTAACATTAGCTAGCAAAACAGAGTTGAAACAAACTAGCTAGCTAACGTGAGCTAGCAGGAATTTTAGCTGGCCAGGTCGTATTGAATTAAAGCTAGCTAATAGCCAATGCCATGGCAAGCAATGTATGAATAAAGCTAGCTACCTAGCCTGTTATGCTTGCGACATTGCTAAACATTAAGCTAGCTAACGTCAGCAAGGTAAATGCATAGCTCTGAGTCTGGCTGGCACTGACAGGAGTATAGAGTAAAGTTAAATACACCATGGTGAAGGTGAATTAAATTCTTCAACATCTTGCTAGCTAGCTAGCTGTGGTTCTTTTTTGTAGTGGTGTGCTGGGGCGCCAACATAAAGGCTGGTGATGCTTCTCGGGTAAATAAGCTGATCAGGAAGGCTAGCTCTGTTCTGAGGATTAGCCTTGACACTCTAGAGGAGGTGGCGGAGAGACGGATCCTGGCCAAACTGCTGGCCATCATGGACAACGTCTCTCACCCTCTGCATGCCATGGTTATTATGATGCAGAGGAGCACTTTCAGTCACAGACTGATCCCACCACGGTGTGCGCTACAGGAGGTCCTTCCTGCCGGCGGCTATTAGACTATTTAATGCCTCACCAGGGTGCCGTGCCGTCGGCAACATAGACCTGGAACTGTTGGGGTGTTAGGACCTAGTTTAACAATTAGGCATCCATCCGTGAGTAACTCTGGTCTATAATCACTCATTCACTCAGGACTTATTCATTCAGCACTCATTCATTCAGGACTGTATATACATATTAATGTACAGTTGTTATATCATATCACGTGCAATATTGTAAGTAATTCTTGGACTTAACTTACTTACGTAGTCATTCACTCAGGAATGCATATTAGTATCCTGTCAGTTGTATCTTTTTTCATTGCTTTTTACCTGTACAGTTAATTTAACCATGCAAATATTAACTTACCTGTTCATTTAACCAGACTGTATATTAATTAAACTATTATTACCCTCACTTATATCATACTTACATTTAGCTATTTAAGTATTTCTCTGCCATCGACCTGTATAGTATATTTAACCATGCAAATATTCCTTATTTATCTATATCAACTTGCAATATTTTTATCATTTTTTAACTCTCTGTAACAATGTATAGTGTACATATTCAGCCATTCACCTATACTATGCAATGTCTTTTTATAGCTTTTTGCACTCCAGACTTTTTCATACTGCCGCACTATCTGTCTGTCTGTCTGTCTGTCTGTCTGTCTGTCTGTCTGTCTGTCTGTCTGTCTGTCTGTCTGTCTGTCTGTCTGTCTGTCTGTCTGTCTGTCTGTCTGTCTGTCTGTCTGTCTGTCTGTCTGTCTGTCTGTCTGTCTGTCTGTCTGTCTGTCTGTCTGTCTGTCTGTCTATCTATCTATCTATCTATCTATCTATCTATCTATCTGCAGTCACATATTGGCTACCTAGCAACATGACCATGTCTAATTTCTGGGAGCTAGTCTACCAAGGCCAGCCCAACCTGGGTTGACTTCAAAGTGCCAGTGGAAACAGTGTACAACAATATACATGTAAACAATGAGGGTTATAGGGCTGGTGAAATATGATCATCTACCGTGGGACTTGGTACTCACCTTCATGATTGTCTATGTAGCTTCCTGTATACATCTTGAACCCCTTTTTCTTTCTTGCTAGCTGGAGTCTCGGAGGCTGATTTAACAATTCAACGAACATCATTAATATTAATTTGAGGCCTGAAGACTCCTAGTAAAAAAATAAACTGCGACATAGTTGTAGTAATGTTATATAGTCGATAACAACTAGACCGACTTCCGTTCTATAGTATGCAGAGCCGGAAATTTCCACACCTGTAGGAAGTGTGCTTAGAACGTTCGGTCATGGAATGTGCATAAGGGCTATTGAATTGGCTACAATGGGAAATCATAGTAGTTACAAACCACAGTTGAATTTATTTTGCGATTTGATGTTCTAAACATATTGCTTCTGCAGAGAGACAAGAGAGATTCATGAAAAAAATGGTTTTGATCAATCATGCAAATAAAAGCGCTGAAAATAAATTGGCTCTCAGTATAGTACAGGACAGTAGAGAACAGTATAGTAGAGAACAGTATAGTACAGGACAGTAGAGAACAGTATAGTACAGGACAGTAGAGAACAGTATAGTACAGGACAGTAGAGAACAGTATAGTACAGGACAGTAGAGAACAGTATAGTACAGGACAGTAGAGAACAGTATAGTACAGTAGAGAACAGTATAGTACAGTAGAGAACAGTATAGTACAGGACAGTAGAGAACAGTATAGTACAGTAGAGAACAGTATAGTACAGGACAGTAGAGAACAGTATAGTACAGGACAGTAGAGAACAGTATAGTACAGGACAGTAGAGAACAGTATAGTACAGGACAGTAGAGAACAGTAGAGGACAGTAGAGGACAGTAGAGAACAGTAGAGGACAGTAGAGGACAGTAGAGGACAGTATAGGACAGTAGAGAACAGTATAGGACAGTAGAGAACAGTATAGTACAGGACAGTAGAGAACAGTATAGTACAGTAGAGAACAGTATAGTACAGTAGAGAACAGTATAGTACAGGACAGTAGAGAACAGTATAGTACAGGACAGTAGAGAACAGTATAGTAGAGAACAGTATAGTACAGGACAGTAGAGAACAGTATAGTACAGGACAGTACAGGACAGTACAGGACAGTACAGGACAGTAGAGAACAGTAGAGAACAGTAGAGAACAGTAGAGAACAGTAGAGTAGAGAACAGTATAGCACAGTAGAGAACAGTATAGTACAGTAGAGAACAGTATAGTACAGTAGAGAACAGTATAGTACAGTAGAGAACAGTATAGTACAGGACAGTAGAGAACAGTATAGTACAGGACAGTAGAGAACAGTATAGTACAGGACAGTAGAGAACAGTACAGGACAGTAGAGAACAGTATAGTACAGGACAGTAGAGAACAGTATAGTACAGGACAGTAGAGAACAGTATAGTACAGGACAGTAGAGAACAGTACAGGACAGTAGAGAACAGTACAGGACAGTAGAGAACAGTACAGGACAGTAGAGAACAGTACAGTACAGGACAGTAGAGAACAGTATAGTACAGGACAGTAGAGAACAGTATAGTACAGGACAGTAGAGAACAGTACAGGACAGTAGAGAACAGTACAGGACAGTAGAGAACAGTACAGGACAGGACAGTAGAGAACAGTATAGTACAGGACAGTAGAGAACAGTATAGTACAGGACAGTAGAGAACAGTACAGGACAGTAGAGAACAGTATAGTACAGGACAGTAGAGAACAGTACAGGACAGTAGAGAACAGTATAGTACAGGACAGTAGAGAACAGTACAGGACAGTGGAGAACAGTATAGTACAGGACAGTAGAGAACAGTATAGTACAGGACAGTAGAGAACAGTATAGTACAGGACAGTAGAGAACAGTATAGTACAGGACAGTAGAGAACAGTATAGTACAGGACAGTAGAGAACAGTATAGTACAGGACAGTAGAGAACAGTATAGTACAGGACAGTAGAGAACAGTAGAGAACAGTAGAGAACAGTATAGTACAGGACAGTAGAGAACAGTAGAGAACAGTAGAGAACAGTAGAGTAGAGAACAGTATAGTATAGCACAGTAGAGAACAGTATAGTATAGCACAGTAGAGAAGAGTAGAGAACAGTACAGGACAGTAGAGAACAGTAAAGAACAGTATAGTATAGTACAGTAGAGAACAGTATAGTACAGTAGAGAACAGTACAGTAGAGAACAGTATAGTACAGTAGAGAACAGTACAGTAGAGAACAGTTGTAGAGTTCATTACAATTAGAGTACAGTATAACCTACTGTATTGTACTGTACTCTACTGAACAGATGTACTGTACTAAATTATACTGTGCTGTGCTGTACTTTACTGTACTGTTTTGGTCTGGTCCGGACCACCTGAATGTCGTCTTGTTTGGGGGCGGAGCTCATTACAATAATAGCCAGTGTTTAGAATAATACCCTAATATGCAAAAGGGGGATGTTGCATATTTCTACCTTAGTGTACCTATTCAGGATACATCAGAATTATATTCATATCCATAATGATGCATTTCTTTATAGTACAGATCAGCGACCCCTAATGTCAACCTGTTACCGTAATTCTGTTAACAGCTGTAAATCCTACTGTTAGTTCAATGACACAACATTTTTTACTTAAGGTGTCATGTCATGGCAGAGCTGACACCCCATTATTTCTGCAGACTTCTTTGAATCTATTTTACGTGGTCGCATAAAAAAAACGGAGGGAGATTTTACCGTAAGTCAGTTCTTCCAATGAATGTGTTTTTGTGAAATTGTCTGTGTAAATTGTTCAAATTAGAGCTGTATGGTTTGTTAAACTTGGTTTTTGTTTGGCATACATTTTCAAGTGAAAAGTCAAAGCGTAATTCCATTACCTCCACTAGTAATAAGGAAGTGGACCTAACTACAACACTATCACTTCCTCTCCTGTTGTAAAGTGGGGACATCTCCTCTAGTAATAAGGAAGTGGACCTAACTACAACACTATCACTTCCTCTCCTGTTGTAAAGTGGGGACATCTCCTCTAGTAATAAGAAAGTGGACCTAACTACAACACTATCACTTCCTCTCCTGTTGAAAAGTGGGGACATCTCCTCTAGTAATAAGGAAGTGGACCTAACTACAACACTATCACTTCCTCTCCTGTTGTAAAGTGGGGACATCTCCTCTAGTAATAAGGAAGTGGACCTAACTACAACACTATCACTTCCTCTCCTGTTGTAAAGTGGGGACATCTCCTCTAGTAATAAGGAAGTGGACCTAACTACAACACTATCACTTCCTCTCCTGTTGTAAAGTGGGGACATCTCCTCTAGTAATAAGGAAGTGGACCTAACTACAACACTATCACTTCCTCTCCTGTTGTAAAGTGGGGACATCTCCTCTAGTAATAAGGAAGTGGACCTAACTACAACACTATCACTTCCTCTCCTGTTGTAAAGTGGGGACATCTCCTCTAGTAATAAGGAAGTGGACCTAACTACAACACTATCACTTCCTCTCCTGTTGTAAAGTGGGGACATCTCCTCTAGTAATAAGGAAGTGGACCTAACTACAACACTATCACTTCATCTCCTGTTGTAAAGTGGGGACATCTCCTCTAGTAATAAGGAAGTGGACCTAACTACAACACTATCACTTCCTCTCCTGTTGTAAAGTGGGGACATCTCCTCTAGTAATAAGGAAGTGGACCTAACTACAACACTATCACTTCCTCTCCTGTTGTAAAGTGGGGACATCTCCTCTAGTAATAAGGAAGTGGACCTAACTACAACACTATCACTTCCTCTCCTGTTGTAAAGTGGGGACATCTCCTCTAGTAATAAGGAAGTGGACCTAACTACAACACTATCACTTCCTCTCCTGTTGAAAAGTGGGGACATCTCCTCTAGTAATAAGGAAGTGGACCTAACTACAACACTATCACTTCCTCTCCTGTTGTAAAGTGGGGACATCTCCTCTAGTAATAAGGAAGTGGACCTAACTACAACACTATCACTTCCTCTCCTGTTGTAAAGTGGGGACATCTCCTCTAGTAATAAGGAAGTGGACCTAACTACAACACTATCACTTCCTCTCCTGTTGAAAAGTGGGGACATCTCCTCTAGTAATAAGGAAGTGGACCTAACTACAACACTATCACTTCCTCTCCTGTTGTAAAGTGGGGACATCTCCTCTAGTAATAAGGAAGTGGACCTAACTACAACACTATCACTTCCTCTCCTGTTGTAAAGTGGGGACATCTCCTCTAGTAATAAGGAAGTGGACCTAACTACAACACTATCACTTCCTCTCCTGTTGTAAAGTGGGGACATCTCCTCTAGTAATAAGGAAGTGGACCTAACTACAACACTATCACTTCCTCTCCTGTTGTAAAGTGGGGACATCTCCTCTAGTAATAAGGAAGTGGACCTAACTACAACACTATCCCTTCCTCTCCTGTTGTAAAGTGGGGACATCTCCTCTAGTAATAAGGAAGTGGACCTAACTACAACACTATCACTTCCTCTCCTGTTGTAAAGTGGGGACATCTCCTCTCCAAAGGGATCCTTTCTGTCCTGGGGGCGTGGCCCTCCGGAATGGAACGGGGCCTCTGCCAATGAGAAGACCGACATCGTCTGTTTGTTAATGAGAGGTTCTGGAATCCTTTTCATGTTAGAGTTCTAGACTCCCCCAGACAGACTCCCCCAGATGTACATGGCTTAATGGCATTTTACGGAGGCTATGAATCTTTATGGCTGGAGCAACCTCAATGGGACCCACATCTAAGAAGAGGAGCGAGGGGGGAGCGAGAGAGGGTGAGGGGCTGGGGAGAGGGACAGAGCTGTTACACTGCAAACCCTAAACCTGACATTTTTCTGGCTCAGGAGAGATGTTGATAGAGAGAGAATTCCTTCTTATTTTTCCAACACATGGATTTAATTGGGACTTTACTGGTTAGCTGGATGTCTTCTCACCTTGAGCGTCCTCTTTGGTGATTGGTTTGATCTTGAATGTAAGATATCTGTAGAACCAGAGTGGTCTAGGTTTCGAGGCTCCATTGCCGTCTCATTGTTACCTACCTAAACCTGCCTTGTCTAGTTGGCTGTGTGTTTTTCCTCCCTAAACCTGCCTTGTCTAGTTGGCTGTGTGTGTTTCCTACCTAAACCTGCCTTGTCTAGTTGGCTGTGTGTGTTTCCTACCTAAACCTGCCTTGTCTAGTTGGCTGTGTGTGTTTCCTACCTAAACCAGCCTTGTCTAGTTGGCTGTGTGCACATTTCCTTTCCTCGTATGTGGCATTGTTTTGTACCTTCCACTGGGAGAAGACCCGTGTAGCTCAGTTGGTAGAGCATGGTGCTTGCAACACCAGGGTTGTGGGTTTGATTCCCACAGGGGACATAAATGACATAATATTTAAAAATGAGAATGATTGGATGTTCACTACATTTGAACAGTTTCTAATTGTTAGAGAACACTAGTTATTATTCTGTCTGTCTGTCTGGAGGCTTCAATCTTCAGTCTGGATCATGTTATTGTTCTCCACTGTTTCCCAAACCATTGGTTCTGTCTGTCTGTCTGGAGGCTTCAGCCTGGATCATGTTATTGTTCTCCACTGTTTCCCAAACCATTGGTTCTGTCTGTCTGGAGGCTTCAGTCTGGATCATGTTATTGTTCTCCACTGTTTCCCAAACCATTGGTTCTGTCTGTCTGTCTGGAGGCTTCAGCCTGGATCATGTTATTGTTCTCCACTGTTTCCCAAACCATTGGTTCTGTCTGTCTGTCTGGAGGCTTCAGTCTGGATCATGTTATTGTTCTCCACTGTTTCCCAAACCATTGGTTCTGTCTGTCTGTTTTTTTCTATGCGTTGAACAGATCTTCCTTTTGTCTACCTCCTGTTACTACTTTGGATGTGAGTAAAAGCCACTCCTTTCATGTTGGTGGAAGCTGTTCTAAATGTCCCAACACATCTGTATGGGTTAGTACAAGAGCATGGACTCCAGTCTAACTCTACATCTGTATGGGTTAGTACAAGAGCATGGACTCCAGTCTAACTCTACATCTGTATGGGTTAGTACAAGAGCATGGACTCCAGTCTAACTCTACATCTGTATGGGTTAGTACAAGAGCATGGACTCCAGTCTAACTCTACATCTGTATGGGTTAGTACAAGAGCATGGACTCCAGTCTAACTCTACATCTGTATGGGTTAGTACAAGAGCATGGACTCCAGTCTAACTCTACTGTACTTTGGATAAAAGTGTCTGCTAAATGGCATGCATTACTGTACCGTCCACCGCCATGACAGCTGTGACCTCATCACTTCTCTAAATACTCTTTGATCTCCATAAGCCCTCATGGTAAATGATTACACTGTCTGTCAATGTGATGAAATCCACTTATGGTTTTCATTCCCTCAGAATGCACTCGTCATGATTAACGGAGATCCTTTTCCTTCGGTGTTCTGTTCCCGAGACTCTGCTGCTTAGTTGCTGTGGAATGAAGATTATCAAAAATTTGATATTTCTCGAATAGATGTTTCTTTGTGTTCTCGTGCTTTTCATCCACTACTGAAACAAGCTGTGGATATACATACAGTTAAAGTCAGAAGTTTACATACACTTAGGTTGAAGTCATTAAAACTCATTTTTCAAGTATACTTTGTGCATGACACAAGTAATTCTTCTAACAATTGTTTACAGACAGACTATTTCACTTATAATTCCCTATATCACAATTCCAGTGGGTCAGAAGTTTACATACACTAAGTTGACTGTGGCTTTAAACAGCTTGGGAAATTCCATAAAATTATGTCATGGCTTTAGAAGCTTCTGAACATCATTTGAGTCAATTGGAGGTGAGTCAAATTTCCCCTCGGGGATCAATAAAGTACCTATCTACCTACCTACCTACCTACCTACCTACCTACCTACCTACCTACCTACCTACCTACCTACCTACCTACCTACCTGTGGATGTATTTCAAGGCCTACCTTCAAACTCAGTGCCTCTGTGCTCGACATCATGGGAAAATCAAAGAAATCAGCCAAGACTTCAGAAAAAAAGTTGTAGACCTCCACAAGTCTGGTTCATCCTTGGGAGCAATTTCCAAACACCTGAAGGTACCACGTTCACCTGTACAAACAATAGTATGCAAGCATAAACACCATGGGACCACACAGCAGTCATACCGCTCAGAAAGGAGACGCGTTCTGTCTCCTAGAGATGAACGTACTTTGGTGCGAAAAGTGCAAATCAATCCCAGAACAACAGCAAAGGACCTTGTGAAGATGCTGGAGGAAACGGGTACAAAAGTATCTATATCCACAGTAAAACAAGTCCTATATCGACATAACCTGAAAGGCTGCTCAGCAAGGAAGAAGCCACGGCTCCATAGATACTGCCTGCTGTAGCAGCCTACTATAGCCACACCTAGCTCTACTTGTCTGTCTTGTTTTAAACATATTTTGACCTAAATGGAACTTCCTGGTTAAATGAAGGTTAAAAAAAACATACATTGGGATTTCCTGGTTAAATACAGGTTAACAAATAAATGTCTCTATTTTTGTACCTGCTGTAGGAGCTCAGCACAGCGTTGGTAGTCACACATTGACCAGTCTGTTCCCCGTCTGTGGTCCGCTCTCCTGGCAGCTGGTGGTACCATCGGTCAAAATGGGCCGAACACCTCAGAAAGGTCAACAATTTTTTTATGCTTTGTATTGGATTGGTTCTATTATTTTCTATTCTATTCTATTCTATACTACTCTAAAGTGTATTAATAAGAGGTTGAATGGTCTCCTTTTCAGAGCCTAAAGAAGAGAGGAGGGAGAAACCTGAGAGGAGTAACCCCTCTCCAGGAACAGGTCCCCCCTCTCCAGGAACAGGTCCCCCCTCTCCAGGAACAGGTCCCCCCTCTCTGGATAAGTCTAATGGTATTAAACATGTTTCCTGCGATCTTCTTCTCTGTCACAATATAGTGTAACCTAGGATTTTCAGATAGTTTGAACTATGCCCTTTTCTTTTGCCAGAACCCTTCAGTTGGGAGGAGTACCTTAAAGAAACGTCATCCACAGCCGCCTCTCCCAGCTGTTTCAGACAGGTAGATATTACCTAATAACTACAACACTAAAGACTGCTTTAGATAAAGCTCTGCCCAACATAACATTAGGTTTGGATCACAGGAGGTTGGTGGCACCTTAATTGGGGAGGCCAGGCTCGTGGTAATAGGTGGAATGGTATCAAATACATCAAACGCATGGCCTCCCCATGATAAAACTCTGCCTAACATTAGGTTTAGATAAAACTCTGCCTAACATTAGGTTTAGATAAGCAAGTCATTCCGTTATTGACTGATTCATTGTCCTCCTGTCTCCCCAGTCCCGTTTCCCTCCCAGTAACGACTTCAAGGCTGGTATGAAGCTGGAAGCCCACGACCCTCGGAACAACACGTCTGTCTGCATCGCCACGGTGATGGGTATGATGGGTACTCGTCTGCGTCTCCGTCTGGACGGGAGTGACAACACCAACGATTTCTGGAGACTGGTGGACTCCTCCGACATCCAACCTATAGGGACCTGTGAGAGGAAAGGAGACATGCTGCAGCCCCCTCTGGGTAAGGCTACATAGAGAGATATGACATGTTATAAGACTTTATAAACGTTTGTTAGACATCCAGCCTATGAGAGGAAAGGAGACATGCAGCAATTGCTGCTGGGTATAGGCTACACTACATCCTGAAATGTGCTACATATTATAACATATTATATTATAACATATTATAACATATTATAACATCTTATAACATATTATATTATAACATATAAGTTAAAATATTATATAATATGTTAATAAGACATTATAAAGGGTTGTACATGCTTATAACAGCAATAAAGCAGCAATATATTCTAAATCTATAACTTTTTCTTTGACTTTTCTTCAGGCTTCAGAATGAATGCCTCCTCGTGGCCCATGTTCCTCCTGAGAACCCTGACTGGAGCAGAGATGGCACCAGCCACAGCTTTTAAAAAAGTAAAGTCACACAAAGACAAATGAAACATTTCCGATTCACATTGGACCATAAAGCTGTATCGTACTGTATTGATTTACTGATGTACGTATATCAATGATTTACATGTGTGTAAATAAATGGATCTGTCTGGTCTGGACTAACAGAGAGAGTTCTCTGTGTGTGTGTAGGAACCCTCCAAGCCCTCCCAGAACCTCTTTAAACCTGGGATGAAGCTAGAAGCTGTGGACAAGAAGAACCCCTACCTGATCTGCCCGGCAACCATCGGAGAGGTCAAAGGTAACAAGATCTTTTTTTATTTAACCTACCTTTAGCCCATCTCCTTGGAGGACAACTTTATTACTATAACTATAACTTTGACCTTTGACCTCCTTTATTTACTGTAATACTATTTGTTGCTTTGTCCTCTATTTGTCGTAAGGTCGATGTCTTACTATTTATTATTCTGACCTTTATTTTTAGGTGATGAGATCTTTGTGATGTTTGACGGCTGGAGAGGGGCCTTCGACTATTGGTGCCAGTTTGACTCCAGAGACATATTCCCTGTAGGATGGTGCTCTCTGACCAGGCACAGTATCCAGCCTCCTGGCAACTTCTGTAAGTACCTCAACCTCACCACTAGAGGACAGCAGAGCCCTTCTAGTTGCAAAGAAAAAGCCATATCTCAGACTGGCCAATAAAAAGAAAAGATTAAGATGTGCAAAAGAACACAGACACTTTGCAATGCATGTAAACTTCTGACCCACTGGGAATGTGATGAACGAAACAAAAGCTGAAATAAATAATTCTCTCTACTATTATTCTGACATTTTCACATTCTTTAAATAAAGTGTTGATCCTAACTGACCTATGACAGGGAATTTTTACTAGGATTAAATGACAGGAATTGTGAAAAACTGAGTTTAAATGTATTTGGCTAAGAAAGACGTGTAAAAGGATGACCTTGGTCAGTGTTTTTACCAACATATCCACTGACGTTCACAGGCAGTGGACACAGGGACATTCTATTGGTGAAAGAACCTAATGTGATAAGAGGGCCGTGAACTTTAAGGACAGTCGCAGTAAGGGAGATGGCCCAGAATCTAATTAAGTGCTTGTTTTTACTACGTACCACTTCATCTGTTGTTGGCCTTAAACGTTAGTTTCCAGTTCTTGTTTTTTCTCAATTATTCATACATTATTAGAAAGCCTAAATCTTTAAAAAAAATATATGATAAAAAAAAAATTCTAATGGAAAAAACGAAAACGTGTGCTGTAGAGTCAATCCAACATCAAGTCTTAGCAACCATGATCTCGATTCTTGATGTTAGAATACTATATTTGCTGTATTGTTCATACATATTTGTTCATGTGAAGCCGTGACCAATTATTGTTCCTTCTCAGCATACCACAGGGTATGTGTTGCTTTGAATAACCCTGTTATTAAGGCTGATGATCAGCAGACCTTTATTTTATCCATTGTCTTGCCTTCGGAATGATTTTTTATTTTTTTTTACCCAGATTTCCCTTGGGTTCCGTTTCTTCAATTCCTCAACTTGACCCATTTTTCACAGAAAACAACCCATTTTCTTACAAATAATGTCTGGTTATATTTAAATAATTTGTGCTTAACACCAAACAAAGTAAAACAGAAACGTGATGAACTCTTAATCCCAAGACCGATGAAAGGGTTAAACACAACGTTGGCACACCTGCCAATCATTTTAAATGTGTGTGAATGGTTTAATCTCAAACACACTTCGTCTCAGGAAGAATGTTGTTTTGCTTAGTTTCATAGACCCTGATTTACCAGTGAGGGCCTGTCATCCCCACTACCATGACGTATGGTCGTTTAGATAGGTCTTAGCATACACAATGAAACATCCAGCAGTCTTCTATACTCCACACTATGTATCACTGTACTTGCAGAGTAAAAACATCTACAGCTTTATGGTCTTGTGCTATAAAGCTACAAGCTGCTCCCTACAGCTCCGACAGGGGAATTGATATGGATAGCATTAAGACTGCTGACAGAGCGTGCGTCCCAAATGGCCCCCTATTCCCTACATAGTGCACTACTTTCGAGTCGAGGCCTATGGTCCCTGGTCAAAAGAAGTGCACCAAAAAGGGAATAGGGGGCCATTTGGGACGCATCCCTATGACTGATGGTGGTAGTTATGTCTTTCAAACTGGCCTCAATCTGGTCCTCTTCCATGAGCCACTGGCGTGTTTACAACTGTCTTCCTGTGTTTAGTGGTTGTGTGTGTGTGTGTGTGTGTGTGTGTGTGTGTGTTTAGTGTGTGTGTGTGTGTGCACAGAGAGGATATAGTACGATGTGGAGATGGTTGCATCTCTTCTCTCAGCAGAACTTTAACTGTTAGAGGAAGTGTGTGTTTCCTATCTCAGTAACAGTCGGTCGGGTCGGGGGAGGTTTACTACCACTTTGTTCAGGCCAACAGCTCACATTTCTCTGACTGAAAAAAGTATCGATCAGGCTTCAAATGTATCATAAAAAATAAAATAAAAAAGTGCGATATGCATGTGTCGCTCCGCCTTTTCCTGCTTGCAAAAATAGCTGTCAGATTGAACAGAGGATAATATATAGACTAAATCCTTCCCTTACTGATGTAGAATTAGGAATGTACATTTATGTAACTCAGCAGAGGCTCTTATCCAGAGTGACTGCATACATGTTCATACTGGTCTGGTCCCCCGTGGGAATCAAACCCATAACCCTGGCGTTGCAAGCGCCATGCTCTACCGTCTGAGATACACGGGGACTGTGTTCATCATATCATTTTCCTCATTAAAGGCTGTTTGCATGGATTTCCAAAGGCACATTTTGTCTTTCTCTTTTAAAAAAAAGAAATATTTAAAAAAATATATATATTTGTTTTATAATTTTGATCCGCATATAGAGTTACTATAACATCATATTAGTGACTAAATTACATAATTTATATATATATATATTTTTTTTCCTTAAACATTAAAACATTACTCTTAGTGACTAAATTACATAATTTATATATTTATTTATATATATATTTTCCTTAAACATTAAAACATTACTCTTTTTATTGTAAAGTTATTTGGCTTTGAGTCGCTAACTTGGACTTTTTCATCAAAGTCAAATCAACTTTCGTTTCATGAGGTGAAATTAACATAGTTTATATCAAATGATTTTGTGGTGTTTATTTTACTAGTTGTTCTAATGTTAGAGTAGAGGAATACAATTATTTAATGTAATTTTTGTCTTGTAGTGAAATACATTTTTAAAATTAATTAAATAAAACGTATTTTTTGAATCATTTAATCCCATTGTATGTAAATGCCACACAAATGCTCTTCATAAGTAAATGAGGAATAATTGTTGTAATTGTAAAACAAACACTGTAGAACACAGACTTTTGTTCTTATTTACCACTTCAGTTAGAGTTACATTCATCTTCACTAACTATGTGTTTCAAAAACAAAGAAAAAAAAATATTTTTTTTCACATTTCGTTTTTTTCTTTGAGCCGTTGTCTTTTGGTTGGTTGGTTCTCTTCTACCTCACTAGTTATGCATGCTGGGAAAACAAGTCTCTTCATCTGAGACTTTTAAAACAGACAATACATTTAATGAATTTATTTGGGGAACCATTTCCTGTAGTTGACTAAACCCCACTGGCAGGTTGCCAAGCATTTCTTCATCTTATTATACCTTGAAGTAAATAAACCCAGATACTTTCTATGGGCCATGTTGAAATAACCCTATGAGCAACATTAAGGTCTTATTTTATGGAGATGAAGCTGTCTTTGTTTGCCTCAGATCAGTCAGATTAGAAGGAGACTTTTAACATACTTTCCGAAGCAGGCGGGCAGGGCCTGTGTCCCAAATGACACCCTATTCCCTTTATAGTGCACTACCTTTGAGACGCAGGCAAGGTGCTGCCGCTCCTTGCTCCATGCCACTGTTTCCTGCCCCTATCTAAGCCGTCTTTCACCAGGTCCTCCAGGGTTGCCTGAATAGGCTTGGGTTACGAGTCGGGGAGACCCCTCTCTCCCCTCCCTCCCATTTCTCCTGGAGGGTTGTCTGAGCCTTCTCCTCTCCGGGCCCCTCCCCAACTCTCAATCGGGGTCCTCTCATCCATTTTAACTTTTTACCCCCCGCCCCCCTCCCCAGGCAGCCCGCCTCCTCCTCGGCCCGCTAGCCCCATCCACCCCCCTCCTCTTCCCCTGCGATGCAAATCAGCCGTTCAGCCCTCTGCTGCTCTGTTCTGTTCATTCACAGGGAGGGAAGGAGGCGGCACTAGTAGCTAGCTCCTCCTGTTTCTAATAGCGCCTCCAGTCAGTCAGGCAGCAGCAGCATGGGGCTTTGTTGTGGACTGGAGCTGGACAGAGAAAGATAGAGAGAGAGGACAGAAAGAGAGAGAGGACAGAAAGAGAGAGAGGACAGAAAGAGAGAGAGGACAGAAAGAGAGGGAGGACCGAAAGAGAGCGATAGAGAGAGAGAGAGCGAGAGAGAGAGTCCAGACCCTGACATTAACCAGGGGTCAAACTAGTAAACAGGGACTGTTCTGTTTTGTTGAGGACGACGACTACTACTACTACTGTTGCTGCCTGGTAACGTAGCACCGTGTTGGGAGTTCCTGGTGAGTTTGCTGCCTCTGCTTTTGTCTCGTGTCTATTTTTAACTAGTGGTGGCTGCTCTGTTCAGTTCCTCTTCCTCTCACGTGAGAGCCGGCGTTAGACTTCGTCTTCATAGTAACAGTCAGTTTCTAGAAAGGAGGGAATCTACTGTTTTCTTTGTGTGAATGAATGGCTGTTGCATCTGTCGCCGGTAGACGTACTTCCTGCAGATTATTTGATCAACTAACTGCAGATGATTTAGCTATTGTTTGCATGGCCCTGGCTGTTTCAACGACTCTCTTTGTTTGCTCTAGTTGATTTGAATGATTGAAATGAGGGCTTATAGGGAACAGTCCTTGATATTCAGAACTACTGGTCTCTGCTTAAGGTTGGTATCTGTGTCTACTGTCTATCATATAATGTACATCTTGGTTAAATAATTTTATGACTGTTAATACATTTTAGTTTTTAACGTAATTCTGTTAGGCTAGAAACATGCAAATTTGCTTCATAAATGTTAGTTCAGGAATATAATTGTCCATACATGTAAACACACTATTTAGCCCTTAGAGAATAGCTTTTTTTTTATGCAAGAAAAACATCTTTCTAATTATTATAACATCTTTGAAGTAGAAGTAAGTTAAATGTGTTTTCGCTATGAAGAGAATTGGTCTGTTTGATGTTTGACACAGTAACATATTGTTTAAAGGGGTCTGCCTGGGGCTATCAGTACCACTCTACCCCTCTCTAAACCCCAGCCCAATCCTCCCCTGGTCTCAAAGCATGTGGTTCACATTCACACTGCACCAGGGAGCTTAATCAAGAAGGATCTGTGGCAGAACCAGATTCCCTCCAGATCTCCCAGAGTTCCCAGTCCAAACTGATATGGAAATATTACAGGAGGGAGAGCTGGGTAATACGGTTTGAGGCGTGGTCAAACACACACACAGGCCCCGACCCAACCCCCAACCAGTCATCCAGGCCGGCAGGCAGGAGCCTCACTTCTCAGCCCCAGTAGCAGCGTCCCTCACCGTCCCTGGGCTCCTGGCCACCGGGTCATTGGGTCAGCCTGAAATGACCCGTCATGATTAACTCCTTATACTCCTACTGCAGAACACAGGGCAGTTGAATAGAAATGGAAAGGAAGGCTCTATGTTAGAACAGCTAGGAGGACAGTTTATTTGAATGGAAATTAATCTTTGCCTTGACTTGGAACTTGGAACTATTTTTGTCTATTGCTCGCCAAGCTGTTGTGTGTGTGTGTGTGTGTAGCCCTGCTCCTAGTGAGTGATATTTCTCTCCTTGTGAAACAGAACACTCTATTCTTCCCCCTCATCTCTCAATTCAACCTTTTTTTCCAAGCTGCTTAAGCAGCCATATCTGCATTTAGTCGGCCCTTAGAGAATGCTGTAGAGCCAGCCATAGGGTGTCTCCCAACTGGAACCCTATTCCCTACTTGGTGCACTACGTTTGACCAGGGCGTATAGGAATCTGGTCCAAACTAATGTGCTGTATAGAGAACAGGCTACCATTTAGGACAGCTAGTCCCTGTGCTGTAGTCTAGCTGTTGGCCTCCGTGGAGCTCCCTCATGTAGCCTCTTTATCGAGGCTGCCTCTCCACCATACCTGGCTTCAGATACTATTGGAAATCATCTGAAGTACTTTAGCTGGGCTCGATTTAAGCTTGCATGGCACAAAATAACCAATCGAATTGTCGCCAAACTGCAAACCCCGCCCATCTGGTACTTCAGGCAGGCTTAAGCAAACGCTCACAGTATTTGAACGATTTCGAATAGTCTTTGAACCCAGGTCTGCTCTCTACTAGACAACCAGCTCCTCTATTGAAATAGGAGATGCTTATCAGGGCATATTATACACACACACACACACACATACACACACACACTGCTACTGGCTGCTTTTGTGTGATTACCCACAATACCTTTCAATGTCTTTCTCTAGATGTGCCATTTTACACCTCTATTGATGGGCAGTTGACTTGATGCTTTGAATGGCAGATCTCCTCCTGGCCTTTCCACTGTGTGTATGTGTGTGTGTGTGTGTGTGTTGCTGCAGATTTTAAAAGTCAGTAGTCTGCTGGTCTTGATAAGAATGAGTTATTTATATAAGCGACAGCTGAGATTAAATCGATCAGTAATGAGAGAATAATATTTGAATATAGTAGTTGTACTTTACACACCCTGGTTGTTTGTTATTGTATGTCTTTATAGCTGGGATGTGTTTAGCTACAATGTCCTGTCTATATAATAAGATTAATTGCTGGGATGTGTTTAGCTACAATGTCCTGTCTATATAATAAGACTAATAGCTGGGATGTGTTTAGCTACAATGTCCTGTCTATATAATAAGACTAATAGCTGGGATGTGTTTAGCTACAATGTCCTGTCTATATAATAAGATTAATAGCTGGGATGTGTTTAGCTACAATGTCCTGTCTATATAATAAGATTAATAGCTGGGATGTGTTTAGCTACAATGTCCTGTCTATATAATAAGATTAATAGCTGGGATGTGTTTAGCTACAATGTCCTGTCTATATAATAAGATTAATAGCTGGGATGTGTTTAGCTACAATGTCCTGTCTATATAATAAGATTACCACCCCTAGAAAACCCATTGTCCGTATATTAGGTTGGGTTTTTTTATTTGGTTCTTGTAAAGTATTGACTGGCATCTCAGTGTTATAACAAACCTAAAGTTCATAGAAGGTTTGGGTTTAGTATTTGAACATGTAACAGGAGCCAGGTGTTGTGGTCTAGGTGAGATGAAGGCAGGCTGTCTGCACAAGGGGATTACCTGGCTGGCCTCAGGGGAGCCTGACCTCTGACCTCTATAATGAAAGGGGAGAGGGCCCCAGACAAAGGACTTGTAATACCTAAAGAACGCAACACACTGGAAACATATCCCTTATCCCCAATGTGATGGAACACTGGTGTATCCCTTATCCCCAATGTGATGGAACACTGGTGTATCCCTTATCCCCAATGTGATGGAACACTGGTGTATCCCTTATCCCCAATGTGATGGAACACTCTGGTGTATCCCTTATCCCCAATGTGATGGAACACTCTGGTGTATCGTTTCCTCCTCTTAAAGATTCCTGCCTCTACTGCTGTCTTTTCCTCCTCTTAAAGATTCCAACCATTCCTTCCACTGACTCAATGTTTTGAGGGGAAATTGGGCGAACAGCGGACACTTGAAATGTAGCCAACCAACACGAGGAGTGGAAATTTGATGTGTTGGATATTTTAAAGAACCTTTGGCTGCCTGGCTGGAGCTGGGGGACGTATATTGTGCTTGTAAGTAGTATTAGGTCTGACTTTGAGCTGTGAATCAAAGCAGGAGGATCAGAGTTGTTATTCATGTGTGTCAGACAGTGTCTGATCTTCTGGTGCTGCAGAGTGTAGACTTGCTTCACCTCAGTGGAGTTCTTAACGCGTATCGGAACAGACAGTGATTGATGTGTGTGTGTGTGTCCAGGAAGTCCTCCTGTTTTGCCTCCTAGAACCATAGTTCCCCTTTTCTCATGCCTTAGGAGCAGGAAGTAATTCAAGCTGTATTTAAATGCAACATTATTAAATGAACCTTTTGGTCAAGAGACAAAAACAGCTATGGTCGTTATATGCTATGCTTTCAGTTGTTGTGAATGACTGAATTCCTGGCGAATAACTTCCCATCGGGATTTATTTTCTAATTCCTGGTGAATAACTTCCATCAGGATTTATTTTCTAATTCCTGGTGAATAACTTCCATCAGGATTTATTTTCTAATTCCTGGTGAATAACTTCCATCAGGATTTATTTTCTAATTCCTGGTGAATAACTTCCATCAGGATTTATTTTCTAATTCCTGGTGAATAACTTCCATCAGGATTTATTTTCTAATTCCTGGTGAATAACTTCCATCAGGATGTATTTTCTAATTCCACCATTGGCCTTTCCTCTCGTTTCAGTCACCCTCCCCAAGGCCCTCTTCCTCCCAGCATCCTCCTCTCCCCCCACGCCCTCCCGACGCTCCATGCAGTCCCCCTCCTCCTATCGCCTGCCCCACCCGCTGCCCCCTCTGCCCGTGCGGAAGGGGGTGCGTGGCCGGCGCCCCAAGCTCCAGACCATCGCCCTGCTCAAGGCAGCGGCGGAGGCAGCGGCAGAGGCTGCTCTGAATGGTACACCACAGGTCTCCGGCTCCCAGCTAGCACCCAGACCCCATAAGAAGAGGGGGCCCAAGCCTGGGAGCAAGGTAAGGAGCTATGGTCAATGGGCCAATTTCCTGGATCCAGATTGAGTTTACTACTGGACTGATAAAGCATGCTTAATGGAACCGCATTTCTATTGTAAATCTGTTTAATGAAATGTGTAAGGTGTAATGTGTGACTGGTTCCTGTGATTGGCTCCAGTTAACACTCCAGGATGAGTTTACATCCAGTCCAATCAATTTACATGATGTTGTCTGACACAATCACCATGGTACCTTTGCAGTTGGTGTGCTGTGTAGTGTCAGTATATTATACGATCAAAGAGTTCTCAGTGAACAATGTTGTGTTTGTTCAGAGGAAGCCACGTGTGCTGCCCTCCTCGGGGACAGGCTCTGTATATACTGCAGTCTCAGAGACCAGACTGAACAACATTCATGGACCAAAGGACAACAGCCTCAGCTCCGGCCCTGGAGTGGTCTCCACAGGTAAGACTCAGTACTGTCAAATAAATAATGCAGTCTAACGGATAGCTATATTAACAGATATACACTGAGTGGACAAAACATTAGGACTAACCAGGTGAAAGCTATGATCCCTTATTGATGTCACTTGTTAAATCCACTTCAATCAGTGTAGATGAAGGGGAGGAGACAGGTTAAAGAAGGATTTTTAAGCCTTGAGACAAGGATTGTGTATTTGCGCGAACTTGTGTCAAGAACTGCAACGCTGCTGGGTTTTTCACGCTCAACAGTTTCCCGTGTGTATCAAGAATGGTCCACCAACCAAAGGACATCTAGCCAACTTGACACAACTGTGGGAAGCATTGGAGTCAACATGGGCCAGCATCCCTGTGGAACACTTTCGGCATCTTGTAGAGTCCATGCTCTGACGAATTGAGGCTGTTCTGAGGGCAAAAGGAGGTGCAACTCGATATTAGGAAGGTGTTCTTAATGTTTTGTACACTCAGTATATACTCCCAAGCTAGAGTCCAGCTTGTTCCTTGTTCCTTATAATGAAGCTTTATAAATGTTCTAGTTCTGCTTGACCCTGTGTACTAATGTCTCTGTCTCTCTCTCTCTCCAGTGTGTGTATACGTGAATAAGCACGGTGCCTGCGGCCCACACCTGGACAGGAAGCAGTTGCAGCAGCTGCCTGACCACTTTGGGCCGGGTCCGGTCAACACTGTCCTACAGCAGGCTGTTCAGGCGTGTGTAGACTGTGCCTACCAGCCTACCTTCCTCTTCAGCTTCCTACAGTCCCAGTCTGACGGAGGAGAGATCATCAGAGGTATTATAGATAAAGAACCCTAGATAGGAGGAGAGATCATCAGAGGTATTATAGATATAGGACCCTAGATAGGAGGAGAGATCAGAGGTATTATAGATATAGAACTCTAGATAGGAGGAGAGATCATCAGAGGTATTATAGATATAGAACCCTAGATAGGAGGAGAGATCATCAGAGGTATTATAGATATAGAACCCTAGATAGGAGGAGAGATCATCAGAGGTATTATAGATATAGAACTCTAGATAGGAGGAGAGATCATCAGAGGTATTATAGATATAGAACCCTAGATAGGAGGAGAGATCATCAGAGGAATTATAGATATAGAACCCTAGATAGGAGGAGAGATCATCAGAGGTATTATAGATATAGAACCCTAGATAGGAGGAGAGATCTCAGAGGTATTATAGATATAGAACCCTAGATAGGAGGAGAGATCTCAGAGGTATTATAGATATAGAACCTTAGATAGGAGGAGAGATCATCAGAGGAATTATAGATATACAACCCTAGATAGGAGGAGAGATCATCAGAGGTATTATAGATATAGAACCCTAGATAGGAGGAGAGATCTCAGAGGTATTATAGATATAGAACCCTAGATAGGAGGAGAGATCATCAGAGGTATTATAGATATAGAACCCTAGATAGGAGGAGAGATCATCAGAGGTATTATAGATATAGATATAGAACCCTAGATGGGCTGAAGTCATATAGTCCCTATACATCAGAATGGAACAGTTGGTCAACCATTTTAGCTGGGGCCTGTTCTGATATGGTCTGTGGTTATAGCTAGTGTTGTATTATATCGTTCTTATGACATCATGAGGTGTGGCTGTGTAATGACGGTGGTTTGGTGAACTACTGTGCTGGTGTGAGCTTGCCTGTGAGCTGAAGACTTGTGTTAGCTTCCCCAAGCTAATGCCTGTAGGCTTTAGTTCAGCACGCTAATGCAGTCCTGTGATGTGTCGTAGACCCAGGTCCGAACCCAGATGTTCATGACATGGTGAAGTCGGGAGAGCCCACCGCCCTATAGATCGTCTCCTCCAGACCAGACAGGGTTACATATTCAAATAGTTCCTAATTCCAAATTAAAATGATGCCAAATTCCAAAAGGGAATATGGAAGTAGGCCGGGGATTCAATCAGGCAGTAGGAATTGGTTTAGGCTGCAGGACCCACATGGTGCACTGGGTAATGCCTGGTGGGATAAAGTGTGTGTGTGTGTGTGTGTGTGTGTGTGTGTGTGCAGCAGCTTATGTCATGTGTCTTTGGGTAATGAGAAGTGACATGAGTGCGTTACCCGGTTTGGGAGGGGCTCCCCGAGGGGGTCTCAGTCTGTGTGTGTGTGTGTGTGGGGGGGGGTCATCTGATGCTGGGCCATCTGTTACTGCACCATATAAACAAAATAATCAGGTCTGTTACTGCGCCATATAAACAAAATAATCAGGTCTGTTACTGCACCAGATAAACCAAATAATCAGGTCTGTTACTGCGCCAGATAAACCAAATAATCAGGTCTGTTACTGCACCATATAAACCAAATAATCAGGTCTGTTACTGCACCATATAAACCAAATAATCAGGTATGTTACTGCACCATATAAACCAAATAATCAGGTCTGCTCAAGTGGTCGTTTAATAATTCTATTGGTGATCCAGATATAGTGATGGGGGAAAAAAATCGCTACAGTTACAAAAACTCATTATCTCATGGTTCTGTCTTGTCCCTTTGCAGCAGACATATGGTGAGAAATATGGAATACCAATAAAAACACAGTATCGAATCGTAATACATATAGAATCATGAGAATCACATATCATATCTGCACCTAAGTATCATGATAACATTGTATCACCAGGTCCCTGGCTGTTCCCAACCCTAACAGATATAGCATTTCAACTCCTAGATAAAGGGCTCCTGTGTGATGGATGTGTGGTAAAGCCAGTCATTCTCCATCTGCTGGGTGCGTCTGCCTGCCTCTCTCAGCCCAAATACATACATCCATAGCACCAGAACAATGACTTCAGCGGACTGTGGTTTAGTCCAACACTGACGTATGCTTTCTACCCTCTCCCAGTATGTAGTGATGGAGGGATCATCTATGTCAAGCTAACCCAGCCTCCTCTGCCTCCTTAGATAGATAAAACAACCACAGTATCTGTTCTGTCTCCCACCCTGCAGTGCGGTCTGATGGGGGGATCCACTACGTCAAGCTTCCTCAGGCCTCCTCTGCCTCCTTCGTGCTCAGGTTCATGGAGACTCTGTGTCACCAGCTGCAGAGTGACAACCTGTTCTCCTCCCAACCCTTCAGCCCTGCATTCATGGCCTCCACTGGACACACAGTCTACGACAGGAGCAAGTCAGGTAATGTCTGTGTGTGTGTGTGTGTGAACTTTTCCTTATGTTTGTCACAAAGCCACAAGCCAGCATGTATTTTCCATCATATACCATCAACAGTCACATTAGAAACTGTGGCTATCGCTCTGTTGTTCCAGTGCTCATCTACTGTATAATTCCATAGTATTTCCTTCAACAGGTCACTGACCGAAATGAAACATCAGACCCCCAAAAACACAAGTATATAGAAATATCCCAGTGGCCCTCAGTTGGCAGTAACTGATGCCATCTCTTGTCTCGCCTCTGTCCTCAGTCAAAGAGGAGATGTCAGAGGCCTTGTCCATAGCCAGAGGCACCGTAGGAAGGAGCAGGCGCTTCCAGGTGGACAGAGACCGAGACAGGGACAGGGACTCTAACCTTTACCCTGCCCCCTTGTCCTCCTCCAAACGGCTGCACAGCACAGAGGCACACCCCTCAGAAGGTACACTTACACCCCCTCAACTTCAGAGCTACCCCTGGTGCACTCACTGGAGATGCATCTAAATAGTTTGAAGTGACTTCCTCTCACTGGGGATGCATCTCAATAGTTTGAAGTGACTTCCTCTCACTAGGGATGCACCTCAATAGTTTGAAGTGACTTCCTCTCACAGGGGATGCATCTCAATAGTTTTTAAAGTGACTTCCTCTAAATGGGGATGCACCTCAATAGTTTGAAGTGACTTCCTCTCACTGGGAATGCATCTCAATAGATCTCACTCCAAGTGACCTCTCCTTCCTTTGTCATCTCGTCTCCTTCAGTACTGATATATAAACACAAAATACAGGATAAGGAAAAACAAAATGGAGGATAGCTACCCAGGAATTTACTTTCACCTGTCCAGTTCTTTAACGTCAGTGCAGAAGAATAAGAGAGGAGATGAGGAGAGGAAGCCTCTGTACACTATTAAGATGCAGCCCAGTGCAGGACTGGGCACTGTGATTAACTAGAAGGACCACTCTACTGAATGAACAAAAATAACCACTTCCTTGTGTCCTCAGTAGAGTGATAGTTGTAGCCAATCATCTTCCTTCTTATTGCCTTCTGATTCTACATCTATTGAAACACTGTCCTTAATGCGTAACTGCTGTTTGATTCAGTAAAATTTCCACTTGTATAGTTTATTAATGAAGTCTTAATAACTGTACAGATATTGACCTGCCACTGTTAAATGTAATTGCATTAGCAGCTAACGGCTAAGCTACAGTGTCATGATTAATCACCAAGCAGCTAACGGCTAAGCTACAGTGTCATGATTAATCACCAAGCAGCTAACGGCTAAGCCACCGCGTCATGATTAATCACCAAGCAGCTAACGGCTAAGCTACAGCATCATGATTAATCACCAAGCAGCTAACGGCTAAGCTACAGCATCATGATTAATCACCAAGCAGCTAACGGCTAAGCTACCGCGTCATGATTAATCACCAAGCAGCTAACGGCTAAGCTACAGCATCATAATGAATCACCAAGCAGCTAACGGCTAAGCTACCGCGTCATGATTAATCACCAATCACATGTTTAGTTTCTCATGGCACATTATTAGATGGTATTTTACTTTAACAATTGTGTGTGTGTGTGATGCTGTATTTATGTTTTTGTGTGTGTGTGTGTGTGATGCTGTATTTATGTTTTTGTGTGTGTGTGTGTGTGTGATGCTGTATTTATGTTTTTGTGTGTGTGTGTGTGTGATGCTGTATTTATGTTTTTGTGTGTGTGTTGTCTATGCCCTCATGATCCTACCTTTCTTACCCTCCATCAGAGCCCCTTCCTCACGGTGAAAACGGGTTCACCGAGGACCCCATGGACACCTCCTCCACCTCTCCCTCCATGACTCCTCGCCCCACAACACAACGCTCCACCTCAGAGTACCGTGGCCAGGGGTCCAGCAGCCCCTACTACCCTGGGTCTGGCCCTGGTCACCCCCCACCGCCACCCCTCAGGCGCTTGGCCTCCAACCCCCCCGACCTGGGGTCCAGAGGTCTACAGAGAAGAGTGGAAGGTAGGCCTTGTAAGAGCTGAACAATCATTGGCTGGCTGGCTTGCTGGGCGAACCTTGTGTGTGCCTCTAAATTCTAGTTGGTCATTTACGTTTGTTTGAATGCTGATTTTATTTTTGTTGTCTATTTTTGGGCTAGGCTTCCTGTGTTGGTGCAGATTACATTAAACGTTTTAGTAGTTAAGTAGACGCTCTTATCCAGAGCAACTTACAGTTAGTGCATTCATCTTAAGGTAGCAAGGTGAGACAACCACATATCACAGTCATAGTAAGTCCCATTTTTCCTCAATACAGCAGCTATCAGCAAAGTCAAAGCTAGTATGAAAAGTCAAGTTAGTTCAAGAAAGGCAAGGGTGTTTTTTTTATTGAATTTTTATTATAATTGTTTTAACAGAAGTGTAGTCAGGTGACAGTAAAGATGTTGTAGAGCACTGCCACCTAGTGGACAATGTCATGGTACAGTCTGAAAGCTTGGTATTTATGGAGGTTCAATAGAGAAGTGTGTCCTGTTCTTCAGCTGCCAGCTCCACCACGGGTCCTGAGCACCTGACGGCTGCAGACCGGGAGGCTGCAGCGGGGAATGGGAACGGGAACGCCCCTTCCTCTTGGTCTGTGGATGAGGTGATGCAGTTTGTTCACGACGCTGACCCCCAAACACTTGGACCCCACGTGGAGCTCTTCAGAAAACACGTGAGTGGAGCTTGATTGATTGATTGATTGATTGATTGATTGATGAGGAGGAAAGGACTTTGTATCGTTTTTTTCCTTTGGCGCTGATGAAGGAAAGGACACAAGGAGAGGCAGCCACTTTAAACTATTGAGATGCACCCAAGATGTGTGTCTAAGTGCCGGGTCCGGGCCTGATGTTACACTATTGAGATGCATCCTAGTTTATTTTTTATGTTGTGTGAAAATGTAATGAAAATGTAGTCACAAAAAAAGAAATGCACCCTGGATATGTTGTAGGTGTCTGGTGTGGTTCTGATGTGGTCCAGCCCTCCTTGCTGTGTGTATGTCCCTGTCAGAAGCAGGAAGTAGAAAGGGAGGACGCCTGTTCTACTTCTATTTCTCCTCAGTGTTTAGTCTATAACCTGGGAGACTAGCTCTAGGCTGTCTCAGAACCCTCCCTACCTGTCTGGGGAGGATCACTTTCATTCCCTCCAGAAAAACCAACTCTTTTTAACCGTACAGGAGATCTACAACATAGTGAATGTTTACAGTACGACACCAGACAATTTCTGTTCGTAATTTTCTGTTGATGTCTGTCTGGTGATCTCAGCTCAGAGAATAATGTTGTTGTTCTGCTATTCTGTTGGTTCTGTGTTTGGGGAAAATAGGTGCAGCTATCTCTGTTGAAGAAAAAAAGACAACCTTCATTTAGAAGAGTTAAAAATCATCTTGTCTGTCATCTTGTCCTGTGTTGGTGCTAAGCCCTCTTGGTGTTTGGGCCATCTTGTCTGTCATCTTGTCCTGTGTTGGTGCTAAGCCCTCTTGGTGTTTGGGCCATCTTGTCTGTCATCTTGTCCTGTGTTGGTGCTAAGCCCTCTTGCTGACAGTGTTCGTCTCTTCTCTTCAGGAGATCGACGGAAAGGCGCTGATGCTTCTACGTAGTGACATCATCATGAAGTACATGGGTCTGAAGCTAGGCCCCGCCCTCAAGCTGTGTCACCACATCGAGAGGCTCAAACAGACCAAACAGTAACACACACACACACACACACACACCCTAAGCACAATGAGTCCTTAATAATTCCTTTGCAGAGACCCTCATACCTCATCCTCTGATAAAGAGCATTCAGAGAAACACAATGAACGTCAGTACAGAGAAACATTATGAACGTCAGTAAAGAGAACCAGTATGAACGTCAGTACAGAGAACCAGTATGAACGTCAGTACAGAGAACCAGTATGAACGTCAGTACAGAGAACCAGTATGAACGTCAGTACAGAGAACCAGTATGAACGTCAGTACAGAGAACCGGTATGAACGTCAGTACAGAGAACCAGTATGAACGTCAGTACAGAGAACCGGTATGAACGTCAGTACAGAGAACCAGTATGAACGTCAGTACAGAGAAACAGTATGAACAAACTTCAGTGTACTATTCTTTAGAATAGACTCAGCTGAATCCCAAAGGATTATGTTGAGCGTTTACCTACCTATGCGTTGTCCATGTACACCTTCTCTCACCCATTACCTACTTAGCGTGGTCCCAGATTGTACTGTGAAGAACCAACAGATCTGAGACGAGGCTCCTGCCAGCCGTGGAGACCTGAAGATGCAAGGAACCATCTCCACCCAACCCCCAATGGCAACTGCCGCTTGTTGCATTAGTCTCTCATTGCAATAAGATATCAACCATTCAGCTTCTATATGGATACTGTGATTGAATCTTTAATCATTTAAATATCAAAGAACTTTGATAAGGAGAATGTACCATGCTGTTAAGATTCATTGTTTGTTTTGGACACCAAATTCATCCGTACTCCTTAGTGCATTCATGGGTGTGACATTACACAATCTGGAATCTTTGGAACACTGATTGTTCTTTGGATCGCCCAATGGAACTTCTAACCAGGATCTATGATTGTGATTGGACATTCACACATTCCTCTGCTGCGTGTAGATTCTAGAATACGTTGGACAATGAAGACGGGAAGTTCAAGTCAAAAGAAGAAGGTGGATTTATGTTTGAAGAATCAGAGAAAAAACCTGTTTTACATAAAAAGCCAAAAAAGGATGTTGATTTTTATATCTTGGATTTTGTACTGTCTGTAAAAGGTATTATTAATCTCTGAATACATACAATAATATTGTGTTTACTCCTGTCTAATATGTGTTTTAACCCAAACAATCTGGTATTTGTAATGTTAGCGTTGTCTACACCATCAGACAACTACCGATGCTAGCCCAGCTGAACATTGATTGCAATATGTGTATGGCCTTCATCTCATTTCGTATCATAGACGTTAAATGTAGATAGTTGACTGTTTGAAGGTTGTCAAGCACCAAATGCACAGTTGATATGTGTTTCAATATATGTTTCATGTTCAGGATATCCAGCATATATGGATACAAGGATGTGTGGGAGTCAGACAGCAGGTTAGGATGGGATTCATTTGTGTCATACCAACCTATAATGTGATAAAATGTCTTATTTTAGTATTTATCTTGTCACTGTGGCAGAAGAAGTGATCAATTTCAGAAGTCATATTCTAAACAATCTTTTGTAGTTGCATTTTTATGCAAACGCTTTTAGTTTAAATGAATGGTTATACTTCAAATGGCCTTGCTTTGTTGTGATACTCAGGTTTTACTAGGCTTTTGTGTTTTAGAACAGACTCGTCATAGTAGCATTTGTTCATTGTCTGTTTTGACAATATTTTGTTTTGACAACTTTGTATATATTTTTTAAGATTCTACATTTTCATCTATTGTTCCAAGGAAACAACACAGTGTACATATACTAGAAAAACAACACATTTTTCTGGTACTGGTATTGGTACTGGTACTGGAAAATACTTGTTTGTTAAATAATATTTCGATATGTACTTTCACGCAATTAAACTTTTTTTTTCACCATTTGCCTCATTTCATGAGAGTTGACAAGCATGACCTTTAATAATTTGAAAAGTGAAGTGTCCCTTTAATAATAAATGAGTAAATGTGATTTTAAGACAAAATAGCATCATGCTCAACAATAAACCTTTTTTACAACTGTATCACATACAAACATGAACCATCAGATGACTGGCTAAGTGTCAGATCCTCAATCTGATATGAAATACTGTATAGGCCTAGCAGAGCATAAACACATGTACCTTTCACATGGAAAGTAGTAGACGATGGACGTCCACATTTCATCTGTAAAAGGAGAAAGTCATCTTTTAACTCTGTATTGAGGAATTAAACGTGTATGTTTTCTAAGGTAAAAATGTCAAACCAGTACAAATACAGTCACAACACTACGGCAACAACGTTGTCCTCTGTCTCTCAACACATGGAAGAGATAATGTACATGCCAAGCAAACAAAATGCCACGAAGATTGTCTCCAATCATCTGCCGTAGTCACGGTTCTTGGCCAATGTCTCAGAAGAATGCATTGTAACTTCTGTCAACCAGCTAGCAGTAAAGACTGTGTGTTAGCCTGTTGAGCTAAAGCCTGGGCATTAGCTAAGCTCAGGGAGCTAACGCAAGTCTTCAGGTCTCGGTCAAGGATAGTTCACCTCATCACCACCTCCTTTATGTAACAAAGACCGCCCTGTCTGTCTGACTTTGGATTGGTTCCCACTTTAACAATGACACTTCACACTCCAGCCTGGTCCCAGATCTGCAAGACAGTACAAACAGAAATGGGACCAGGCTAAATCCTCTCTACTAACAGATCTGGGACCAGGCTAAATCCTCTCTACTAACAGATCTGGGACCAGGCTAAATCCTCTCTACTAACAGATCTGGGACCAGGCTAAATCCTCTCTACTAACAGATCTGGCACCAGGCTAAATCCTCTCTAATAACAGATCTGGGACCAGGCTAAATCCTCTCTACTAACAGATCTGGGACCAGGCTAAATCCTCTACTAACAGATCTGGAACCAGGCTAAATCCTCTCTACTTCCTGGGGTAGAAGGCAGCCAGGCGTTGCTTCTTGATGGGGAGGATGTGGATCTCCTGTGAACTGACCTTCTTCAGTTTGATGGCCTGTCTGTTCCTGGGGAGGTTAGGGCCCTTTTGCTCCCCCACATGGTGTCCTCTGGTTGTAGGCAGAGCACCGTAACACTGGTGTAACAGCGCCCCCGTGTGGCCGGAGGAGTCCTGTTTAATAGACGGGCTCTTACTGGACACGCCAGAGAGAGACTTGATCTTCCCACAGAAGATGGCGGTGGTGGGGATCGCGTCTTTGACCGCCACGATGACTTTGGCTGTTTGAGAATTGTGAAAGATCTCAAAGTTAGAGCTACCGCTGCTGCTACTGCACCTGGGCTCGCTGCTGGGTCTGTTACTGGTACCGCCTCCGTCCACCACCGCCCACTGACGCCGTCTACTGAATTCTACGTGGGTTACACCGTTCAACAGGTTATGGTGATGGTGGAGCTTCTGAGTGCACTCCGCAGGCTTTAAGACCTCCAGTGAAACAGATGTAGTGCCCTCGGGTGAAGGGAGCCAAGCTGTAGTAGTGCCCTCGGAAGAAGTGTGCCAATCCCGCGATGAAGGACGTTCTTTTCTACTGACAGTCTGTTTACTACCTACAGACAGGTCAAGGACAGTGTCATTGTGTTGTTGAAATGCCATTTCCTGCTTTGGTTGGATTATGGGAGGGGCTTTCACTGATAGGTCAAGCACCTCCCCCTCGGGGACCATGGCAACCGAGGACAGCGAGGCCATGGAGGACAGAGGGTAAAGAGCCATAATGTTACCGTGTGGTGGAGGACTGACAATCTCCTCCAAGTTAGTCTGTGTGCTTTTAGTCACCATACAGGCTGGTTTAGAGGGGTCAGAGAATCCTTTGGACTCCTGGCTCTGTGGGACGGGGATCGGGAGAGGGAGAGGGATTGGTAGAGGTACAGGGAGAGGAACAATGACAGGGTAGGGGACCAGGAGGGTGGCAGGGGGTACCAAGGGGGCTAGCGGGGAGCTGTAGGGGTAGGAGAGGGGTGGAGGTTGGGGCTGGGATGGGGGGAACAAGGTTGAAGCAAAGGGGTCAGTTGGGGTTGATCCTGCTGGGTGACAGGAAGGGGACGTAGGGTTGGTCTGGGCAGAAAACAGGTCCTGTATGAGGGCAGCGAACGCTGGGTTCTGGAGGAGGGCATGAATACCTAGGAGAGAGAAAGAGGGAGAATGGTTGTATTACTACAATTGGAGGGATTACACACCAATAGTAGACAGCTGAATTACTATATACCATTACAATTACCTGGGTCCTGGGCTGGAGGTCCGGGTCGTTTCTGATCCTGGGCTGGAGGCTGGCAGAAGGCTAATGAAGCCATGGAAGAGGTCTGAGGCTGGGTGTGACACAGCAGATTGTTCTGTAGGAAGGACAGGGAAGGACAGGGGGGAGTCTGTTGGAGCATCGCTCCCATGGTGTTCAGATGCTGGAACACATGCTGCTCCAGGACCAAAGGCAGGGAGAGGCCAGGGCCCTGGGAGAGGGAGCCTAGAGAGAGAGGCCCCTGGTGGGTCAGGAGGTACGGAGGGATACCCTGGGGAGCGGTTCCTCCAGCCATCTGTTGGAGGGGGTGGATGGGCAGCATCACAGGACCGTCCCCCAGACAAAGTGGCTGTAGCACGGTGGCAGCCACCTTGAGAGCCACCCCTTCTGGAGCATCGTTGCTGGGGCTGACCATGGTGGTGGACGCTGGGATAGTTACCATATGTGAAAGGGTTGGTTTCTGATTAGCCTGGCCAGGAGAGACGATGCTTGAGGCCTCGCTTGTAATCAGCTGGGTGACAACGTTTTCTACCTTTCCGACCCCCTCTCCACCACCTCTTCCTCCTCCACTACTCCCCTCAATCTGACGAGGGTCAGCTATACGCTCGGAGCGGAGATCCTCCATCTTCTTTTACCTCAAAACATCCACTGGAGTGTTAGGATAGGAGGGCCATGGTTACTGTGTAGCAGTGCCACAGAATGGCATCTAACCTGGGGGGGGAAATAAAAAAGTATAGTTTTATTGAAAGATTAAGTGGAGAAATATTGGTCATTAGTCAGAACTAGAACTGGCACGATAGCAAAGTAGAGAAACAGAAAATAACAAGCTTCAGTGTTTATTCAGTGTTTTAGCAGAGTACAGTTGGAGCTTAATGTCCCAGTCCCTCCTGCTATGATTTAATGAAATGACCCTGAGGACAAACTGTTGGACCTGACTTGGTTAAACTCAAAATGAACACTAAATCACTTCTAAATCCTTTTGTCTTTTCCAAATCCCCCTAATATTACCCTCGAACCTGCTAGTGACGTCTGCGTCCCAAATGGCAACATATTATCTATTTAGTGTGCTATTTTTGACCTGAGCCCTATGGATCCTGGTCAAAAGAAGTGCACTATACACTTAAACAGAATAACTAACATCGCCAGCACCAGAACATTAATTGCAAACTTGTTTCCCTGTTAGGCATAGATTAAGCAGGAATGTAATTTCATAAGGGTCATGTTGAGCCTGGTTTAATTTAGTTAGATTGGTCAGAGGGTGGATCATGTCCTTACAGAGACCTAGGAGGCAGAGAACCTCTGATAAACCTTGTGATGATGATGATGATGATGATGAGAGAGTTCTAGAGATACTCGTATGTGTGATTGCCGAAGCACTGACACAAGCTCACAGCTGATATCATTTTAGCAGCAGAAGAGAGAACACAGGAAATCAGTTATTTTGTTCTCCAGTATATCGACCAAATACAGGAAATTGAATATTTCTAAACAGGGAACACTAGATAATGAGACCTTGAAATGACCATAAAACTAGACTGGAGCTACAGTATATGAACAACAGTCCACCATTGTTTTGTTTTAAACCAGAGTTAAAACTAGACTGGATCAATATGAACAACAGTCCACCATTGTTGTGTTTTAAACCAGAGATCTGGAAAACCCTCACAGACCAATTTAGATCGGTATTATTCCTGATTAGGCATAAATACGTCACTGACCAGAAACAGAACTAGTCCCAGCCTCTCTCCCATCTATTAGATTGAGTTGTTTGTGGTAGCAGCCAGTGGCTTTAGCCTGGTCCCAGATCTGTCTGTGCTGTCTTGACAACTCCAGCACATTAATGTGACAGAAATGGAGTTGGCAAGACAGCATAACCCGATCTGAGACCATGCTATTGTGTGTTTGGATCAGGCTGGATATTCCTCTTCCTGTCAGCTAGTTAGATAAGGATGGACATTCCTCCTCCACTCAGATAGTTGTTTACGTGCAAGCCAAATAACTAAAGAGACTTGTGTACTGAGAGGGAAGACTAAGCGACCTACAGTATATTCCCATGGAGAATGTCTCTGCCGGGCATAATTATTTGGAATAGAGTACTTTACTCTCATATGTTGACAGAAACCTGGTCAATTAGATATGTGCATCCGAACCTTAGGAGCAGCACACAATAAAGCCTAGGTTACTCCTGGACTGACAAGCATATAAAATGTTCCAAAGATCTCTCCTATGAAAGGCCCAGTTTGTTTTGGTTGAGAAAGACGAGATACAGGAGGGTTACATGAAATCCTGGTGTCCTTGAACATGTTCTTTATATTGTCATGTTTCTCTTATCAGGTCACCCTGACACAGACATAGGGAGAGAAAACACATCAACCCTCCTCAAAACATCTCAACAATACCAGGCCTGCATGTTTACCATAGATATGAAGGTGCCCATCCAAAACGCCAGATGCAGAACCTCCCCCACATTACTAAGATCTAGAATGTGAATAGAGTACGGCTCTCCTCTCCTCTCCTCCCCAGCGGTTGGTCGGTGGCTGAGTTGCAAAGGTTAATCCGAGGGTAATAGGCCATATGTAGCTGTTTAGAGGGAAGCTTTTCATTTGTGAGGCTTCAGGGTCCTGTGGTGAATTGTGTTTGGAAAAACCTTAATGCCAAAGGAGGTCTGTTCCAACTCCCTGACCCTCTAATACGCTGCTTAAGGCTGTGTGCCAAATGGCAGCCTATTCCCTACATAGTGTAGTACTTTAGACCAGGGCCCATAGGGCTCTAGTTAAAAGTAGTGCACTATATAGGCCAAGGAATAGAGTGCCATTTGGGACACAGATTAGATCTGCTGATCACTTCTCTGGACAAAATGTTTCCTCTGCATTATCCCACTAATGTAATAAAAGAAAACATGGAACGGTAAATGATTACTCATTTATACAGCTCACATGGAACGGTAAATGATTACTCATTTATACAGCGCACATGGAACGGTAAATGATTACTAATTTATACAGTGCACATGGAACGGTAAATGATTACTCATTTATACAGTGCACATGGAACGGTAAATGATTACTCATTTATACAGCGCACATGGAACGGTAAATTATTACTCATTTATACAGCTCACATGGAACGGTAAATGATTACTAATTTATACAGTGCACATGGAACGGTAAATGATTACTAATTTATACAGTGCACATGGAACGGTAAATGATTACTCATTTATACAGTGCACATGGAGCGGTAAATGATTACTCATTTATACAGCGCACATGGAACGGTAAATGATTACTCATTTATACAGCGCACATGGAACGGTAAATGATTACTCATTTATACAGCGCACATGGAACGGTAAATGATTACTCATTTATACAGCGCACATGGAACGGTAAATGATTACTCATTTATACAGCGCACATGGAACAGTAAATGATTACTCATTTATACAGTGCACATGGAACGGTAAATGATTACTCATTTATACAGCGCACATGGAACGGTAAATGATTACTCATTTATACAGCGCACATGGAACGGTAAATGATTACTCATTTATACAGTGCACATGGAACGGTAAATGATTACTAATTTATACAGTGCACATGGAACGGTAAATGATTACTCATTTATACAGTGCACATGGAACGGTAAATGATTACTCATTTATACAGTGCACATGGAACGGTAAATGATTACTCATTTATACAGTGCACATGGAACGGTAAATGATTACTCATTTATACAGTGCACATGGAACGGTAAATGATTACTAATTTATACAGTGCACATGGAACGGTAAATGATTACTCATTTATACAGTGCACATGGAACGGTAAATGATTACTAATTTATACAGTGCATAGCCTTCATATTCATAATGACACACTATTTCCTGTACTTGAGAGTCTTGTTGTCATTTACTTTCTTCAGTTGGCCTTAAGACGTCAAGACTTAGTTAGGAATTTGTTATATTGAGTACAAATATTCTGAAAACGTTCTGTCAAAATAGTCTGTTCAAGCCTGACTAAAACGCTGGAGCTGTAAGATGCATTTCATTTTACGAGAGCCACACTTACAAATCTGTCTTCAAATGAACGTCATTCTGTTGATTTACACTCCCTGGAACTCATCTGGGACTGTGACAGAGATGAGGTCATCAATAATCAGAGTATAATAAGCACTGGTTTAAAATCTGGTGGGGGAAAACAAACACACACACGCACACGCACATACACATACACATACACACTGCCTAAACTCCACTTTATTGGTCTGAAATCTATTAAACACCCTGCCAAGATCTCTGAAATAAATCTTAAATAAAAAGAAAGTCTTATAAATTATAATCCCAGCATTGGAAGCGCTACAAGGTTAGTCACAGACCGACCAGCCGGCTTCAAGAAGGTGATTTATCCTCCAGAGAAAAAGAACTCAGCAGTAAAGTCAAAGAAAAACACATTTTCCTCAAGTTTAACATTTCCAAACTCTGCCTCGAATAACGACTTGTTGTATTTATGTGAGTTCTAGAACACAACCATTAAATGGCTACAAGCACATCTCCCTCAATAGGAGGAGACAGGCCCAGCAAAACATCAGGCACAACATCTGTAAACACCGATGTCATGGCTAGCTCTGACTCTAACTGTCTCTGTGTTTTGGTAATGGTCATATACGACCTGACTGAATGCAACATCTGTAAACACCGATGTCATGGCTAGCTCTGACTCTAACTGTCTCTGTGTATTGGTAATGGTCATATACGACCTGACTGAACGCTACATCTGCGATTTCTACATCCATTGTTTGACTTTTAAATTCATGATATATAGCCATTGATTCTTGAAAAATAAAACTTATATAGTTCAACTCCATCAGAACCTAAAATATAAGCTTGTTTTACCCCTTTCTTTGTAAATAATGTAATTGTAAACAAACACTGGCACGGATGGGTGCCATGTTTAAAACCTTAAAACTATCATGTTGATAGTCCTTGTATCCAGAGCTCTGTCTATGAATTTGAGAGTGGTTATATTTCTCCAGCCCCATTCCTCAGCTGTTTACTGAAACAGTTGCGGGGTTTCTGCTTTGTTATTGTTTGAACTGCAGATTTCCCCTTTAATTCTACACTTAATCTTCATTGGTTGTCACACTGACTGCTATGGGATATATTGGAGGAGATACTATTGGAGGAGAGAGAGAGTGTCTTTGAGTTGCTGTGCTTCCTGAGCCCCAATCTACTGTTGTCATAGCAACACATGTTGGTGGCACAGTGAAGCAGCAGCAGCTCTGGCAACCATTTTGTAGTCTACATGGATGGTAGTGTTCATCTGTGTTGATGGAAAAGTTTTTTTTTTTTTTTTATCACTTTCTGTAGGTTACTCTTGTCCGACGTTGGCTGTGGTCTGATCTATATTGCCTGATCTATATCTCCCATCTCACACAGCACCACAACATAACAGCACAACAGCACAGCACAGCACCACAACATAACAGCACAGCACCAACACCAACACCACAACATAACAGCACCACATCACCAACACCACAGCACCACCACAGCACAACACCACAACATAACAGCACCAACACCACAATACCAACACCACAACACCACATCACCAACACCACCTCACTAACACCACAACACCACCCAGCACAGCACAGCACAACACCACAACACCAACACCACAACACCACAGCACCACCACACTACAACACCATACCACACAGCACCACAACATAACAGTACAGCACCACAGCACCACAACAGCACACCACAACACCACAGCACCACCACAATACCAACATCACAACACCACAGCACCACAGCACCACAACATAGTACCACAGCACAACAGCACAACATCAACGGCACAGCACCACTGAACAACACAACACCACCGCAACACCACAACACCACTCCAGCACCACAACATAAAACAACAGCACAACACCACAGCACCAAAACACCAAGCAATTTTGCAGATCCACTATTGGCCTCGGGCAGGGGTCCAGAATTACATTCAGCCGTCAGATGGTTTTCCGTTGAGTGGATGATCAGGGGGCCGGAACATAGTTCTAAATCATTTGTACACTGTGAATTGACTGCAAGAACCCCAAACAGATATAGTACTTGACAAAAACAGAACAATTTCAAACCTTGATTACATTGATACCATCACATACAGTATCTAATTTACGCCTGGGAATACTTGGGAACAGATGTCCTACATTTAAATCACTTTGAGCTGATTTCCTGGTGTGTTTACAGTATTTGTCCAACAATTAAGATTATATTTTTTTAAAAATCTAGAAAACTTGAGCCAAATAAAATCCCTGGGCTGTCTATTAGGGAACCATAGCCTAGGTTGTCTGAACGCAGACTACGTCATCTCTCAGAGAGAACAACTAAATAGAAGAGAACATAGAAGGTATACGAGAGAGAGAGAGGAAGACGTCATGCCCCCCATGGAAGGGGGAAGCAATTCACATAATCAGAGACTTCAAAATGTCTTCAACCCCAAACCTCAGAAAGCCTGTTGTCCTGCAACATCTCTCCAGTTTAATGGTTCCCTTGTGGGAAGCTGTTGCAACCATAAGGAAAATAGACTTACTAGTCTGTGTCCCAAATGGCACCCTATTCCCTATTCAGTGCACTACTTTTGACTAGGGCCCATTGGGCTCTGGTGAAAGATATTGCAATCCACTATATAAGGAATAGGGTGCCATTTGGGACGCAACCCTAAATAAGTTTTCTACATGGGTTTGAAGCAAAGCTGGCACAGAGGGAGAGACATGCCAAGGCTGTAATTGATGAGGAATGTAATCCGTAAGCAGAACCAATCATTGTGATCATTACGATGGCTTTGGAGAGTTCACTCAGTTTCTGCCCATCATATGACAATCCAATGATGCTTTTGTGGTATGTTCAGTACTGACGTTTATAGCACCAAGGCTTTCCACTTTCCCCCAGGGCTCTCCTAACATATAGGGTGAGACTCCACACCCAGGTGAAGCCCACTCCTGGACTCATACATGCCCAGTGGAGATAGTCATTAGCTTAGATGGTTAGTGTGTCATTGTTTTAGAATAGATGAGGCTTTGCTCTGGCAGGCTGCTATTGTATGTAGACGATGCTCTGATGGCTGTGCGTTTATAAAGGCATTAGTTGAGGTCTTGGTCTGGGCTGGGAGTTTATTCACTCTGTAATACATAAGCCCCACCCCAGAATGTTGGGTAACCAATCGCAGCGCTCCAACGGATAGCAACTGTCGTTGAGTCCAACACCTTGGACAAGCTCACGTAAATCTCATGAAAGCCAGTGAGAGTTTTCTTCAAAAAAACGTAATGTTTAAATGACTAAATAATTGCCCAGTGCAATTAAACCATGGTACTATAAACATCAGTACTAAACATACCACAAAGCATCATTGGATTCTCATATGATGGGCAGAAACTGAGTGAACTCTGTGAGTCCTGAAAAGCAGAGACTGTTGATGTAGTGTTTCACTTCTTTATTTTCATTCCAGAACCCTTGAGCGTGCCGTCTCTGACCAACTCTCAGAACTCTCAGATGGTTCTGCTATCTCTCTCAGAACCATCTTCTTGACCCATACCAGTCAAGGCTTCAAGAAGAGTCACTAAATTGAGACTGCTCTCTTCTGTGTCACGGAGGCTCTCCGCTCTGCCAAAGCAGCTGACTCTCTCTCTTCTGTTCTCATCCTCCTAGATATATCCCTGCCTTTGACAATGTGAACCATCAGATCCTCCTCTCCACCCTCTCAGGGCTGGGCGTCTCAGGCTCTGCACACTCTTGGATTGCATCCTATCTGGCAGGCCGCTCCTAACAGGTGACGCGGAGAGGATCTGTGCCTGCACCACGTACTCTCACTACTGGTGTCCCACAGGGCTCGGTTCTAGGCCCTCTCCTCTCATGGTCTCTCCTATTATTGCTCTGCGGATGACAAACTATTCTTCTCCTTCCCTCCTTCTGACACCCAGGTGGCAACACGCATCTCTGCGTGCCTGGCAGACATCTCAGCTTGGATGTCGGCCCACAACCTCAAGCTCAACCTCAACAAGACAGAGCTGCTCTTCCTCCCGGGAAAGACCTGCCCACTCCAAGACCTCTCCATCACAGTTGACAACTCGATGGTGTCCCCATCACAGAGTGCAAAGAACCTTGACATGACCCTGGACTACACCCTGTCGTTCTCTGCAAACATCAAAGCAGTGACTCACTCCTCACACAGTAAGCAGCGCAGGTTGCTAACCCAGGTACTCGTCATCTCCTGTCTGGACTACTGCAACTCACTGCTGGCTGGGCTTGTGCCATCAAACCCCTACAACTTATCTAGAACACTGCAGCCCGCCTGGTTTTCAACCTTCCCAAGTTCTCCATGTCACCCCGCTCCTCCGCACACTTCACTGGCTTCAGTCAAAGCTCACATCCACTACAAGACCATGGTCCTTATCTACGTAGCAGCAAGAGGAACCTACCTTCAGACTATGCTAAAACCCTACACCCCAACCCGTACTCTGTTTTGTCACCTCTGGTCTCTTGGCACTCCCACCCATACGGGAAGGCAGTTCCCGCTCAGCCCAGTCAAAGCTCATCTCTGTCCTGTCACTCCCTCTGAAGCTAGGACAGCAGTCCCTGCCCATCTTCCGAAAACATCTGAAACCCTACCTCTTCAAACAGTATATTAAATAATCCCACAGCACCCCCCCTCGCACCCCCTCCCTGTGTGTGTGTGTGTGTGTGTGTGTGTGTGTGTGTTTGTGTGTGTCTTCTATTTGTCTTCTACAGTTCTCTGTCTCTCCACTTTTTCTCCCCAAAGAGGCTCCGCCCTTCTCCGTTTTCACTAAACAAAACACAGTTGAGGTGCCCAGATTACTGATGTGTGTGTGTGTGTTTGTGCATCTTCTATTGTATGTGTGTGTGTGCGTGTGTGTGTGTGTGTGTGTGTGTGTGTGTGTGTGTGTGTGTGTGTGTGTGTGTGTGTGTGTGTGTGTGTGTGTGTGTGTGTGTGTGTGTGTGTGTGTGTGTGTGTGTGTGTGTGTCTGTATGTGTGTGTCTGTGTGTGTGTGTGTCTGTGTGTGTGTGTGTGTCTGTGTGTGTGTGTGTGTGTGTGTGTGTGTGTGTGTGTGTGTGTGTGTGTGTGTGTGTGTGTGTGCAACATGTTTACTCTCTCTAAACAGCTGCATATAATAGAACAGTATTTCCTACTAGAATGGAGAGGCAGAGGGGATATACCTGATATATTCTATTTAACAGAGGGGATATACCTGATATATTCTATTTAACAGAGGGGATATACCTGATATATTCTATTTAACAGAGGGGATATATCTGATATATTCTATTTGGCAGAGGGGATATATCTGATATATTCTATTTGGCAGAGGGGATATACCTGATATATTCTATTTGGCAGGGGGGATAGACCTGATATATTCTATTTGGTAGAGGGGATAGACCTGATATATTATAGTTTCAAAACTAAACAAACAGGTTATCAGAAGTATTATATTATCTCTGTACCAACTTCTTATCAATACATCTAGCAGTCTGCCACAGATTATCTCTGTACCAACTTCTTACCAATACCTCTAGCAGTCTGCTACAGATTATCTCTGTACCAACTTCTTACCAATACCTCTAGCAGTCTGCCACAGATTATCTCTGTACCAACTTCTTACCAATACCTCTAGCAGTCTGCCACAGATTATCTCTGTACCAACGTTTTACCAATACCTCTAGCAGTCTGCCACAGATTATCTCTGTACCAACTTCTTACCAATACCTCTAGCAGTCTGCCACAGATGATCTCTGTACCAATTTCTTACCAATACCTCTAGCAGTCTGCCACAGATGATCTCTGTACCAACTTCTTACCAATACCTCTAGCAGTCTGCCACAGATTATCTCTGTACCAACTTCTTACCAATACCTCTAGCAGTCTGCCACAGATGATCTCTGTACCAACTTCTTACCAATACCTCTAGCAGTCTGCCAAAGATTATCTCTGTACCAACGTCTTACCAATACCTCTAGCAGTCTGCCACAGATGATCTCTGTACCAACCTCTTACCAATACCTCTAGCAGTCTGCCACAGATGATCTCTGTACCAACTTCTTACCAATACCTCTAGCAGGCTGCCACAGATTATCTCTGTACCAACTTCTTACCAATACCTCTAGCAGGCTGCCACAGATTATCTCTGTACCAACTTCTTACCAATACCTCTAGCAGTCTGCCACAGATTATCTCTGTACCAATTTCTTACCAATACCTCTAGCAGTCTGCCACAGATTATCACTGTACCAACTTCTTACCAATACCTCTAGCAGTCTGCCACAGATTATCTCTGTACCAACTTCTTACCAATACCTCTAGCAGTCTGCCACAGATTATCTCTGTACCAACTTCTTACCAATACCTCTAGCAGTCTGCCACAGATTATCTCTGTACCAACTTCTTACCAATACCTCTAGCAGTCTGCCACAGATTATCTCTGTACCAACTTCTTACCAATACCTCTAGCAGTCTGCCACAGATTATCTCTGTACCAATTTCTTACCAATACCTCTAGCAGTCTGCCACATATTATCTCTGTACCAACTTCTTACCAATACCTCTAGCAGTCTGCCACAGATTATCTCTGTACCAACTTCTTACCAATACCTCTAGCAGTCTGCCACAGATTATCTCTGTACCAACGTCTTACCAATACCTCTAGCAGTCTGCCACAGATTATCTCTGTACCAACTTCTTACCAATACCTCTAGCAGTCTGCCACAGATTATCTCTGTACCAACTTCTTACCAATACCTCTAGCAGTCTGCCACAGATTATCTCTGTACCAACTTCTTACCAATACCTCTAGCAGTCTGCCACAGATTATCTCTGTACCAACTTCTTACCAATACCTCTAGCAGTCTGCCACAGATCACATTTGTCATAGGAGGAGTGGCCTATTTTATTTACACTACCATCCTGAGTCCCAATCTACCTTTAACCTCATCATGATATCTCTGTTGCTTAGTGACTGAGCAGAGGGTGTGACTGAACTGTATTGTAGCCTAGCCTGTAGCTTTAGTGATCAGGAAAATAGGGCTATTGTAATTAGACACTGGTTTGGATGACAATATAATGTGTGAGTCACCTGGGTTGTCCTGTAATGTATAATTACTGTGATCCGTCCAATCGTTTCCAAGGGGTCCCCAAAGGGTCCCCAAGGGCCTCTAGTGTTACACAGTACCACAGCTGTTTGGACATACTGCTGGACCAAATCACCACAGGGACAGGCAGGGCATTAAACAGTTATCTTAGTTACATAGGCCTACATTAAATTATTTAGAGACTTTCATTTCTTTAGGTATATTTGCTTATACCATATTACTAAATATAGACATCATGATATGCCTACAAGTGTTAAAACAATCATTTGTGGGAGCATTGGTCAGGTCTACCCAATAACATTAATGTAAGTTTCTTATTGACTCGATGCCATTCACCTCCCAAAGAAAGACAGAATAGCTAGGCTATTATCCACTCAATGCAGCCTTTATGTATGTATATGAAAATGTCTTCACATGTGTGTATATTGTATTACTGTGTAATGATGACCCGTTAATTATGTATAGGCTACAGTCTATGTGACGACCCCATAAAGCCCCATAATAACGTGTCCATCCAATTGCATGGCAGGAAATCTGGCCAAATATAAACTATCGCGTACAGAACAATGCAATCATGTAGGAATGAATAGGTGTCATCAATTAGGTTTCATATGGTTAATTCCATCATTTTCTGCTCCTCCAAATACGAGATGGCGTATCATTGCCATTCAGCCATGCAATTTCGGCCTCTCGCCCTTTAAAAACCATATCGTCGATCGACCATAATTTCAAGGTAAATTATAACAAAGACAGATGCCATTACCTTGAAGAAGAGCCCGTGGTGATGCTATGCCCGTTGTTAAATCGTCAGTGTCCCGACGCTACAACGTAGACCGTAGCCAGCCAAAAAAAAACCAAATTCTTCCCTAGAGAGAGGCGGTAGTCCTGTGACAGCGAGGCTGCGCGCGCGCAGACGGTGTCCTCAGTTCTCTCCGGTACGTAGTATTTTGACAGGAGAGAGCGGTCCTCCCCCTGCGAACAAACCGTTATTTGAATAGTATATGAAGCACAGGCTACAGTAACAGTAGGTTTACAAGGAAAGATGTCAAACAGATGTAACTACAACATATTATAATTTATAAACAATCATGTCTATCGTGACAGAAAAAATCATATAATTTCCATGTCAAAGCATATGCTATATCTATTCTATTCTATAGACAATTAATAAAAATGATGACATTTATTTTATGGTAAGCATAATTAGTGTGAATCTTTATTCTTTCCATTCTAGTCCAGTGATGGCCTTGTAGCTGTGCTGGGTCAAATACATTGACATGTCTTTCTGGGTTATAGACTTCTCACTGGGACTTCTCACTAGGCTCACCCAACCTTGTCCCATTAACATTCCAACAATAATGTGTCAATGCATCATTTCCACAATAACCATTGTTTTCAACATCTGACATGCATGTATAAGTGTTTCCCAGATTTACTAAGAGGGGAAAGCAGGTTACCTTTTACCTTTTTGTTATTCAAAACCACATCTTTGAGGAAAGTAAAATAGGCTTCAGGCATGACGGCCCTAAAGTTCATTTCCCCTGTTCTGACTGGCTTCAGTCTGGACAATGACTTCAGTTTGTGTGTCACTTTCCTCAAGTAAGACATCAGTCGTGATTGAGGGGTGAAGGGTTGGGGAGGGGGAGGGAGATCTTAGCTTCTTACTCCAGAGAATGGAACACAGAACACAGGACACAACAGTGCAGTGAATTGTTTGAAGGCTCAGCTCCATGAGGGATTAAATGGGGAGCATTGAGAATTGATTTTCCCCAACTGGGTCTTAGAAGTGGTAGAGGTTGTGTTGGTGGTGGCTAGGGGCCTCAGCCCGGGACTGTTGGCTGGTCATCGGGGTACGTCCTGGGGTTTAGATGTTGAGTTGTGAGGGGGTCAGAGTGGTGGGTCACCACCACAGTCTAAAGACCACCACCACAGTCTTTAAAGGCCCACTATGGAACAAAAGGCCTTTCAGAGCCCAGGCTAGGGGTGAGGAGACATACAGGCCAGGCTAGGGACCAGGAGACAGACAAGCCAGGCTAGGGACCAGGAGTCAGACAGGTCAGGCTAGGGGTGAGGAGACAGACAGGCCATGCTAGGGACCAGAAGACAGACAGGCCAGGCAAGGGAACAGGAGACAGAGAGGCCAGGCTAGAGACCAGGAAACAGACAGGCCAGTCTAGGGGTGAGGAGACAGACAGGCCAGGCTAGGGACCAGGAGACAGACAGGCCAGGCTAGGGACCAGGAGACAGACAGGCCAGGCAAGGGCTGAGGAGACAGACAGGCCAGGATAGGGACCAGGAGACAGACAGGCCAGGCTAGGGGTGAGGAGATAGACAGGCCAGTCTAGGGGTGAGGAGACAGACAGGCAGTGAGACATCAACACCATCACTTCCTGTCCCAATGCATTGCTTTCACTCTACTAGGTCTACTCAGAAGAGAAGCAAGGGACAGGCCTTCAAAGCAGAACGCCTCACAGTGGATGGGACCTAGCAATGCAGTGCAGGCCATCCTGTCTGTTGGCTAAACTACACAATAATGAAACATCGCCATCTACTGGTGAATGGTCTCTAGGCATTCTTTCCACTGAATCTGACAAGCAATGAAAGAAAATGCCACTTTGCGGATGCTTTTATCCAAAGTGACATACAGTGAGTGCATGAATTCACACACACACACACACACACACACACACACACACACACACACACACACACACACACACACACACACACACACACACACACACACACACACACACACACACACACACACACACACACACACACGACCTGTGTGACGTGAAGGACGTACAAGGACACCACATGTTTCTTTTCAACGCAGTCACATTTATTGTCCTTTTCTATGCACAGTCACTAAGCAGCCTGGCGAGCTGTCAAATGAATAAGATATAATGCAGTCAATGGAGGTCTGACGTTTACCTCAAAATAAATACAAGACTGAGATAGTGTTACACAGCTCCAAAATATACAAATTAATTAATCATGTCAACTTTGAAAATATTTTACAAAAAGAAAAAGATCTTTGCAACATTTTTAAAAAGGTTTACTATTTACAGTTAATTTGTACAAAAATACAAAAGGTGACGCAAATCTGTTATGTTTTTAAATAGTTGGTTTGTTTGTCATTTTTTCAAAGTTTGTTGTTCATGTTTTAATGTTAATGTTTAAAGTTTCAAAATCATTTTTTTTTTGTGTGTGTTGGTTCTTTCCCGTACACATCTGACTGTCTGAAACCCTTTGGCAGAAGCATGGCCTGTGCTATCCTGATCATGCATCTTAAATTAATTAACCAAGTAAAATATGTTTTAAACAATAGGGGAAATACAGTCTTTTACACAAATCATCACACATCATCATCATCATCAATACAACTTCAGGTTACAGCAAAAAAGAAAAAAACTTCACAAGCTCCAATATACCAGTGCAATAGGAGAATATAATTTTTTTGTTTTTAAAATTTGAAGTAATGTAAAATGAAGGGAATCATGTCTCGGAGTATAACAGTATTGTTTCTCATAGGTTAAAATGTGTCTAGATCAATGCAAACCAGAGAAGATTAGTACCTCTGGCTCTCACTTCTGTGTTGGAGTATTACACTTCAGGGTTAGGCTCAATTCCATTTAAATTCCAGTCAATTCAGGAAGTAAACTGAAATTCCAATTCCAATTCCAATTCCGATTGTCTTCAATGATTTTCAAAGAGGAAAATTTGGAATTGGAATTGGGAATTTAGCTTACTTTCTGAATGAATTGACTGGTATTGAAATGGAATTGATCCCAACCCTGTTACACACTTGGGATATGTCTCATGGAAAGGCAGGCAATAGTTTCTTCTTTGAAAACTTTAGTCTGTGGGGCCTGGACTCAGAATAACCAATGTCTTTAGTTAGTTTGTGGAGCCTGGACTCAGAATAACCAATGTCTTTAGCTAGTCTGTGGGGCCTGGACTCAGAATAACCGATGTCTTTAGCTAGTCTGTGGGGCCTGTACTCAGAATAACCAATGCCTTTAGCTAGTCTGTGGGGACTGGACTCAGAATAACCAATGTCTTTAGCTAGTCTGTGGGGCCTGGACTCAGAATAACCGATGTCTTTAGCTAGTCTGTGGGGCCTGGACTCAGAATAACCGATGTCTTTAGTTAGTTTGTGGGGCCTGGACTCAGAATAACCAATGTCTTTAGTTAGTTTGTGGAGCCTGGACTCAGAATAACCAATGCCTTTAGCTAGTCTGTGGGGCCTGGACTCAGAATAAGCGATGTCTTTAGCTAGTCTGTGGGGCCTGTACTCAGAATAACCAATGCCTTTAGCTAGTCTGTGGGGCCTGGACTCAGAATAACCGATGTCTTTAGCTAGTCTGTGGGGCCTGGACTCAGAATAACCGATGTCTTTAGCTAGTCTGTGGGGCCTGGACTCAGAATAACCAATGTCTTTAGTTAGTTTGTGGAGCCTGGACTCAGAATAACCAATGTCTTTTGTTAGTTTGTGGGGCCTGGACTCAGAATAACCAATGTATTTAGTTAGTCTGTGGGGCATGGACTCAGAATAACCAATGTCTTTAGCTAGTCTGTGGGGCCTGGACTCAGAATAAGCAATGCCTTTAGCTAGTCTGTGGGGCCTGGACTCAGAATAACCGATGTCTTTAGCTAGTCTGTGGGGCCTGGACTCAGAATAACCAATGCCTTTAGCTAGTCTGTGGGGCCTGGACTCAGAATAACCGATGTCTTTAGCTAGTCTGTGGGGCCTGGACTCAGAATAACCGATGTCTTTAGCTAGTCTGTGGGGCCTGGACTCAGAATAACCAATGTCTTTAGTTAGTTTGTGGAGCCTGGACTCAGAATAACCAATGTCTTTAGTTAGTTTGTGGGGCCTGGACTCAGAATAACCAATGTCTTTAGTTAGTTTGTGGAGCCTGGACTCAGAATAACCAATGTATTTAGTTAGTTTGTGGAGCCTGGACTCAGAATAACCAATGTCTTTTGTTAGTTTGTGGGGCCTGGACTCAGAATAACCAATGTCTTTAGTTAGTTTGTGGAGCCTGGACTCAGAATAACCAATGTCTTTTGTTAGTTTGTGGGGCCTGGACTCAGAATAACCAATGTATTTAGTTAGTCTGTGGGGCCTGGACTCAGAATAACCAATGTCTTTAGCTAGTCTGTGGGGCCTGGACTCAGAATAACCAATGTCTTTAGTTAGTTTGTGGAGCCTGGACTCAGAATAACCAATGTCTTTAGTTAGTTTGTGGAGCCTGGACTCAGAATAACCAATGTCTTTAGTTAGTTTGTGGAGCCTGGACTCAGAATAACCAATGTCTTTAGTTAGTTTGTGGAGCCTGGACTCAGAATAACCAATGTCTTTAGTTAGTTTGTGGAGCCTGGACTCAGAATAACCAATGTCTTTAGTTAGTCTGTGGGGCCTGGACTCAGAATAACCGATGTCTTTAGCTAGTCTGTGGGGCCTGGACTCAGAATAACCAATGCCTTTAGCTAGTCTGTGGGGCCTGGACTCAGAATAACCGATGTCTTTAGCTAGTCTGTGGGGCCTGGACTCAGAATAACCAATGTCTTTAGTTAGTTTGTGGAGCCTGGACTCAGAATAACCAATGTCTTTAGTTAGTTTGTGGGGCCTGGACTCAGAATAACCAATGTCTTTAGTTAGTTTGTGGAGCCTGGACTCAGAATAACCAATGTCTTTAGTTAGTTTGTGGGGCCTGGACTCAGAATAACCAATGTCTTTAGTTAGTTTGTGGAGCCTGGACTCAGAATAACCAATGTCTTTTGTTAGTTTGTGGGGCCTGGACTCAGAATAACCAATGTATTTAGTTAGTCTGTGGGGCCTGGACTCAGAATAACCAATGTCTTTAGTTAGTCTGTGGGGCCTGGACTCAGAATAACCAATGTCTTTAGCTAGTCTGTGGGGCCTGGACTCAGAATAACCAATGTCTTTAGTTAGTCTGTGGGGCCTGGACTCAGAATAACCAATGTCTTTAGCTAGTCTGTGGGGCCTGGACTCAGAATAACCAATGTCTTTAGTTAGTTTGTGGAGCCTGGACTCAGAATAACCAATGTCTTTAGTTAGTTTGTGGAGCCTGGACTCAGAATAACCAATGTCTTTAGTTAGTTTGTGGAGCCTGGACTCAGAATAACCAATGTCTTTAGTTAGTTTGTGGAGCCTGGACTCAGAATAACCAATGTCTTTAGTTAGTTTGTGGAGCCCTGCCTGGGGGGAAATTGCTACATTGCTACTTTACCAAAAATTGAAAGACACTTGCAATGGGAACACAAATCATCTAAATATATTATATATATTTTTGGACCGCATACAGATTATGTCAAACTACTGTTACTAATCCATATGAACAATTAAACATGACTTCAGAGGATCCCAAATATCTACTCAAGGTGGACTTTGATACCATGTAGTTTAACATTTATATTCTAAGTCTCAGTCCCAAATGGCCCCCTATCATTCCCTATATAGTGCACTACTTTTGACCAGAGCCCTATGGGGTAGTGCACTAGGTAGGTAATAGGGTGCCATTTGGGATAAATTCTAAGAACGCACCATCAAGTTTAGCATCAGCCAGTTCAATTAAATTCAATTCAATTCTTATAGACTCTGATATGAAATGCCTTTAAGTTTCAGCATCATTCCTCTTCTAGGTTATTCTACATGATAACAAAATAACTCTCTGGATAAAATACCCTGTGATTAAAAATAGTTTCTATACAATGCTGTATAATAATTGTCATTAATGAATGTCATCTTGTACGTCTTGTCAAGTTGTCGCACCATAATCAACATTTAAAAGAGAGAGACAATGCATAGAGAGCTACCTGTCTCTAGGCTCCCCAATGTTCCCCAATGTCTAATCAGCCATTTTGTGTCATTTTGACCACAGAAAAGTTAACCAAACGCCTAGATATATATAGTATGGCACTTCAACACCAGGCAAATTAATGGCTGTAGTTTTACAGTCCAACAGTTTGCAAAACGATAACATGAAACAGAATGTTAACAATTATACCACACACTCTTAGAAAAAAAGGTTCCAAAAGGGTTCTTCGGGTCTCTCCATAGGATAACCTTTTTTGGTTCCAGGTAGAACCCTTTTAGGATCCATGTAGAACCCTCTTTTAGTTCTCTACCTAGAACTAAAAGGGTTTTACTTGGAACCAAAAAGGGTTCTACAGTTCTCCTATTGCGACAGCCGAAAAACCCTTTCAGGTTCTAGATAGAACCTTTTTATCTAAGAGTACAGGGAGGAATTGTAGTGCGTTGCCGTACCTAACACTGACCCTACCTCTACCTGCTCTGCTCCCTGTCCACGTAACACATACACACTGACCCTACCTCTACCTGCTCTGCTCCCTGTCCACGTAACACATACACACTGACCCTACCTCTACCTGCTCTGCTCCCTGTCCACGTAACACATACACACACACACCCTACCTCCCGTCCCAGCTCAAGCTCAATTCATCTGAATCTCACAAGGATTTCACCCTGGATCTTTTTACTGATAACTAACTCCAGAACTTCCTCATCCCTTGCCTGGAACCTACATACTCTTGTAGCTTTCTTTCATTACATACAACGTTTTCCAAAATTCTCTGTTTGATTGTCCAGTAATTTTTTGTTAATTTTACAGTACAAGATACCCCCCTGTCCACAAACACAACTATACAAAACAGAATTGTCAAACATTTTGTACATATATTGAATTACACTCAACTTTACATATTCAAAAATGAAACTGAAAATACGATATCTTCTCTCGTGGTAGTATCTCGAACAGATATTTCCCCTCTTGAAAATGATATGGTGTTTTTTTATTTTATTGCATGCGATAGATGAAAATACTAATAAAACATCGAACACCAGAGTGCTCTGCAGCAACGGATATTAATTAATGATAGATCATGTAGAATTCTAATTGGTTCACAGCTTTTTCCTCCTCTAACCTCTTACACAGTGTCAGTTCAGTTAGTTCTGCAATTCAAATTCGCTGAGTATTTTAACAGTTGTCATTTTATTCTATGTATCTCTATGTTAGATCTGTACAAATGAACAGTAATATGGTTGCAGAGGTATTCATAGAACACATTGAGTGACTTCATTGATCTACAGTTTGTTTTTCAATGTAGAAACACAACTCTTCAAGATTGGTCTGTGCACCAGAATGTCATAACTTAAAATGTTATGTTAAATTAGTTTAAAATCTGAAAAACACTAGACAGAAGCGTAACATTTGAGTGAAATCTTTAAAAAAAAAAAGATTCAACCGATATTTTGACGAGGATGATTTGTTATTTCTCTTAATAAAGTAGTATGATTAACGTGTTGGGCTTTGTGACGTGCCCCTAGCTACTTATGATACGGAACTACGGAAAGATTGCAGCCCCCCCCCACCCATCCCCATAGAAACAGAATCTAGTCATTCTAGAATGTAGAATGAAGTCGTTCTAGAATGCATTCCATTCTATTTCTATGTCCCCACCCCACTCCGCTACACATGATGGTTTGTGTTGTTATAAAATGTTTTGTATGTCTCTTCATATAGCTATGTTCTTTATATTCAATACAAATATACACAATAGGAATTTTCCATTATAAGATTTTTTAAATTTCTTTTCAAGGAATATTCTTGAAGAATTTCTAATGATGAAGTGCAAAGGAGAAGTTAGGTTTTGAAAACCCAATCCATTTCAACCTCCCAGCTAGCTAGCCAGACATTAGTAGTAAAGACCCTCGATAGCTTTTCACTCTTTTTAGTTTTTATAGTCCAAAATACCAGTATCTCCTCTAGAGTAGTCAGTGAGTCCTCTGCATGCTCGGCCCTCCAGCACAGAAAGGCCACAGTACGATTGTCCCAGCAGGTTAACCCATCATCTCTTCTGACACCTTGACATCTGCACCAAATAACTTGTAGAAGACCCAGTATTTCCCTTATGTGTGACTGCCAGGAATCCCTGCATTGAGAGAGCTTACAGGGGCATATGTTACAACTCATATTCCTGTTTCACTGCATTTAGTTCAACTATGAGAGAATGGTTTGTAGCCTTACATGTGTTGTTTACTCACTCTTGGTAAAACAATACTTTGACACATAGTTGTCAATAGTGATCACAATCCATTGTTTTGTGTTGGGGTGCAGTAGCATCCGAAACATATAGCTTATTCATTTTGTCGACTGGGAATATTTTGTTTAATGTTTCAAATAATTACCTGTCCTCTGAGTAGGTAAGTGTAGAGAGAAATGCAATTATTTTGGAAAGCAGTTATTTCAGGGTCATATTAGGATATGACATACAAGTCATCCAACATCCAAGAAGATACAAAATGATGACAGATGTTCCATTTGCTCCAACACACAAACAGGATGTCTTACCCCTCCATTCCCCTCCTCTTGTCCACGTTTCACTCAATACAGGATCTTGGGTTATTTAAAAAGAGAGTTCAAAGTTCAAAACGAGACGTTTGTCTTTCTTTACACTGTGAACAAAACACTAAGTTGTGTTCTTCAGTTCTGCACATAGATATCATCTCCCCAGACAGGTAGTTCAGAGTAGAGCCTCTCTCTGGTTAGCCACTCTTTGTTTAGCTGTGTGATCGTCAGTACTCAGGAGATAAGAACAGTAACAGCACTGAACCAGATCCATATAAATATGTCTATGTCCCAAATGGCCCCCTATTCCCTATATGGGCCCTGGTCAAAAGTAGTGCACCAAATAAGGAATAGGGTACATGTTTCTGCACTGAGCGTGCCTTTTTTTTAAGAGGAGCGATCATCATGAGGACTCCCATCTGAGTTTTCTGTCTCCCCCTCTGATATGACCTGCATGGGTGCCGTATAGAGCCGGCTGCGGGTGCTGTAGCGACTACTATTGGCTGCAGGGGGGATCCGGGAGCGCCCCTGTCTAGACGAAGCCGACGTGGGGGGTGTTTTGGGGCTGAAGCTGTCCGAACCGGGCCTGGGGAAGTGGCTGGGTGGGAAGAGTTGCTCCTCGGCCCCCTGCAATGACGGCTCCTGGAGGGGAGAGGGGGGCTCCTCGGTGGGGTACCTGACCTGGCCCTCCGCAGCCAAGGGGTGCCCAGGGGACTTGGGGGCGATGGGGCTCTTGAGGATCTCTGTAGCAGACATGCGGTAGCTGGAATCAGTCCGGCTGCCCTTCTTCAGGAGAAGCAGCTTGAACTCCTCGTTGGAGGTGCTGGACTTCTTGGCGCTGCGGTAGATGGGTCCTGGGGTGCGCTGGGTCCCGGTCGGGGTCAGAGTTGAGAGGGCTGGGGCGGGGGGGATGATAAGAGGGGGAGGAGGGGGGATGGCTGGGAGGATAGCTGCAGGGGGAACAACAGCAGCCGGAGGAGGACACAGACGGCTCTTCGCACTCAGCTCTCCAGAGTCCTTACGGCCCAGGACTTTCCTCTTGGACCTAGAATAGGAGAGTGTTACACGGTTCAGGTAAACAGGCATTTTATAACCCATTCTGCCGTAGTTCATATGTCTGATGCATTCAGTGTGTGTTCTCAGTTTGTTTGTGATTTGCTGCAACCTTCGAAAACAATAAAGATCTTTTGAACTGAATTGAATATTACTAACAGATACATTTAATGACAATATTTGTGATGACAAGTACAAATATAGCATAGTGAGTCAAAATAATGCAGTTATTTGAAGTGAATTGAAAGTGACCTGTGGATCATGGCAAACAGGTCTTCAGTAGTACGTGATTTGCTGGGCGACATGAAGACGACATCATCATCAGGTTTAGTTGTTTCATCAGTCAGAGGAGAGAGGGAGCTATCACTGGGACTAGTAGACTCTGTAGAAACAGGAACAGTATGTTTTAGGGAAGTGATCTGATCACATCCCTTATAGATCATTAAAACGCTTCTAGAGATGAGAGGACCACGACAGAAGTGATCTGATCACATCCCTTATAGATCATTACAGACTCTAGAGATGAGAGGACCACGACAGAAGTGATCTGATCACATCCCTTATAGATCATTACAGACTCTAGAGATGAGAGGATCACGACAGAAGTCATCTGATCACATCCCTTATAGATCATTACAGACTCTAGAGATGAGAGGACCACGACAGAAGTGATCTGATCACATCCCTTATAGATCATTACAGACTCTAGAGATGAGAGGACCACGACAGAAGTGATCTGATCACATCCCTTATAGATCATTACAGACTCTAGAGATGAGAGGACCACGACAGAAGTGATCTGATCACATCCCTTATAGATCATTACAGACTCTAGAGATGAGAGGACCACGACAGAAGTCATCTGATCACATCCCTTATAGATCATTACAGACTCTAGAGATGAGAGGACCACGACAGAAGTCATCTGATCACATCCCTTATAGATCATTACAGACTCTAGAGATGAGAGGACCACGACAGAAGTCATCTGATCACATCCCTTATAGATCATTACAGACTCTAGAGATGAGAGGACCACGACAGAAGGAAGGAAAGGGGATTATACTATTACTTGAAGTCTCTTAAATTAATACATCAATTAAAAAACAATTGATTGCTAAAGTATCAAAGTAAAGTAAAGTATTAAGCAATGTTTTAAAGCTGCAATGTGTAACTTTTTGGGCGACCTGACAAAATCCACATGTAAATGTGATTTATAGATCTGTCATTCTCATTGAAAGCCAGTCTAAGAAGTAGATATGTTCTATGTTCTCTATTCCTATGCTTGCTGTTTTTGTGTCTTTTACTTTCTGTTTTGTTCACCAGCTTCAAACAGCTGATAATACAGTATATTGGTTATGGAAAACATGTTTCAAAGAGCTTTACATGGTACAATGATTCTATACACTATACTTGCTTGTTTTGTCACATAAACTGATAGAATTTTAGCAACCAGGATATGGCAGAGTGATTTCTGCATATTGCATCTTTAAGTAAAGTATAAGTAAAATCCATCAATCCAGACTGACCTTTGCTGAAGTAGTCCTCTGTGTCTGGTGTGGTGGAGTCATCTCTGCTGTTATCCTGAGAGGCACTTCTGGTAGGAACCCCTGATGATGCCATCTCATAGTGGCCCTCTCCACCACCCCCTCTCAGATCTCTCACATGGCTGATTGAGTAAGTGTGTGATGCTTCCACAGTTACACCAGGCACTTTGTCAGGACTGCTGCTTGGGCCCAAGTCCCACCTATGGACCATGTGACTGTGACAGGGGCGTGTCTGTGACTGGCTGTGATAATGTGATTGGGTCTGATATGAGTGGGAATCCTCTAGCGTCTCGTACGTCGGTGGTTCCCTTGGATGATCTCTTTGATGGTATTCTCGATATTCTCTAATGAGGCCTTGACTGTGACTCATAACCCTTGATATCTCTCTATCGTGCTCTTCCTCCTCCTCGTCTTCTTCATCCTCTGTCCGCTCCCCTAACACGTGGCATTCAGGGTGTGTGGTAGGAACCACGGGTTCCGGAGTTGGCGGTGGAGCTCGGTGCGTGGGTTCCTCGGGTTCCAAAGGTTCTTCAGGGCGAGTCCGGAACGCCGTCATGGCCCAGAAGGTTCCGGGGCTGTAGCGCTCCTGCCTGTGCCTGGCCAGGCTCTCGTAGGGCGGGGGACCGTCTGGGTGCTGCATGGGGGTGGGGTGGTGCTGGGTCTGGGGTACAGAGTGGTGGTGGTGCTCCTGAGAAGGGTGGTGGGGGTCCTGGATTGGTGGTGGCGGGGGTTTCTGGGCGAGGGGTCTCCTGGGTGGCAGGGGCCTGGTGTTGGTGTCAGAGTGGGGGGTGACGATAGTTACACTGGGCATCTTGGGTCTGGTGGCAGGGGCCCCTGGAGCCTCGTGGGCCCATGCTTGTGGTGATGGTGGAGGCTTTTGGCCCTGAGCACCCTGAGCCTGGCCCTGGGCCTGAGATCCATCGGTGACCCTGTGGCCGGTGGAGCGTAGCTGGACCGAGCGCAGCACCGTGGGGGTGATGGCCAGGGCCATGGGGTTGGCAGCAAGTGGGGCCTCTGGAGTCAGAGTGGATCCATAGATAAATCCAGAGGAGGCTGCACTAGTGTTAGCGTGAGCACTAGCATTAGCACTAGCATTAGCGTTAGCGGCTGCAGTGTTACCCGCGCTGGCCCGGGCCTCTGCTGCTGCTGCCGCTGCTGCCTTCTGCTTGTTCTGGTGCAGCGCGTGCATGTGGGTCCGGTGGGCCAGAGTGGGTAGCGGTCGGCTGCCGTGTGCGCTGTGAAGAGCACTTAAGTCCAGCTGGGTGGGTGGAGCCGGGAAGTCATAGTCCTTCCTGGATGACGAGGAAGAGGAAGAGGAAGAGGAAGAGGAGGATCCGGAGGCGGAGCTAGAGAACTGGGTCTGGGCCTGGTGCTGCAGTGAGGAGAGAGAAGATTTCCTCTCTGGGACTTTGGGTTTCCGTTTCCCGCTGGTCGGAGAGAGTGGGCCGGGGAAGAACGCTAATGGGAACGAAGACGTGGGTGTCTCGGATTGGCTAGAGTATCCGCTGGAGGGCGAGGCGAGGCCAGCCAGCTTCTCAGGAGAGCCCAGCTTGAAGTCTCCATCCTCGGGGGGAAGAGGAGGGGAGGTAGGCCTGGAGGAGCTGGAACCAGAGCCGGAGGAATGCATCAACGCCTGGGTCTCTCCCCCGGGAGAGGAGGAGCTGTCTACCGGCGACTTGATGCATTCGATAACAGTAGTACCTGTAGCAGTGCTGGAGTTGGACAACGAGCCATAGGGGTCGGCGTTATTTTGTGATTTCAAGTCGTTGAGGAGCCAGAGGTCTGCATAGTCGGACTGAACGGCGCCCTCGTCCTTGAAGGAGTGAGTGTCCGTGGACCCAAACGAGGTGGGCTCCGTCATCTCCACAGTCCTAGGGCTCCTGGGGCTCCCCATCCCCCAGGCACCTCCACCACCACCACCACCCACCCCGGCCCCATCAGCCTCCAACCCAGGATTCTCCACCTGCCCTGGGCTGTCCATATCCAGCTGCAGCCTCATCTCGCTGTCTATGGAAGACATGGGCAGGTTCAGGGTCTGGGTCTGCCCACTACTATGCATCTTTGGTTGGTCCTGGTCGCCCTGATCATCGCCCTGCTCAGGGGGGACGTTCTCTGGAGCACCAGCGCTACACGTCTCCTTCAACGATGAGCACCGTTTTGGTGGGGGTGGCTTGACCTTTGGTTTCTTCAGTGGACGACACAGCCTCCCTAGCGTCATGGTGGCTCCCCTGTAGTCAGAGGACTGAGGAGAGTACCCAGCCATGCCCTCTCCCTCACCGGGCGTAGCGGCCACAGTATTACCCTGGCCACAGTCAGCACCAGAGCCCACAGCTGCATAGTTGTACATGTAGCTCCTGTAACTCTGGCCCTGCATGGAGTCAAAGTGCATGGAGGATGAATAGAAGCCCTGGGAGTCTGCTGCAGCAGTAGGGGGAGCTCGGTCTGAGAAGCCCTGGGAGTCTGCTGCAGCAGTAGGGGGAGCTCGGTCTGAGAAGCCCTGGGAGTCTGCTGCAGCAGTAGGGGGAGCTCGGTCTGAGAAGCCCTGGGAGTCTGCTGCAGCAGTAGGGGGAGCTCGGTCTGAGAAGCCCTGGTAGGTGTTGATGCTGGTCTGGTCCCCCCTGGAGGAACGCCTGGGGCTGAAGTCCTGACCACACAGCTGGTCCTGGTCAGCCTAGAACAGGATAACATAACATTAGATAAGATAGGATAAGATAAGAAGAAAATAAAGGAGGAGAGGAGAGGAGAGGAGAGGAGAGGAGAGGAGAGGAGAGGAGAGGAGAGGAGAGGAGAGGAGAGGAGAGAATGATCTATATTGCTAAATAGCAGTGGTACCTGGTCCTGGGGGTAGGCCCACTCTCCCTCGCTGGCAGTGCTGACCCCGGCATCATCCAGCTGGTCAGTGGCTGAGGAGGTGAAGGAGCTGGACCTATGACCCTGGCCCTGTAATGATAATGATAATAATTCATAATAATAATACATCTGATTTATATAGCGCTTTTCCAGTAGCTCAAATCGCTTTACCTAGTTTAGTTTAGTAAATGTAGCTTTATTTTGCTAAAAGATTAACTTCATGCACAAAAGTCCCAACAAACAACACCATGTCCAAGTCAATAAATAAAGTACTGAAGACAGGAAGTCAAAGGTAAGAAGGATTGTCAGAAGGAAACTCACCTGCGGCCGGTCCGAGTGGTACGGGTCGATGATGAAGCCGGTGAGGTCATCGATGGCGTGCGGCACAGCGTTGAGCGACAGCTCCGAGTCACAGTGGGAGGAGCCGGTCAGAGGGGGGGAGGCGGCGGGGGGGAGTGTCTCAGAGGTCTGGGAGGGGCATGTGGAACTGCTGCCACTCCAGTTACCACTGGACGACTGGTGGTCCTCCTAATAACAATAATACAAGTTATTTGTAGAGTGCTTTTCATCACATGCAGAAAGCAGAAAGCTCTGCACATCATATAAGGAAGTCAGCCTTGTCCAAGCCAGAATGGCCCATCTCCTGTTCCTGTAGTGAGGCATCTTGATGTACAGTACACCCCCTGGACAGGATGCTAGTCTGTTACAGGGCCTGCACATCAAAATTATTTCCAAAAGGCTAATAGAAGATGATATACAGATATACAGATAAGTGAAGATGTCAACAAAGACGTACCTTGTGGTCTATCTGTCCTCTCAGCACCCCCGTGGTGGAGACAGAGTGGATAGGGCTGCTGAAGGTGTCTGAGCTGGAGGAGATCTCACAGCTCCCCATGTCAACCTGACGGGGGAGGCGGGAACGACCCCTCTCCATCCACATGTGTTCTGGACTCCCCCCGTTTCCTTGTTGCATCCTCTTCAGACTCCCCAGCTGCAGCTCTGGCATGGCCTGGTCGTCCGTGCTCTCCTCCTCGTCTTTCAACATCCTCGGCCCCGTTCCCGGGAGGAAGTCCTCCGTCTCGTACGGAGAGAGCTCCTCATCTTCATCATCATCGTCGTCATCATCATCGTCATCTTCATCACTGTCGTCCTGGTCCTCGTCGCGGATGCGGCCACCCTCGCGGGGGAGGCTGCGGGAACGGAGGCGGGAGCCCGAGGCGGTGTCAGGGTGGTCGGGGAGCGAGGAGATGTTCCCGGTGGAGTGGGAGAGGGAGGCGGGGATGCCCCCCTGGCCGCCGCGCTGGGCACGTATACGTCTCCTGGAGGGGGCGCCACCGCCACCGATCAGGCAGTCGTCCGTCTGGCATCCAGAGTCCTTGGTGTGTCCCCCTCGGAGAGACAGCTCCTCCTGACAGAGGGACAGGTGAGGATTGGCGTGGACCATCACCGTCCTCTCCCTCGCCACCGGAGACTCATCAGAGTCTGAAGGGAAACAGAGGTGGCATTGATTAGTAAGTCATCAAATGAAGTCTGAGTATCCTCCCATTTCTATCAATGAAATTCAGACAGATGAATGATTTGCATGTCTGTTTGTCTCCAGAAAATAGGACTGGATTAAACCATTACAGTACAGTAAAGACTCATAGAAGAAGAACTACAACAACTACATTACAGTCAGTTGACTGAGGGGTAATAACAGTACTTGGAGGTCAGGTACAGACAGACAGTATAACTGACAGACAGTATAACTGACAGACAGACAGACAGTATAACTGACAGACAGACAGACATACAGCGTGTATAACAGGCAGACAGTATAACAGACAGACAGACAGACAGACAGACAGACAGACAGACAGACAGACAGACAGACAGTATAACAGACAGACAGTATAACTGACAGACAGACAGACAGACAGACAGTATAACTGACAGACAGACAGACAGACAGACAGTATAACTGACAGACAGACAGACAGACATACAGCGTGTATAACAGGCAGACAGTATAACAGACAGACATACAGACAGTATAACAGACAGACAGTATAACAGACAGACAGACAGACAGTATAACTGACAGACAGACAGACATACAGTGTGTATAACAGGCAGACAGTATAACAGACAGACATACAGACATACAGACAGACAGACAGACAGTATAACAGACAGACAGTATAACTGACAGACAGACAGTATAACTGACAGACAGACAGACAGACAGACAGTATAACTGACAGACAGACAGACATACAGCGTGTATAACAGGCAGACAGTATAACAGACAGACATACAGACAGACAGACAGTATAACAGACAGACAGTATAACAGACAGACAGACAGACAGACAGTATAACTGACAGGCAGTATAACAGACAGACAGTATAACTGACAGACAGTATAACTGACAGACAGACAGACATACAGCGTGTATAACAGGCAGACAGCATAACAGACAGACATACAGACAGACAGACAGACAGACAGACAGTATAACAGACAGACAGTATAACAGACAGAGACAGACAGACAGTATAACTGACAGGCAGTATAACAGACAGACAGTATAACTGACAGACAGTATAACAGACAGACAGACAGACAGTATAACTGACAGACAGTATAACAGACAGACAGTATAACTGACAGACAGTATAACTGACAGACAGACAGTATAACTGACAGACAGACAGACAGTATAACTGACAGACAGACAGACATACAGTGTGTATAACAGGCAGACAGTATAACAGACAGACATACAGACAGACAGACAGACAGACAGACAGACAGACAGACAGACAGTATAACAGACAGACAGTATAACTGACAGGCAGTATAACAGACAGACAGTATAACTGACAGACAGTATAAGAGACAGACAGTATAACTGACAGACAGTATAACAGAGAGACAGTATAACAGACAGACAGACAGAATAACTGACATACAGTATAACAGACAGTCAGTATAAAAGACAGACAGACAGACAGACAGACAGACAGACAGACAGACAGACAGACAGACAGACAGACAGACAGTATAACAGACAGACAGTATAACAGACAGACAGTATAACAGACAGACAGACAGACAGACAGTATAACAGACAGACAGACAGTATAACTAACAGACAGTATAACAGACAGACAGTATAACAGACATACAGACAGACAAACAGTATAACAGACAGACAGTATAACAGACAGACAGACAGTATAACAGACAGACAGACAGACAGACAGACAGACAGTATAACTGACAGACAGCTGTACCCATGTCCTGTTGAACTCGTCTGGGGATACCAGTGATGGTCTTCCTCCTCCTCAGCTTCCTCCTCCTCTGCAGCACAGACTGGGAGTGTACCAGGGAGCAGCGCACGCTAGCCTCCCTGTCGAACCCCACCCCTGTGGAGAGAAACAAGTACACATGAGAGAGCTGCTCTTCATTGATTGATAAATTGACAGACTGATGTCATTTATTGTCCATCAAGAGTAATGTCTTTCCACACAGTTTACAAGTTACACACACTCACTAATACTACATTAATTGAGAGAGAGAGAGAGAGAGTGAAGTGAATATCAAACACATCCAGAGATGGAGCTATGCTGTGTTTACCAGTAACGTTGATGGGGATGATGCATGAGGACACGACTGCTGGGTCACTCTTCATCCTCTCCTGGGGGGTGGGCAGAGGCAGGGCCTTGGACCAGTTGGTCTGCTTGTCCAGCGTGGAGGGGGGGTTGGGGATAGCACACTTAGACCTGTGGCCCACTGCAGGCTCAGCATCAGGGTCCATTGTAGTGGCAGCCTGAAGCAGATGGAGAGCAATACGGTTAGTTGGTGTTTTAGGGTTTAGTGCAACACTTCAAAATGGCATACTATTCCCTATATCCTGTACTACTGTTATAGGACAAGAGCCTATGGTTCACTATATAGAGAATATAGAAGCCATTCTGGACACATACTTAGATGTGTTGTTACAAAGGGCAACATACAAAGTACATTGCATTCTGGGAGTTACTTAACTCTTATGTTAAACACTTACAAGGCACAGACACAAAACGAGCAAAACACTTGAATTCCATTTCAGTAAATGACAGTTGTTCTGGAGGAAAAGGAAATTAAGACCAGGAAGACATCAAGATCAACACAGAGATCAACAGACAGCTCAACAGAGATCAACAGACAGCTCAACAGAGATCAGCAGACAGCGCAACACACAGCTCAACACAGAGATCAACAGACAACTCAACACACAGCTCAACACAGAGATCAACAGACAGCTCAACAGAGATCAACAGACAGCTCAACAGAGATCAACAGACAGCTCAACAGAGATCAACAGACAGCTCAACAGAGATCAACAGACAGCTCAACACAGAGATCAACAGGCAGCTCAACACACAGCTCAACAAAGATATCAACAGACAGCTCAACACAGAGATCAACAGACAGCTCAACACACAGCTCAACACACAGCTCAACACAGAGATCAACAGACAGCTCAACACACAGCTCAACACAGAGATCAACAGACAGCTCAACAGAGATCAACAGACAGCTCAACACAGAGATCAACAGACAGCTCAACTCAGAGATCAACAGACAGCTCAACACAGAGATCAACAGACAGTTCAACACAGAGATCAACAGACAGCTCAACACAGAGATCAACAGACAGTTCAAACGCTCAAGTGTCAAACAATATGATTCCAGGAAAGTCCCGGAGTTCTGGATAGTGGTCAGAAGTTGAAAGGAGTGGAGAGGAGAGGAGAATGATCATGTTATGAAGATGAAGACAGTAGACAGGAGCTAATGAGATGTAGACAGTAGGCAGTAGACAGGAGCTAATGAGATGTAGACAGTAGACAGGAGCTAATGAGATGTAGACAGTAGACAGGAGCTAATGAGATGTAGACAGTAGACAGTAGACAGGAGCTAATGAGATGAAGACAGTAGACAGTAGACAGGAGCTAATGAGATGTAGACAGTAGACAGTAGACTGGAGCTAATGAGTTGAAGAGAGTAGACAGTAGACAGGAGCTAATGAGATGAAGACAGTAGACAGTAGACAGGAGCTAATGAGATGAAGACAGTAGACAGTAGACTGGAGCTAATGAGTTGAAGACAGTAGACAGGAGACAGGAGCTAATGAGTTGAAGACAGTAGACAGTAGACAGGAGCTAATAAGATGTAGACAGTAGACATGAGCTAATAAGATGTAGACAGTAGACAGGAGCTAATGAGATGAAGACAGTAGACAGGAGCTAATAAGATGTAGACAGTAGACAGTAGACAGGAGCTAATGAGATGTAGACAGTAGACAGTAGACAGGAGCTAATGAGATGAAGACAGTAGACAGGAGCTAATGAGATGTAGACAGTAGACAGGAGCTAATGAGATGAAGACAGTAGACAGGAGCTAATGAGATGTAGACAGTAGACAGGAGCTAATGAGATGTAGACAGTAGACAGGAGCTAATGAGATGTAGACAGTAGACAGTAGACAGGAGCTAATGAGATGTAGACAGTAGACAGTAGACAGGAGCTAATGAGATGAAGACAGTAGACAGGAGCTAATGAGATGTAGACAGTAGACAGGAGCTAATGAGATGAAGACAGTAGACAGGAGCTAATGAGATGTAGACAGTAGACAGTAGACAGGAGCTAATGAGATGTAGACAGGAGACAGGAGCTAATAAGATGTAGACAGTAGACAGTAGACAGGAGCTAATGAGATGAAGACAGTAGACAGGAGCTAATGAGATGTAGACAGTAGACAGTAGACAGGAGCTAATGAGATGTAGACAGTAGACAGGAGCTAATTAGATGTAGACAGTAGACAGTAGACAGGAGCTAATGAGATGAAGACAGTAGACTGGAGCTAATGAGACTCTAGAGGGCGGTGGTGAGAACAGCAGGAAGGAGAGGTAGTAGTAGTAGTTATATCTAGAACTAGTAGTATAATTCATTTAGGGCCTGTAGATTTTAATCAACAAGTCTTTGCAGATGACAAATACCTTTCTGGTCCATGGGGTGAAGAGGCAACATTCAGTGGTGGAGGGGGAGCGTGTACGGTCATACTACAAACACAAAACATGAAGAGAACAAAACAAAGGGGATGACAACTTGATCCATGGGACAAATTAAAACCATGGATAGGACCTGTCTCCAATGGGACTTGGAGACATGGATGGGACTTGGAGACATGGATGGGACTTGGAGACATGGATGGGACTTGGAGACATGGATGGGACTGGGAGACATGGATGGGACTTGGAGACATGGCTGAATTCATATTGAATGAAACATATGACAGACAGGATGAAACATGGCGACCCAGGTGTTGGCGACACAAAGCATTGTCGGTAACTTCTTGTGACGCTAAGGATATGAATAAGTCAGACATCCTTCTTCACCTATTAGACAATAAGTAATTTCATCATGGCATCCTACAAGAGAACGGAGTGAAATAATTATATTAATCTGTGAATGATGAGAGGTGGCCGTTTTCAGGAAGCTGTTATAAGCTGTAATAAGAGTGATGTTAGCAAGACGCCAGAGGGGTCATCCTGCAATGAATTACCTTTCTCTGTATAGTGTGACAGTGAACCTCCCTTCCAGGTCTCTCCTGCAGCGTTAGGGAAGATACATAGCAAGATGAGACATAACGCTAAACACTCTGATGTGCAATACAAACATACTCACGAGCATGCAAACTCACTGGGATGGAAAATATATGATAGAGCCAGCAACCGGAGGGTTGCCAGTTCGAATCCTGGGTCCGACGGGGAAAATCATATCAAATAAATTTTTAATTTAACATGCGCCGAAAACAACAGGTGTAGACCTTACCGTGAAATGCCTACTTACAAGCCCTTAACCAACAATGCAGATCAAGAAAGAGAAAATATTTACTAAATAAACAGAATTATTTATTTTTTTACAAAAATGTAAGTATCAATAAAATACACAATAAAATATCAATAACGAGGCTATATACAGCTGGTTCCGGTACCGAGTCAATGTGTGGGGGTACAGGTTAGTCCAGGTAATTTGTACATGTAGGTAGGGTTAAAGTGACTATGCATAGATAATAAACAGCGAGTAGCAGCAGTGTAAAAACAAAGGTATGTAAATAGTCCGGGTGGCCATTTCATTAATTGTTCAGCCGTTTTATGGCTTGGGGGTAGGAGCTGTTAAGGAGCCTTTTGGACCTAGACTTGGCACTCCGGTACCACTGGCCATGCGATATGACTTGGGTGACTGGAGTTTTTGAAAAAAATTTGGGCCTTCCTCTGACACCGCCTATATATAGGTCCTGGATGGCAGGAAGCTTGGCCCCAGTGATATACTTAAGCAATAAGGTACGAGGGGGTGTGGTATATGGCCAATATACCACGGCTAAGGGCTGTTCTTTGGCAAGACGCAACGCGGAGTGCCTGGCCATATACCACAAACCCCAGAGGTGCCTTATTGCTATTATAAACTGGTTACTAACGTAATTAGAGCAGTAAAAATACATGTTTTGTCATACCCATGGTACACGGTCTGATATACCACAGCTGTCAGCCAATCAGCATTCAGGGCTTGAACTATCCAGTTTATAATGGGCCGTACTGAGTGCTACCGGACGGTAATCATTTTGGTATTACAGACTCGGTCAGGGAGAGGTTCAAAATGCCACGTGCCAGTTGGTCCGCGCATGCTTTGAGTACACGTCCTGGTAATCCGTCTGGCCCTGCGGCTTTGTGAATGTTGACCTGTTTAAAGGTCTTGCTATCTTAGTCACGTAATCGTGTTTACATACTGCATCACCAATCTCTTCTGTGTATATTGTATACTTTAAAGCTTACTATTCCACTGGATCTTAGTCCAATGCCGCCCTGGCATATGTATATATTCTCAATCCTTTCTTACTTAGATTTATGTGTGTTATATGTTGTGAAACTGTTAGACATTATTGTTAGATAGTACTGCACTGTCGGAGCTAGAAGTACAAGCATTTCGCTACACTTGCAATAACATCTGCTAACCATGTGTATGTGACCAATAAAATTTGATTTGATTTTGCTCACATTGGCTACCAAGAGCGTGATCACACAGTCGTCTGAAACAGCTGGTGCTCTCATGCACGCTTCAGTGTTGCTTTCCTCGAAGCGAGCATAAAAGGCATTTAGCTCATCTGGTAGGCTCGCGTCACTGGGCAGCTTACAGCTGGGTTTCCCTTTGGAGTCTGTAGGGTTGGGTAATCCTTTACAGTTAATAGTTATCTGTCTAAAATTCTAATCAGTAACGTAATTTTTGGATTACCCAAACTCAGTAACGTAATCTGATTATATTCAGTTACTTTTAGATTACTTTCCCCTTAAGAGGCATTTGAAGAAGACACAAATGTATGTTACCAATTGAACGACATCTATTGCAGGATAAATCAATGTTAAAGTTTACATAGCTGGCCATATATGGGTGTTCAGTTTTACTTTATGGGTTGGTTATGTAGGCTTCTTCTAACCCATCGCCTTCTACTACATATAATAATACCATTCAATTATATCTTTACATTAATATACATAATTTAGGTCCAAAAATGGATGTAGCAACTACAGATTGCCCCTTTAAATCTATCAGAAGTGTGTGAGTTTGAGCACGTGTCCATTAGACCTATGGATCAAAACATTTTATCAGCATGAATTAGATTGAGCCATAAAAGCCCCACTTTTATTCCATAGGCTTAGATCCGCACTATGCAGCTGTTGTCAGAGCGCATTTTTCACTGGCTGTCCACTGGTTTCAAAAACAATGATTGATAGGCAGCTTAAACTTATTGAATTCAACCATTATTGGTTTCAAATACACATTTAGATTTGTGAACAGCCATCCAAAACAACCACAATCTGTAAGGCGCAAATAGCTAAATGAGAGAGCAGCAATTCACATCCATGCGCTACGTAGATATCAATAATAAGTGATATCTGAATCGCTGTAGACTACACCACTGCTGTCATCCTTACATCCAAGCGTTTATTCATGTTGGATAATCTTTGGATGCCGACAGCAGTCGCACCATTGGAAGACATAGCTTGGACTGTAGCCTACAAAAGCCTATTACTGCTCTTTTCCCGCGATACATCAAACACATTTGGTGTGTCATCATAGTGATCTCTGATTGGTGTTCATCATTTGGTGTGTCATCATAGTGGTCTCTGATTGGTGTTCATCATTTGGTGTGTCATCATAGTGATCTCTGATTGGTGTTCATCATTTGGTGTGTCATCATAGTGGTCTCTGATTGGTGGTCAGACTCGCTCAGGTGGAACTTAAACTTGCACCATTTTTCAATGCTGATTTGAATGTCATTAAGGAAACAGAGAAGTGTCAAATATTTCTTTTCGCAAACATCCTCTCTGAATCATCAAAGTAATCATCTAGTTTTTCAAAAGTATCTGTAATCTGATTACAATATTTTAGCTGGTAACGTCACTGATTACAGTTACCGTTTTTTTGTAATCCCTTACATGTAATCCATTACTCCCCAACCCTGGTAGTTTTCAAGCCCTGCCACATCCGACGAGCATCAGAGCCGGTGTAGTACGATTCAGTCCTAGTCCTGTATTGACGCTTTGCCTGTTTGATGGTTTATCTGAGGGCATAGCAGGATTTCTTATAAGCGTCCGGATTAGTGTCCCGCTCCTTGAAAGCGGCAGCTCTAGCCTTTAGCTCGATGCTGATGTTGCCTGTAATCCATGGCTTCTGGTTGGGACATGTAGGTATGTTCACTGTGGGGATGAAGTCGTCGATGCACTTATTGATGAAGCCGGTGACTGAGGTGGTATACTCCTCAATGCCATTGGATGAATCACTTCCGTATTGAGCGAGTCACTGGTACTTCCTGCTTTAGTTTTTGCTTGTAGGCAGGAATCAGGAGGATGGAATCATGGTCAGATTTGCCAAATGGAGGGCGAGGGAGAGATTTGTATGCATCTCTGTGTGTGAAGTAAAGTTTTTTTCCCTCCATTTGTTTCTACATGCTGGTAGAAATGAGGTGAAACGGATTTAAGTTTGCCTGCATTAAAGTCCCCGGCCAATAGAATGGATGGTAGTGGAGGTTTACTCACTCGCCTACAAATTCTCAGAAGGCAGCCCGACCTCCGCCCCCTTATCCTGTCTTTTCTTCACGCAAATGACGGGGATTTGGGCCTGGTCTCGAGAAAGCAGTATATCCTTCGCGTCGGACTCGTTAAAGAACAAATCTTTGTCCAGTTCAAGGTGAGTAATTGCTGTTCTGATGTCCAGAAGCTATTTTCGGTCATAAGAGACGGCAACATTATGTACAAAATAAGTTTAAAAAAAAGTTACAAACAAAGAAAAAAATCTAACAAAATAGCACAGTTGGTCAGGAGCCCGTAAAACGGCAGCCAACCCCTCCGGCGCCATTATACAATAAATCTGGCGGGAAGTGATCAAATGTTAGATGCCATTGCCTGCTGTTGTGCCCTTGAGCAAGGCACTTAACCCCCACAACAACAGCTCCCAGTGTGGTAGCCCCCCGCACCTCTCCAAAACCTGTGTATGGATGTGTGTCTTTTGGAGGGGTTGGGTTAAGAGCGGAAGTCAAATTTCGGTTGGACCTTGTGTTCAATTGACCAATAATGTGATCATAATGAAGACATGTTCTGATGAGAGCTACGTCTTTCCTGTTACCTTTCTTTGTGTTGTCTGGATGTCTGTCTCTCTCATGTGTCTCTCCTAGTGGTAGCCATGCAGCAGGGAGAGACAACACAGCACAACAAGCTGAAACCTACTAGGCCCACTGCACTGCACTGGTGACATCATCAACAATGGACACATGCTACTACAGTATATCATGTCAAGAAGAAATTCAACTGACAACACACACCACTTGTAGGTTGACAACACACACCACTTGTAGGTTGACAACACACACCACTTGTAGGTTGACAACATACACCACTTGTAAGTTGACAACATACACCACTTGTAGGTTGACAACATACACCACTTGTAAGTTGACAACATACACCACTTGTAGGTTGACAACATACACCACTTGTATGTTGACAACATACACCACTTGTAGGTTGACAACATACACCACTTGTATGTTGACAACATACACCACTTGTAGGTTGACAACATACACCACTTGTAAATTGACAACATACACCACTTGTAGGTTGACAACATACACCACTTGTACGTTGACACACAACAGTAACAGGCACTACACTATGTGATAGTTTACCTTCCGTGGTTGATATTCTATCTCTCTCTCTGGTCTCGCCTGCTGCTTGTCAATAAAACAAACATATACAGTCAAGTCATTTCAGCTCTACTCCTCAGGACATTGACTAGCTGCTGTATCAGTCAAGTTATTTCAGCTCTACTCCTCAGGACATTGATTAGCTGCTGTATCAGGTGTGCTTGTGCAGGGCTGGAGTAAGAGCCTGTAAAGACATGTGTATCCTCTTACCGCGCGGCTGTGCCTGCCCCTCTGCTCGTGCCGTCTGAGGGTGCGTGGGGAAGGGAGGGTGGGCATCGGAGGAGCAGCAGAGATGGAGATGGTCGCTCTGCGCTCGCGGCTGGTCGACCGTTGACGTTGCTGTTGGTCTGTAAACCATGAGGGAAATACTGTGGTCAGATTCTGACAGGGTCTCGCTACATTAGATGATTATATTCACTAGTAGTCACCATGTTGTGTTGCAGTTATAACAGCCACTGGTCCCTCACTAAGACCATATAAATCAAGAGTGTTCTAGAAGCCAGACAAGCAGGTGTTCACTGTACTAACGCTAGGTGGCACTGTACATGAGGGATTACTGACTGAATTGACACCAACCCTGGTTCAAACTGTTGTTAGGTTGGTGTGTATGCTCTGGTTCCCAGTGGTGGGAATAATACCCAATTGTCATACTTGAGTAAAAGTAAAGCTACATTAATAGAAAATGAAAGTCACCCAGTAAAATACTACTTGAGTAAAAGTCTAAAAGTATTCAGTTTTAAATATACGTAAGTATCAAAAGTAAAAGTATAAATCCATTCCAATTACTTCTATTAGGCAATCCAAACGGCACAATTTTCAAATATATATATATTTTTTCACGGATAGTCAAGGGGACACTCCAACACTCATAATTTACAAATGAAGCGTGTGTGTTTAGTGAGTCCGCCAGATCAGAGGCAGTAGAGATGACCAGGGACGTTCTCTTGATAAGTGCCTGAATTGAACCATTTTCCTGTCCTGGAGTGTGTATGGAGTAAAAAGTACATTATTTTCTTTAGGAATGTAGTGAAGTAAAAGTTGTCAAAAATCTAAATAGTAAAGTAAAGTACAGATACCCAAAAAAACTACTTAAGTTCTACTTTAAAGTATTTTTACTGAAGTACTTTACACCACTGCTGGATCCCCAGCTCTGTGTAGGGCTCCGAAGCTCTGCTTGGCATGTGCGTGTTCGGTGGTGTGTGTGCATATGTCTACGCGTTTGTGTTTACATCCATGAGACCTCTCACCTCTGTGCAGGGCTCGCAGGCTCTGCTTGGCGTGCCTGTGGAGCTCCTCTACGCATGGCGGCCGGCTGCAGGGGTGAAACACGTTGTGGTGCTGGTGCCATGGGGCCTGGTAGTGCACCGTCAGCTTACTCTCCACATCCAGGGTAGAGACAGCTACAGAGAGAGAGATCAGGAAAATAGAGAGAGGGCAACCAGACAGCACGTTAGGTTCTGCTGTACTTTTCATTCATTGGCTGTTGTGATTGTTATTCATTGACAGGGTTATGGAGATAGGGAAAAAGAGAACAGGAGAATAGATGGTTATTATTCATTTGCACATACATTTTTGTTGTTGTTGTTGCTATCACTGGGAGAGATGACACTCTGGTATGTTTTTAGACACCCCAACAGTATGACCCCTAACATCCTTCCATAAACAGCTGTAGGTATAACTCAATAAATTATATATATATATATATATGTCATTTATATACACATATATGTTTAAATATTTCAGAGCAAAGGATCTAAATGTGATTCTGAACTTAGAGGAAACCCGCCCAACATGAACAGGAGGAATACAGGAGTCACTGTATGAAACCAGTCACTGCCATTCCACACCAGCAGGGGTCAGTAACACATGTCAACAGCAACTGAATTAAGCCGGCAACTGCTATAATGACAGCCGTCCAAATTTCCTCAAAACACCATCTCTGATGCTGTTATACATTCACACACAAATGCACAGAGCATGTGATTTCAAGAGGCTGTGGTGTTATTGTGATTCAGACAAAAGACAACGCTGCTTTTATCCTCCAAGGCTGGGAGAGGGGGACGAGAGATGAAGAGAAGAGAAGAGGGGAAGAGAGGAGGAGAGAGGGAAGAGAGGAGGAGAGATGAGGAGAGAGAGAAGAGAGGAGGAGAGAGGAGGAGAGATGAGGAGAGAGAGAAGAGAGGAGGAGAGAGAAGGAGAGAAGATAAGGGGAAGAGAGGAGGAGAGAGGAGGAGAGAGGAGGAGAGACGAGGCTAGAGGAGGAGAGAGGGAAGAGAGGAGGAGAGAGGGAAGAGAGGAGGAGAGAGGGAAGAGAGGAGGAGAGAGGGAAGAGAGATGAAGAGAAGATAAGAGGGAGATGTAACTGTCTTTAATCTTCTGGCCTTGCTTTCATTTGAATCCTCACATTACAACAGCAGCATCTGTTCATTAACATCTACAGTAAGTGTGTGTGTGTGTGTGTGTGTGTGTGTGTGTGTGTGTGTGTGTGTGTGTGTGTGTGTGTGTGTGTGTGTGTGTGTGATGTGTGTTCGCTCTGTGTGTCTGAGAGTTAGTTCGCTGTGTGCGTGTTTGTGTGTGTCTTTGTGTGTGTAGTCTGTTGTTCCCTTGAATAACCCAGGCTCATCTGTAACCAGGCAACCCTTCATATCTGATGTAGGATGAAGAGAATGATCTCTATCAATCCATAATCATGAGACTAATGTGGATGAGGCGATCTGTCCAGGTCTGATGATTTAAGCCCAGAGAAAGCAGAACAGTCAGCAGGTCCTGACAGCCAGAAAATGAATTAACACAGCTAGCTTGCACAGTGTATGTTACCAGCTGTGTTAGCCTGCTAAAGGCTAGCTTCAGGTCTCAGACAAGGTTATTCATCACACTGTTGCACAAGACTGTGTTAGCCTGCTAAAGGCTAGCTTCAGGTCTCAGACAAGGTTATTCATCACACTGTTGCACAAGACTGTGTTAGCCTGCTAAAGGCTAGCTTCAGGTCTCAGACAAGGTTATTCATCACACTGTTGCACAAGACTGTGTTAGCCTGCTAAAGGCTAGCTTCAGGTCTCAGACAAGGTTATTCATCACACTGTTGCACAAGACTGTGTTAGCCTGCTAAAGGCTAGGTCAGGTCTCAGACAAGGTTATTCATCACACTGTTGCACAAGACTGTGTTAGCCTGCTAAAGGCTAGCTTCAGGTCTCAGACAAGGTTATTCATCACACTGTTGCACAAGACTGTGTTAGCCTGCTAAAGGCTAGCTTCAGGTCTCAGACAAGGTTATTCATCATACTGTTGCACAAGACTGTGTTAGCCTGCTAAAGGCTAGCTTCAGGTCTCAGGTAAGGTTATTCCTCACATTGTTGCACAATACTGTGTTATCCCATTGAGCTAAAGCCTAGACGTCTTCACCATCCCCTTTGATCTCCATCAGTGGGCTAACACAGTCTTTTGGCGCACAGGAGACCCAGGGTTCGAGACCCTGTGGTCTGAAGAGGTCTACTCCTGTACCTAGGGCCTTTAACTGGCCCTCTCCCCATCTATATAGGAGCCATTTGGAGGGTTCAACCACTGTGTTCTGAAGAGGTCTACTACAGTACCTAGGGCCTTTAACTGACACTGAAGGGAGAACTGCTAGTGATCGGGGGAAAAATCGATAGTTACAAAAAACTAGCTAGCTGTACCTGCCCCAAAACTCAAGTATTTTTTAATAGGGAGCCAATTTATTTTCAGCACATTTATCATATCGGCACCTAAGTATCGTGCTAAAATTGTACTGCGAGGTCCCGGCCCTAGTTACTGCCTTCAGCCACTGCCGCTGTAATGGAGTACAGGTGGTGGATTAGTGTCACAGCGCACCCTCCTCTCCTCCTCTCCTCCTCTCCTCCTCTCCTCTCACCCCTTGCTCTTGTCTCCTCTCCTCTTCCCTCCCCTCCCCGCCCGCCCTCCCTCCCTCCCTCCCTCACGTCCTCTTCTCTTCTCTCCCTCCCCTCCCGCCCTCCCTCCCTCCCCTTACATCCTCTTCTCTCCTCCTCTCTCCTCCTCTCCCCTCTCCTCCTTTCTCCTCCTCTCTCCTCTCTCCTCCACTCTCTCCTCTCCTCTGCTCCTCTCTCCTCCTCTCTCCTCTCCTAATCTCTCGTCTCCTCCTCTCTCCTCCTCTCTCCTCTCCTCCTCTCTCCTCCCCCCTCTCTCCACCTCCCTCCTCATCTCTGATTTCCTCCCCTCCTCTCTTCTCCTCTCCTCCTCTCCTCTCCTAATCTCTCCTCTCCTCCTCCTCTCTCCTCTCCTCCTCTCTCCTCCTCCTCTCTCCTCTCCTCCTCTCTCCTCCACCCTCTCCTCCTCTCCTCCTCCCCCCTCTCTCCTCCTCTCTCCTCCCCCTCTCTCCTCCTCCTCCTCCTCCTCCTCCTCCTCCTCCTCCTCCTCCTCCCTCCTCCTTCCTCCTCCTCCTCCAGATAGCTTATGCAGCAGCATCAGTACCAGTGTCTCATCAGAGAATGCAGTGGATTTTAAAGAGTCAATTACTCAGCAACATCCTTCCTCACATCACAT
>CM042419.1:14275551-14283051 GCA_023634145.1 Thymallus thymallus
CCTCCACCTCATACAGTAAACTGGTACAGAGGCCCTGACTGAGATGAGATTATTAGTATTTACAGTAAATTGTTACAGAGGCCTTGACTGAGATGAGATTATTAGTATTTACAGTAAATTGTTACAGAGGCCTTGACTGAGATGAGATTGTTAGAATTTACAGTAAACCGTTACAGCAATCTTGACTGAGATGAAATGATAAGTATTTACAGTAAACTGTTTTAGCTGCCTTGAATGAGATGAGGAGATGATTAGTATTTACAGTAAACAGTTACTGCGACCTTGACTGAGATTAGATTATTAGTATTTACAGTAAACCATTAAAGCGACCTTGACTGAGATTAGTATTTACAGTAAACCGTTACAGCAACCTTGACTGAGATGAGATTATTAGTATTTACAGTAAACCATTACAGCCACCTTGACTGAGATGAGGAGATTAATATTTACAGTAAACCGTTACAGAGGCCTTGACTGAGATGAGATTATTAGTATTAGAAGTAAACCGTTACAGAGGCCTTGACTGAGATGAAGAGATTAGTATTTACAGTAAACCATTACAGCAACCTTGACTGAGATGAGGAGATTAGTATTTACAGTAAACCGTTACAGAGGCCTTGACTGAAATTAGATTATTGGTATTTACAGTAAACCGTTACAACGACCTTGACTGAGATGAGGAGGTGAGTATTTACAGTAAACCTTTACAGCGATGATGATAGTCATATGCAGCTATGAGGAGAACCAGACTACAGGAAGTAGACAGAAGAATGTTCCAAAGGTCAGGAAACAAAAAGAAAGAGGGAGAAAATGAAACTCAAACATCACAGAAACATTTTCCCAGCAGTGTAGAACAAGTTCAATGGAAGGAATTGTGAAATGCGGATGTGGTCTTGGACAGTCAGAGCACCGTCCAGCTGAAATAGGGTGTGTTCCTGGAGACATATACTGAATGGTAAGGCTATGGTTACACAGAAGCATGACTCTCCTCAAACAGACCTGGTTTAGGCATTCAAATAGATTTACATTGTAAATAGGTCATTAACAAATCATACCACATGATTTCTTTCAAGTAATCTGAGCTGAGAGGCTCTGCCTCAGCAATGCTATATTCCAAACAAGACATCAGGTCTGACTCTGTCTGTCTGTCTGTCTGTCTGTCTGTCTGTCTGTCTGTCTGTCTGTCTGTCTGTCTGTCTGTCTGTCTGTCTGTCTGTCTGTCTGTCTGTCTGTCTGTCTGTCTGTCTGTCTGTATGTATGTATGTGTATGTGTATGTGTATGTGTATGTGTCTGTGTCTGTCTGAGGCAGCGGTTGCTAGCATAGCCTCCAGTGGGTTCCTCTTAGTGAACTGTGTTGACCTGCTCTCATACATGCCCTATTCCCGATTTAGGCCCCATAGGGCTCAGGTCAAAAGTAGTGCACTATATAGGGACTAGGGTGACATTTGGGACACAACCCACTTCTGGGGACGACATCATCATCACCATGGCTGTCTGCCACAGACGCTGGGGGATAGAGAGCAGCAGACAAACTAGAAACAACAACACAGGACTTTCCTCTCCTCTCTCTGGGCCACTGCCTGTCACAACAACACAGCATGACTGTTCTCTCCTCTCTCTGGGCCACTGTCTGTCACAACAACACAGGATTGTCCTCTCCTCTGTGTGGGCAGCTGTCTGTCACAACAACACAGGACTGTCCTCTCCTCTGTGTGGGCAGCTGTCTGTCACAACAACACAGGATTACTGTCCTCTCCTCTCTCTGGGCCACTGTCTGTCACAATAACACAGTACTGTCCTCTCCTCTCTCTGGGCCACTGTCTGTCACAATAACACAGGACTGTCCTCTCCTCTGTGTGGGCAGCTGTCTGTCACAACAACACAGGATTATTGTCCTCTCCTCTCTCTGGGCCACTGTCTGTCACAATAACACAGGACTGTCCTTTCCTCTCTCTGGGCCACTGTCTGTCACAATAACATAGGACTGTCCTCTTCTCTGTGTGGGCAGCTGTCTGTCACAACAACACAGGACTGTACTCTCTTCTCTCTGGGCCGCTGTCTGTCACAACAACACAGGACTGTACTCTCCTCTGTCTGGGCAGCTCTCTGTCACAACAACACAGGACTGTACTCTCCTCTTTCTGGGCCGCTGTCTGTCACAACAAAACAGGACTGTCCTCTCCTCTGTCTGGGCTGCTGTCTGTCACAACAACACAGGACTGTACTCTCCTCTCTCTGGGCTGCTGTCTGTCACAACAACACAGGAGGACTGCCCTCTCCTCTCTCTGGGCCACTGTCTGTCACAACAACACAGGAGGACTGCCCTCTCCTCTCTCTGGGCCACTGTCTATCACAACAACACAGGAGGACTGCCCTCTCCTCTCTCTGGGCCACTGTCTATCACAACAACACAGGAGGACTGTCCTCTCTGTCACAGTTATGTTTCTATCAGCCAACTCCACCTTCCTTGATTCAGAGTCAGTTTAGAACCATCAGAAGTCAGTATAGAACCACCAGAGGTCAGTTTAGAACCACCAGAGGTCAGTTTAGAACCACCAGAGGTCAGTTTAGAACCACCAGAGGTCAGTTTAGAACCACCAGAGGTCAGTTTAGAACCACCAGAGGTCAGTTTAGAACCACCAGAGGTCAGTTTAGAGCAACTACAGCTCACTCCAGTCTTGGAGAGTTACTGGGCATGCAGGCTTTTGCTCCAGCCATGCTCTAACATACCTGATTCAGCTAATCATGGGCCTGAAGAGGAGGAATGCTAAGGGTTTGGCACAGTAGCATTAGACATGTCTTTACCCCACACTATTACCACGCACTATAGTGACGCCCATAACAATAACATGAGGTAATGTCAGGCTTTGGGAACACGGGACAATAACAAGCAGATTAAGTCAGAGTGGAGTGACAACAACCGCTCCTGGAGCTCCATCAGTCCAGGAGAGGTGTGTCATCTCTGTAGGGTTACTGTAACTCAGTCCAGGAGAGGTGTGTCATCTCTGTAGGGTTACTGTAACTCAGTCCAGGAGAGGTGTATCATCTCTGTAGGGTTACTGTAACTCAGTCCAGGAGAGGTGTATCATCTCTGTAGGGTTACTGTAACTCAGTCCAGGAGAGGTGTATCATCTCTGTAGGGTTACTGTAACTCAGTCCAGGAGAGGTGTATCATCTCTGTAGGGTTACTGTAACTCAGTCCAGGAGAGGTGTATCATCTCTGTAGGGTTACTGTAACTCAGTCCAGGAGAGGTGTATCATCTCTGTAGGGTTACTGTAACTCAGTCCAGGAGAGGTGTATCATCTCTGTAGGGTTACTGTAACTCAGTCCAGGAGAGGTGTATCATCTCTGTAGGGTTAATGTAACTCTCTGGTCTCTAACCACCACTGCTGCTGTACTATATCATCATGCACCAGTTAAAGACAACAACAGAGGAGAGAAAACACAGAAATGGGACGAGTAATTGTCACAGTGGGTCACAACTCACACCACAGCATTACTGTGATGTAGAAGAAAAAGAGTTGAGAGAGAGCGATTGAGAGAGAAAGAGAGAGAGAGAGAGAGAGAGAGAGAGAGAAAGAGAGAGAGAGATAAAGGGAGAGAGAGAGAGAGAGAGAGAGAGAGAGAGAGAGAGAGAGAGAGAAGAGTCTTTCATGCATGTTTAATAGCAAGCTGTATTCCTTCTGCTGCATCAGGACCAGAAGCACTTAAAGCAGAATATGAAATGTGTCTGTGTGTGTGTTGAGACACAGAGAGCAAGGTGGGGGAACTGCAGTCCTGCTTCACACAGAGGCCGAGGAGAACGGGGGAGGGGGAGGAGGAGGGAGGCAGGAGGAGAAGAAGGGAGGAGGCCTGGGGACGGATGGAGGTGTCGGATGCTATTTGGAGCATTAAAATATCATCGAAGTAGGAGGAAATTCTATATGGAAAGCCCACCACATGTAGTGTAAATGTGTAATGATGTTGTTTTTACTATCTAGGATACCAAGGATTGTGAGGTACGCTGCAGTGCTGTAATGGTTGTTGTTGCCATCGTGGACAGTTTAGTCAGGCAGCTTTCACCACAGTATGGAGGTGGCCACCATTTCGCTTCAGAACCTGTCTATAAGGGTAGTCTCGCACAATGTTATACATCTGTTTTTTTCAACTCATAATTTAAATATCCTGAATTAAAACTGAATTGATCCCAACTCTGTTGAGAAGCATCGTAATATTCTCTAGGGAATACACCAATGGGAGTTGTTCAATGTAGTCTTTCTTTCATAGTCTCTGGACCCCATAGGCCCTTTATTAAACAGAAGTCAGGACAAGACCCAACAGGCCCTTTATTAGACAGGAGTCAGGAAAAGACCCAACTGGCCCATTATTAGACAGGAGAACAGAACAAGACCCAACAGGCCCTTTATTAGACAGGAGTCAGGACAAGACCCAACAGGCCCTTTATTAGACAGGAGTCAGGACATGACTCAACAGGCCCTTTATTAGACAGGAGTCAGGACAAGACTCAACAGGCCCTTTATTAGACAGGAGTCAGGACAAGACCCAACAGGCCCTTTATTAGACAGGAGTCAGGACATGACTCAACAGGCCCTTTATTAGACAGGAGTCAGGACAAGACCCAACAGGCCCTTTATTAGACAGGAGTCAGGACATGACTCAACAGGCCCTTTATTAGACAGGAGTCAGGACATGACTCAACAGGCCCTTTATTAGACAGGAGTCAGGACAAGACCCAACAGGCCCTTTATTAGACAGGAGTCAGGACAAGACCCAACAGGCCCTTTATTAGACAGGAGTCAGGACAAGACCCAACAGGCCCTTTATTAGACAGGAGTCAGGACAAGACCCAACAGGCCCTTTATTAGACAGGAGTCAGGACAAGACCCAACAGGCCCTTTATTAGACAGGAGTCAGGACATGACTCAACAGGCCCTTTATTAGACAGGAGTCAGGACAAGACCCAACAGGCCCTTTATTAGACAGGAGTCAGGACATGACTCAACAGGCCCTTTATTAGACAGGAGAACAGGACAAGACCCAACAGGCCCTTTATTAGACAGGAGTCAGGATAAGACCCAACAGGCCCTTTACTAGACAGAAGTCAGGACAAGACCCAACAGGCCATATATTAGACAGGAGAACAGGACAAGACCCAACAGGCCATATATTAGACAGGAGTCAGGACAAGACCCAACAGGCCCTTTATTAGACAGGAGTCAGGACATGACTCAACAGGCCCTTTATTAGACAGGAGTCAGGACATGACTCAACAGGCCCTTTATTAGACAGGAGTCAGGACAAGACCCAACAGGTAGAAGGAATAAAGGCTCCTCATCAACACACAGCATAACTCCCTCCCGCCCCTCTGTCTACACCTTCTAAAACAGCCCCTCTCCCTGGTTCTGTCTGTCTGGGACATACAGTCGTATGCAAAAGTTTGGGCACCCCTGACAATTTCCATGATTTCCATTTATAAATAATTGGGTGTTTGGATCAGCAATTTCATTTTGATCTATCAAATAACTGACAGTAATAGTAATATTTCAGTAGTGAAATTAGGTTTATTGGATTAACAGAAAATGTGCAATATGCATCAAAACGAAATTAGACAGGTACATAAATTTGGGCACCCCAACAGAAAAATCACATCAATATTTAGTAGAGCCTCCTTTTGCTAAAATAACAGCCTCTAGACGCTTCCTACAGCCTCTAATGAGTGTCTGGATTCTGGATGAAGGTATTTTGGACCATTCCTCCTTACAAAACATCTCCAGTTCAGTTAGGTTTGATGGTTGCCGAGCATGGACAGCCCGCTTCAAATCATCCCACAGATTCTCAATGATATTCAGGTCTGGGGACTGGGATGGCCATTCCAGAACATTGTACTTGTTCCTCTGCATAAATGCCCAGGTAGATTTTGAGCAGTGTTTTGGGTCGTTGTCTTGTTGAAATATCCAGCCCCGGTGTAACTTCAACTTTGTGACTGATTCTTCAACATTATTCCCAAGAATCTGCTGATATTGAGTGGAATCCACGCGACCCTCAACTTTAACAAGATTCCCAGTACCGGCACTGGCCACACAGCCCCACAGCATGATGGAACCCCCACCAAATTTTACTGTGGGTAGCAAGTGTTTTTCTTGGAATGCTGTGTTATTTTGCCGCCATGCATAACGCCCCTTGTTATGACCAAATAACTCAATCTTTGTTTCATCAGTCCACATCACCTTATTCCAAAATGAAGCTGGCTTGTCCAAATGTGCATTTGTGGCGTGTGTGCAGAGAAGGCTTCTTCCGCATCACTCTTCCGTACAGCTTCTCCTTGTGCAAAGTGCGCTGAATTGTTGAACGATGCACAGTGACACCATCTGCAGCAAGATGATGTTGTAGGTCTTTGGAGGTGGTCTGTGGGCTGTTTTTGACCGTTCTCACCATCCTTCGCCTTTGCCTCTCCAATATTTTACTTGGCCTGCCACTTCTGGCCTTAACAAGAACTGTGCCTGTGGTCTTCCATTTCCTCACTATGTTCCTCACAGTGGACACTGACAGCTTACATCTCTGCGATAGCTTTTTGTAGCCTTCCCCTAAACCATAATTTTGAACAATCTTTGTTTTCAGGTCATTTGAGAGTTGTTTTGAGGCCCCCATGTTGCCACTCTTCAGAGGAGAGTCAAAGAGAACAACAACTTGCAATTGGCCACCTTAAATACCTTTTCTCCTGATTGGATGCACTTGTCTATGAAGTTCAAGGCTTAATGAGCTCACCAAACCAATTGTGTGTTCCTATTAATCAGTGCTAAGTAGTTACAGCTATTCAAATCAACAGAATGACAAGGGTGCCCAAATTTTTGCATAGCCTATTTTTCACATCTGATTTAATTTCATACAACATAATATTGCTACACTAAAAATCTTTGTCTGGACAATACCCCAGTACTCATATTTTATTAGAAAATGAATGGCATGCCACTGTGATCATTTTCTGTGACAACAGAGTCAATTATTATGCAGCCTCAGAGGGGTGCCCAAACTTTTGCATACGACTGTACCAGGTCTTAGCCATGCAGTCTGGAGAGGTGACATCCCTAACATATGACATCACCACGCACCTCGTTAGAGAGATCAGATGCCAGACAAGATGTCATTTGGGAATCGCAATGGGATACACAGTATTGTTGTATTGCACCAATCCTCAGTCAAGACGTGTAGACAGAGGGAAGGCAAACCACAGCCAACCAATGAAGTCATGTGTTTTACGCCAGAGCAATACCAGGCTTGTGGTTCCCAGAACGGAGGTCAGCCATGTAAACCACAGCTAACCAATGAAGTCATGTGTTTTACGCCAGAGCAATACCAGGCTTGTGGTTCCCAGAACGGAAATCAGCCATGTAAACCACAGCCAACCAATGAAGTCATGTGTTTTACGCCAGAGCAATACCAGGCTTGTGGTTCCCAGAACGGAAGTCAGCCATGTAAACCACAGGGGCCTTACTTTGAG
>CM042419.1:14288051-14290551 GCA_023634145.1 Thymallus thymallus
TCTCTGTCTGTCTGTCTCTCACATTTTTCAAAACTCTAACCCTTTTCTCAATTGCTTGGATACAATACACATAAAACTTAGATCATTTGTTCATTCAACAAAAATCACCTGTTCAATATGACACAACTTAACATCAAAGTACTACTATTTCAAAAGGCAATTCACACATTACATTTCAAATGAGTGTCTATTCATTTCCTTACAATGATCTAACTATCAATTGATACAACTGCTCAAAATGATAAGTAACTGTTGCATTACTCTTAATGCATAGTTGTATGGAAACAGACAAACAATCTTCCATGTTTACAGTAAATCATGAAAGTTTCAAGATAACGAGATTCATTGTCACCAATTAGCGTGGAGCATGAACCAATTAGACTACAATATCCATGGATGTAGCCTAATATTTTATCATAATGCTTCATCAGACACTGTGTCTATGGTCCCAAATACTGTACCACCTTTTCAGACTATTTACAGTATTGACAGTACTGCACTGTATAGATGCAGGCCCTTGTAATTGCTTGTCCAATTCTGCCAATTAGTTACTGATGATTGAGTGCACATTGTGGAATGAGTATATAAAGAGTTGATTGGGATCCAATTGCAAGAGCATAGTGATACGTAACATGGAGCCAGCAGGTGATCAAGGTCACAATGGAGGTCAAGCAGTGGTGGGAGGAAGACGAGGAAGACGAGGAAGACGTGTTGGTCAAAGGAATGGCAGGGGACAGGCACCCCTTCTGAGAGGTGGTCGTGGGCCTCGTTTGAGAGGTGTGGGGGAACGTGGTAGAGGACAGGCACCCCTTCTGAGAGGTGGTCGTGGGCCTCGTTTGAGAGGTGTGGGGGAACGTGGTAGAGGACAAGGCCACGGACCAAGACAGCGGCAGCAACAGCATAGAGTGTCCAATGAAATTCGGGCAATAGTTGTAGACCATGTCATAAATCATGGCATGACAATGACTGAGGTCGGCTACAATGATACAACCAAACCTCAGAAGGTCAACCGTGGCCTCAATAATCAGAACTTTCCGCAATGAGAACCGGTAAGTTATCAGCATGCACTAAACATTATGCTACTCTCAATAGTCAAATGACTGCATACCAATGTGTATCACAGAATAGGTGATGTGACCAAGTGTCTTCTTACTCTAATGTTCCCTGTAGAATTGTGATCAGGCCAAACAGTGGAGGCAGAGGCAAGATTCTAACGGACCAACAAGAGCAGGCTGAGGTCCATTTGGTTCGGGACAGAAATGATATTCGCCTTACAGAAATTCGCCAGCACATCTTGGACAATGAAGACATGTTCAACAATGTGGGATCCATAAGTTTGCCGACTATTGCACGCATACTGAAAAGGCACCAGGTATCTATAAAACAACTATACCGTGTGCCTTTCGAAAGAAATGCAGACAGAGTGAAGCAAATGAGGACTGAGTATGTTCAGGTAAATTCAGTTTCAAGATGGCTGTTTTAAAAACATTCCCAAAAATTCTACATTGTACAGTAATCTGTAAATCTCTTTCCAAAATGTATTTTTAGAGGGTGATGGAGCTGGAGGCTGATGACGACCATCACAAATTCATATATCTGGATGAGGCAGGTTTTAATCTGGCCAAGACAAGGAGGAGAGGTGGGAATTTCATCGGCCAGCGGGCAACCATCCAAGTACCTGGACAACGTGGGGCCAACATTACCATGTGTGCGGCTATATCAGAAGATGGTGTGGTGGGACGCAGACCTCATATTGGACCATATAATGCAGCTCTCCTTGTCACCTTTCTTGATGAGCTCGATCAGGTTTGTAGAGCTGAAGGTGTGACCTATGTCATTGTGTGGGACAATGTCAGCTTCCATCATGCTAAAAAAAAAAATAAAAAAAAATTAAAAAAAAAAAAAAAATGTGGTGCAAGCATGGTTTCAGGCCCATGCACAATTTACCACCCTGTATTTACCCCCATACTCTCCCTTCCTTAACCCGATTGAGGATTTTTTCTCCGCATGGAGATGGAAGGTTCATGATAGGCACCCTCATGAACAAGTCACTCTTCTCCAGGCCATGGATGACGCCTGCAATGACATCACAGCAGACCAGTGTCAGGCCTGGATTCGCCATGCCCAAAGGTTTTTTCCAAGATGTTTGGCTAATGAAAACATCCATTGTGATGTAGATGAGAACCTGTGGCCAAATCCACAACACAGAGTTGATGACAATGTAGAAGTAGAGTAATCACTCCTGTTTTGTTTCTTACAGTACAAGCAAGCAAGTTGAGGAACACTGCATTTGATGTTTTACAGTACTGTCTTTTCTTTTCTATTTCATAGCTAATTATTTTTGCTTTGATTCAAATAAACCTATGTTGTGATTGTACTGTAGTGTTTTGCATCAATATATTACAAACTTTGTTCAATGATTCCACTGTGTCTGTAGTATTCTCTCTACTACTGCAGTACTTTTACAGAGATGTATTTACTGTACATGTAGTACCATAAT
>CM042419.1:14295551-14498051 GCA_023634145.1 Thymallus thymallus
ACAACGTGGCCACTATGTAACAGACCTCTCATCTTAAAGGCACAATCTGCAATTTCAACAGCCTACTCCACATGATTTTCTTGAAACATATTTTGAAGCCATACAGATTTGGGATTTTGTTTGGGTAATTATGAAACGCTGTTTGGGTCTTTGCGTGTCAAAAAATATACATGTCAAATAACACAATTTTATTAAAGAATGTGTGCTCGAGCTGAATTTACACAAGCAAATTCAAGCTGCACCACTATGATCAGTAGAACTGTAAAAGCGGAAAAAAAACTCACCGGCTACGATGTCTTTACATTACCGCGTTGGTAATAAGTCATTATTTGTTTGACCGAATGGGAAAACGTCTGTGTGAGCATTTGAAATAAGAGCAGGATCAAACGAGCAGGATCAAAAATGTTGAAAATATCTTTGATACAGATGTTATTAGCAACTTCTGGGGTAGCAAGCTAGCTTTAGCTTGATAACGTTACCTAGCTAGCATCAATGAACTAGCCTAAAAACAATGACCAGTAGAAACTGCAGTCGTTTTCAATATTCTCAGCAATGATTTAGGGATCCATGTGAGTAAGTATTAGCTAGGTAGCCACTTGAACTTGAACTTCAATTCATGAAAATAACTAGCTAGCCAGCTACTTAACCCTGTTGCCCAAAGCTAACGTTATAAGCAGCCAGTAAACTGCATCTGGCTGGTGAGGCTTGACCGGACCGGGTTATGTGTTGTGAAAATAGCCACAATATGGATTAGCCACAATAGTGGAATCTGTGGTTCGCAAATGGTCACAATTGGTGTAATCATGCCATATTTAGACTAGATACTGTTAAACAAGGTTGGAGTGTTGGAATGTGCAGCAATGAAATGGGGTATCAGTCTACTTTTCACAGAACATAACTGTGAAGTGTTTACGCAAATATTAGCGTAGAAGCTTTTATTGCAAGACTTCACCTCACCAGTCAGCCTATTGTGTGTATTGACATTAATATTGCACTGTTACAGCCTTACCTAAGGATTTTGGATCAATGAAATGGAATGTAACACAACAAAATGTGGAAAAAGTCAGGTGGTGTCACGACTCCTGCCGAAGTTGCCTCTACCCCTTGTTCGGGCATGCTTCGGCGATCGTCGTCACCGGCTTTCTAGCCACTGCCGCTCTCTCACTCATTATTCCATTTGTCATGTCTTGTCATTACGCACACCTGGTTCTCATTTCCCCTCATTACTTCATGTATATATGTTCCCTCTGTTCCCTCATGTCCTTGTCGGATATTGTCTATTTGTGAACGTGTTATCACCGTTGTTGGTGTATTGAACAGTTGTACTTATTTCCTGTTCGGACTTTGTATGCGTGAGTTGGATATTAAAGTTATCCTTGAGTTCACGCTACCTCCTGCGCCTGGCTCTCTATAATCTATTCACGCCATCACAGAATATCCGACCGATCAAATGGAGTCAGCAGGAGCTAGTAATATGACCGGGGTAGTGGAGAGAGTGAGGGAGCACTCCACCATGCTCACCAGCCTAGGAGAGGCGATGGATCGGGTTCTCCAGGCTGTCCAGCGTTTGGAGCACAACCGACCAGACAGTGGAGCCTCACCGTTAGCGCATACGGTGCCATCTAACAGAGGTATCCACACTCCTCCACAACCTACCGGACGAATACACATTTCCCTTCCCCGGGAATACGACGGAACCGCCGCCCAGTGCCAGGGGTTCCTGCTTCAGTTAGAGCTGGCATTCAGCACTATATCCCCTCCTCCGTCGGACCGTGAGAAAGTATCTGCCCTCGTCTCCTGTCTAACTGGGAAAGCCCTGGAGTGGGCCAACGCAACTTGGAGAGAGGGAACAGCGTTGGACAACTTCGGGGAGTTCGCCCGCCACTTCCGAGCCGTTTTCGACCATCCACCAGAAGGAAGAGAGGCGGGTGAACGCCTTTTCCACTTACGACAGGGGACGAGGAGTGCACAGGATTTCGCGCTGGAGTTCCGGACGTTAGCGGCCGGGTCAGGGTGGAATGAGCGGGCCCTCATTGACCATTTTCGTTGCAGTTTGCACGAGGACGTCCGTCGAGAGCTAGCCTGCCGGGACGCCACGCTTAGTTTTGACCAGCTCGTGGATATGGCAATAAGACTGGACAATCTGCTGGCATCTCGCGGACGTCCAGTGGGGGGTCCGCTCTCACCACCCGTATCCACACCAGATCCAGTCCCAATGGAAATGGGTGGAACGGCCGTTCGGAATCGTCGCGGGAGTCGGGTCCAGTGTTCATCCTGTGGTCGCCATGGACATTCGGCGACGCGTTGTTTCCAGAGTACTGGGTATAGAGGCGGCAGGCAGGACACTCTGGCATCACCCCAGGTAACAGCGCACCACACTTACCCAGAGTCCTCTGTTACACACCTCTACATTCCAGTGTCATTTCCTGAATTTTGTGCTATTCCCCAGTGTAAGGCGCTAGTCGATTCAGGCGCAGCTGGGAATTTTATGGATAGTACTCTAGCTAGTAGATTAGGGATCCCGCTTACGCCCGTGTCCATCCCCATTCCCATTCAAGCGTTAGATAGTCGACCGTTAGGGTCTGGGTATGTTAAGGAGACCACAGGAGACATAGTAATGATCACCCAGGAGAATCATAAGGAAAAAATAAAATTCTTCATTATTGATTCTCCTGCATTCCCGGTGGTACTAGGACTGCCCTGGTTAAGTACTCACAATCCCACCTTTTTGTGGAAACAGAGGGCTCTAACGGGGTGGTCATCAGAGTGTCCGGGGAGGTGTGTAGGTGTTTCCGTTGGTGCAACCACGGTGGAGAGTCCAGAGAATGTCCCCACCGTGCGCATTCCCCCCGAATACCTAGATTTGGCTCAAGCCTTCTCTAAGAAAAAGGCTAATAAATTACCACCTCATCGCCCAGGGGATTGTGCGATAAACCTCAAGGTAGACGCTGTACTTCCCAGGAGTCATGTGTATCCCCTGTCGCAGGTAGAGACGGAGGCAATGGAAACATATGTCTCTGAGTCCCTACGACAGGGGTTAATACGGTCCTCTACTTCACCCGCCTCCTCGAGCTTCTTTTTTGTGAAGAAGAAGGATGGTGGTTTGCGCCCATGCATTGATTACCGCGCCCTCAACCAGATCACAGAAAGGTATAGTTACCCTTTACCTCTCATCTCATCGGTGATTGAATCAATGCATGGGGCGCGCTTCTTCACTAAACTAGATCTCAGGAGTGCATACAATTTGGTTCGTATCCGGGAGGGAGATGAGTGGAAAACGGCATTTAGTACCACTTCAGGTCACTATGAATATCTAGTCATGCCATACGGGTTGATGAATGCACCATCGGTCTTCCAATCTTTTGTTGACAATGTTTTCAGGGACATGTTCGGTTGCGGGGTGGTAGTATACATCGATGACATTCTGGTGTATTCCGCTACACGCGCCGAGCATGTTTCCCTAGTCCGTAAAGTACTTGGAAGACTGCTGGAGCATGACCTGTATGCCAAGGCAGAAAAATGTCTGTTTTTCCAACAGTCCGTTTCCTTCCTTGGATACCACATTACCACCTCCGGGGTGGAGATGGAGAGTGACCGCATTTCAGCCGTGCGTAATTGGCCGACTCCCACCACGGTTAAAGAGGTACAGCGGTTTTTAGGGTTTGCCAATTTCTACCGGAGGTTTATCCGAGGCTTTGGCAAGGTGGCGACTCCCATTACTTCACTGTTAAAGGGGGGTCCGTCCCGTCTGCGCTGGTGCGCTGCGGCGGACAGGGCATTCAGGCAGCTGAAGGCTCTTTTCACCGCGGCCCCGGTGCTGGCCCATCCGGATCCCTCTTTGCAGTTCATAGTAGAGGTGGACGCGTCCGAATCAGGGGTAGGAGCAGTCTTATCCCAACGATCGGGCACGCCACCTAAGCTCCGTCCCTGTGCCTTCTTCTCTAAGAAGCTCAGCCCGGCGGAGCAAAACTATGATGTAGGTGATCGGGAGTTGTTGGCTGTAGTCAAGGCTTTGACTGTGTGGAGACATTGGCTTGAGGGGGCTAAACACCCTTTCCTCATCTGGACTGACCACCGTAACCTGGAGTACATCCGGGCAGCAAGGAGGCTGAATCCTCGTCAGGCCAGGTGGGCCATGTTTTTCACACGTTTTCACTTCACCATCTCCTACATTCCAGGGACTAAGAACATTAAGGCAGACGCACTGTCTCGGCTGTACGACAAAGAGGAGAGGCCCATGGATGACACCCCCATACTACCGGCCTCCTGCATTATAGCGCCGGTGGTATGGGCGCTGGACGCGGACATTGAACAGGCATTGCACACAGAGCCAGCTCCACCGTCCTGTCCCGCTGGACGTCTGTACGTGCCGTCTGCTGTCCGTGACCGGCTCATCTATTGGGCCCACACGTCACCCTCCTCTGGTCATCCCGGTATCGGTCGGACAGTGCGCTGCCTTTCTGAGAAATATTGGTGGCCCACCTTGGCTAAGGATGTCAGGGTGTATGTCGCCTCCTGCTCGGTGTGCGCCCAGTGTAAGGCACCTAGACACCTTCCCAGAGGTAAATTACTTCCTTTACCTATTCCACAACGGCCATGGTCACATTTGTCAATAGACTTCATTACAGACCTTCCACCTTCTCAGGAGAACACCACAATCCTGGTCGTTGTGGATCGATTCTCCAAGTCCTGCCGCCTCTTGCCTCTGCCCGGTCTCCCCACGGCCCTGCAGACTGCGGAGGCCCTATTCACTCATGTCTTCCGGCACTACGGGGTACCAGAGGATATAGTGTCTGATCGGGGCCCCCAATTCACATCTAGGGTGTGGAAAGCATTTATGGAACACCTGGGGGTCTCCGTCAGCCTTACCTCTGGGTTTCACCCCGAATCTAACGGGCAGGTGGAGAGGGTAAATCAGGATATAGGTAGGTTCTTAAGGTCCTACTGCCAGGACCGGCCGGGGGAGTGGTCGACGTACCTGCCATGGGCTGAAATGGCACAGAATTCCCTCCGTCACTCCTCTACCAACCTAACCCCATTTCAGTGTGTGTTAGGTTACCAGCCGGTTCTGGCACCGTGGCATCGGAGCCAGACCGAAGCCCCTGCGGTGGATGAGTGGTTCCGTCATGCGGCGGCGACATGGGAAGCTGCCCATGTTCATCTCCAGCGGGCAGTATGTCGACACAAAATAGGCGCGGACCGTCACCGCAGTGAGGCCCCAGTATACACACCGGGTGATCGGGTCTGGCTCTCGACCCGGAACCTACCTCTCCGCCTGCCATGCCGGAAGCTGAGCCCGCGGTTTGCAGGGCCATTCAAAGTCCTGAGGAGAGTAAACGAAGTTACTTACAGGTTAAAACTCCCTCCCGATTACCGTATTAACCCATCGTTTCATGTGTCTCTCCTCAGGCCGGTGGTGGCTGGTCCGCTCCAGGAGTCTGAGGTGCGGGAGGTCCCCCCACCCCCGTTGGACATCGAAGGGGTCCCGGCGTACTCCGTTCGTTCCATCTTGGATTCGAGACGTCGGGCGGGGGGCCTTCAGTACCTCGTGGAGTGGGAGGGGTATGGCCCGGAGGAGAGGTGCTGGGTGCCGAGGGGGGATGTTCTCGACCATTCCCTATTACGGGACTTCCACCGTCGCCGCCCAGAGCGCCCGGCGCCTCGCCGTCCGGGCCGTCCCCAAAGCCGGTGTCGGAACGCAGCTGGAGCTGCGCGTCAAGGGGGGGGTACTGTCACGACTCCTGCCGAAGTTGCCTCTACCCCTTGTTCGGGCATGCTTCGGCGATCGTCGTCACCGGCTTTCTAGCCACTGCCGCTCTCTCACTCATTATTCCATTTGTCATGTCTTGTCATTACGCACACCTGGTTCTCATTTCCCCTCATTACTTCATGTATATATGTTCCCTCTGTTCCCTCATGTCCTTGTCGGATATTGTCTATTTGTGAACGTGTTATCACCGTTGTTGGTGTATTGAACAGTTGTACTTATTTCCTGTTCGGACTTTGTATGCGTGAGTTGGATATTAAAGTTATCCTTGAGTTCACGCTACCTCCTGCGCCTGGCTCTCTATAATCTATTCACGCCATCACAGGTGGTGTGAATGCTTTCTGAAGGCAGTGTAAAGCATAAGCAACACATCTTTTAATTATTTAATTAACCACCAACATGATTGGCACTACTTTTACTGATCTTACATTCTTTATAAAGTGTATTTTTACCTGGAGTTTTTCCTTATTGTAGGCTACTACTGTTTACTTAACTAATCACTGTTTAGCAAATGGCCTCCTTAAAGAGATGGGTGGGGCTAAGCCTTAAGAGGGTGTGATTAATGCTGAATGGGTGTAAACAAGGAAGTGTAAAAACTGAACCAAAACTTTTCAAGGGACTTTTCTCGAAAGTGTGGTTTCAAAGTAGCATTACTTTCCCATTGCAGTGTATGATATACCCTTTTGAAGCTAAAAAAACATTTTGGAACATAACACTGAAAATACATCAGTGTTACATATTATTGAAATGACGGAGGACCACTTATAGACTGTGCCTTTGAGAAAGACAATCAGATTCTCTACAGTGTATATCATTTAGAGTAGGCCTCCTGAGCTGAGATCCCAGATGCTTGTTGATTATCATGGATTAGATTATCGCTGTGAAAAGACAGTCATGTGCCATTCTGATTCACACAGGGCAGCCAATGACATGATGGCCAGAGTAGAGAGGAGAACTCATGGCTCTCTATGCTACAGCATATTGCACTGCTGTGACCAGATCAAATAAGGACCACCTCTCCTCAACTGTAGTTCACATGCAGTAATGTAATGTGGTTTATTCATTTACACTCAAAGGTATGCCTACATGATTATAAAATGTATGACACTAATCCATCCTTCTGGACAATGAACGCTGTATCAATCACTGGGTTTCATACTGGAGATAAAAACACATGGTTTTGTGTATGAAAACACACCTCCACCTCAGGAGCTGACTGGCCCTTTTAATGCAATGTTATCAAGAGCACCACTGATCCATGAACAATCTGTCTTTTCTGTCAAGAGTACAACTGATCCATGAACAATCTGTCCTTTCTGTCAAGAGCACCACGGATCCATGAACAATCTGTCTTTTCTGTCAAGAGTACAACTGATCCATGAACAATCTGTCTTTTCTGTCAAGAGTACAACTGATCCATGAACAATCTGTCCTTTCTGTCAAGAGCACCACTGATCCATGAACAATCTGTCTTTTCTGTCAAGAGTACAACTGATCCATGAACAATCTGTCTTTTCTGTCAAGAGTACACCTGATCCATGAACAATCTGTCCTTTCTGTCAAGAGTACACCTGATCCATGAACAATCTGTCTTTTCTGTCAAGAGCACCACTGATCCATGAACAATCTGTCTTTTCTGTCAAGAGTACAACTGATCCATGAACAATCTGTCCTTTCTGTCAAGAGTACAACTGATCCATGAACAATCTGTCCTTTCTGTCAAGAGCACCACTGATCCATGAACAATCTGTCTTTTCTGTCAAGAGTACAACTGATCCATGAACAATCTGTCCTTTCTGTCAAGAGTACAACTGATCCATGAACAATCTGTCCTTTCTGTCAAGAGCACCACTGATCCATGAACAATCTGTCTTTTCTGTCAAGAGTACAACTGATCCATGAACAATCTGTCTTTTCTGTCAAGAGTACAACTGATCCATGAACAATCTTTCCTTTCTGTCAAGAGCACCACTGATCCATGAACAATCTGTCTTTTCTGTCAAGAGTACAACTGATCCATGAACAATCTGTCTTTTCTGTCAAGAGTACACCTGATCCATGAACAATCTGTCCTTTCTGTCAAGAGTACACCTGATCCATGAACAATCTGTCTTTTCTGTCAAGAGCACCACTGATCCATGAACAATCTGTCTTTTCTGTCAAGAGTACAACTGATCCATGAACAATCTGTCCTTTCTGTCAAGAGTACAACTGATCCATGAACAATCTGTCCTTTCCGTCAAGAGTACACCCGCAACAACATCTGCTAAATATGTGGATGTGACCAATACAATTTGATTTGATTTGATCTGTCCTTTCCGTCAAGAGCACAACTGATTCTTGAACAATCTGTCCTTTCTGTCAAGAGCACAACGGATCCCTGCAGAATCTGTCCTTTCTGTCAAGAGCACAACGGATCCCTGCAGAATCTGTCCTTTCTGTCAAGAGCACAACGGATCCCTGCAGAATCTGTCCTTTCTGTCAAGAGCACAACGGATCCCTGCAGAATCTGTCCTTTCTGTCAAGAGCAAAACGGATCCCTGCAGAATGTGTCCTTTCTGTCAAGAGCACAACTTGACTGAATTATTCACCTGGCTGCTGTGTGTGTGTGTGTTTGTGTGTATGTGTGTGTGCACGCACGTGTGTGCGTGTGTGTACCTAGCACCCCCCCCTCAGGGTCAGTTGTCTTTAGTCCAGACCGGAGGAAATCATTAAGAAGCCTTTCAGTTCAGAGAACTAAGAACTGAGGAACACCAGACACAGCATGCCTGGTAGTGGATGGAACTTAGAACTGAGGATCACCAGACACAGCATGCCTGGTAGTGGATGGAACTTAGAACTGAGGATCACCAGACACAGCATGCCTGGTAGTGGATGGAACTAAGAACTGAGGAACACCACACACAGCATGCCTGGTAGTGGATGGAACACATGAATGAATGGCATACTGTAAGCTACTGAAACTACTCTCTTCTGAGTTCTCCTTGAGTAGAGTTCATAGTGAAACTACTCCCTTCTCAGGGCTAAGAGGCCAGGGGGTCAGGGAGCCAGGGGGGGTCAGGTCAGGCCTTGATGCCTTTACATGCCCCTCCCCTCCCCTGTGGAGAAGCAGAGAGACAGTCTGGCCTGTCTGGGCTGGTTGTGGAGGGGAGTAGAGGAGTTGGGGGTTCCCTGGCCATGAGTCTAACTAACCCCAGCCTCACCACTCTCACCAACACCACCATTCAGCCTCCACTCCAGCATCTTTCAACTAACCCCAGCCTCACCACTCTTACCAACACCCCCATTCAGCCTCCACTCCAGCCTCTTTCAACTAACCCCAGCCTCACCACTCTCACCAACACCCCCATTCAGCCTCCACTCCAGCCTCTTTCAACTAACCCCAGCCTCACTACTCTACCAACACCACCATTCAGCCTCCAATCCAGCCTCTTTCAACTAACCCCAGCCTCACCACTCTCACCAATACCACCATTCAGCCTCCAATCCAGCCTCTTTCAACTAACCCCAGCCTCACCACTCTCACCAACACCACCATTCAGCCTCCACTCCAGCCTCTTTCAACTAACCCCAGCCTCACCACTCCCACCAACACCCCCATTCAGCCTCCAATCCAGCCTCTTTCAACTAACCCCAAGCTCACCACTCTCACCAACACCACCATTCAGCCTGCACTCCAGCCTCTTTCAACTAACCCCAGCCTCACCACTCCCACCAACACCCCCATTCAGCCTGCACTCCAGCCTCTTTCAACTAACCCCAGCCTCACCACTCCCACCAACACCACCATTCAGCCTCCACTCCAGCCTCTTTCAACTAACCCCAGCCTCACCACTCCCACCAACACCCCCATTCAGCCTCTTTCAAACCAAACAGGTGACAAGCCAGGTTACCCACCATCTCTGTTGAGAGGGAGTTATAGAAGGCCAGGCCATCACCAACGATTAGGGGAAGCATTTTATGAAACTTCAACTGGCTTTGACTAACTGAGTGTCAGTGTCAGTGTCAGCAAAGATGGCCACTTCAGGCCAGAGTAGCTACATTTGAAAGTTAGTTATTTTCTACACAGTCAAGTTATTTTTAGCAAACAGTTGTGCGCCTGCTAATAACCAACAAATTATTCAATTCAAAACATGCCAGATCAGATCAAAAATAAATAGTCTCTAGTCTAGATTCCCAGACCCATTCATGTGCATTGGACAGTGAAGTCAGTGAGATGCATGCTTAACTATATAAATAGAACTAGGCCTACTAGAACAGGAATCCCCATTCAAGACAATTTCAATGTCCTGAGGTTTTCCCTGTTCTAGCTATTCTAGCTAACACAGCATCCCAGAGAGCCAGGGATCAGTTTAACATCAACACTGTAGAGAAGCGATCCTCATCATCCTCGTCCCTCAAATCCAGCCATTGACAATCCTCCCTTCATCCTTTCACTGGCTTGGTTGAGCCCTGCTGCTGACCAGTCTCGGCTAGCAGCCTGCCTCCCTACAGCCAAACCCAGACCACATCATCATCACTGCATCCATCCACACCAGAGTTGGCCTCTCTCTCCCTCTCTCTCTCTCTCTCTCTCTCTCTCTCTCTCTCTCTCTCTCTCTCTCTCTCTCTCGCTCTCTCTCTCGCTCCCTCTCTCCCTCTCTCTCTCTCCCTCCCTCCCTCTCCCTCTCTTTATCTCTCTCTCTCGATACTCCATGGCGATTCACAGCAACGGCTACAGCGGTAGCACTACAATTTCTAGGCTACAACATCCCCATCACATCTCAGCTAGGCTACAACATCCCCATCACATCTCAGCTAGGCTACAACATCCCCATCACATCTCTGCTAGGCTACAACATCCCCATCACATCTCTGCTAGGCTACAACATCCCCATCACATCTCAGCTAGGCTACAACATCCCCATCACATCTCAGCTAGGCTACAACATCCCCATCACATCTCTGCTAGGCTACAACATCCCCATCACATCTCTGCTAGGCTACAACATCCCCATCACATCTCAGCTAGGCTACAACATCCCCATCACATCTCTGCTAGGCTACAACATCCCCATCACATCTCTGCTAGGTGACTGTTAGAAATAGTGGAACATGTGACTGTGTCTCGCGTTGCCTTATGTAACTAAACCATGGCTTGCATTACACTGACTGCTGTGGCTCCAGGAAGAGAGAGGGAGAGAGGGAAGGAGGGAGGGAGGGAGGGAGGGAGAGAGGGATGGAGAAGAGAGAGAAAAGGGAAGAGAGGGAAGAGAGAGGGGGAAATGCCAGGGTGGATGACTGAAATGAATTTTAAAGATGGAGTCTTGCTATTTTTTCACCCTTCATTTAGCCAGAGGCTTTAGAATGCTGCTTAGTTCACTGGAAATAGAAGCCTAGGCTATGGGAATGAATCCACATTATGTTGCTTTGCAGGAACCATTTTTAGACAGCCTATGAATGCTTAAGGTCAGAGCAAGATACCTACCATTCACTATCTACTACACCATATGATGTAAAAGAGACATCACATAATACACAGAACATCAATATATCCAAAACAACATCTAGCCTATTCAATTATATGGGCTTGCAGTCCCTCCAATTGAGGGACTGCAAGCCCATATTGAGGGACTGCAAGCCCAGTTTCTTCGCAAATGCATCCATCCATAGAACAATTGTCTGTGTTTAATCATCATCCTAACTGACATAATTACCAGCCATATACTATCTATACACTACTTTATATTCGGACTGCAATGTCAATTTACATATAAATTCATTATTAACGCTAGGACGAGCTGTGCTGTAAAGGGTGGGCTTGCTCTAGCGGCGGATGATGTGTCAACAATATTCTACTCTATTCTGAGAACGATATTCAACATATTTATTGCATAAACTTCCATAATAGAATGCTGCGTTTTACGCATTAACATCTCAGCTATATAAGGTGCAGACTAGGCTACTACCAACAGATGATGATGATGATGATGATGATGATGTGGAGGATACTGCCACTGGTAACACTGCCCATTCCAATGCAGACTACACGCCCCTCTGTAGCATGACTTCTCCGAAGCTCACAAATGACTTTAAAAAATTGTCAAGGAAAAAATACGCACGGATGTGAAACACCAAACACCACATAATGGGTCTGTGTGGGCGTATATTCACATTTTCGATTCGTTATAACGAATTCACAATATCAGGGCCAGGTCAGTGCAATGCAGGTGTGCGCATGCATCCGTGTGACACATTTCAATGTGGAGGAGATTGGAGTGTGGGCTCGGGCGCCGCGAAAATCGAGGCGTGCGCGTCCTTACGACTTGAACGCACTGCGATGCCTAGGAAGGAATGGAATATCAACACAAATCTCACACATTGCAGAAGCAGACGCAACTATATAACACAGCGTACAATTTTGACATTTTAGTCATGGTGGGTAGGCTACTTACGCACTGCCTCCTTTTTGGGATCTAGACCGCTGGCGGTCTGTTGGATCTTCCCTATTTTATTCTGCAGAACCCAGACCCTCTGGTTTGTGGACATGATCTCGTTCTCCAGCTCCTGAAATAGGGAGCAGGCGTGTTTGGCCAGGTCGGAGAGCTGCCGCAAGGTCCGGGAGAGCACCACATTATTGATGGAGCACAGATCCTCAATGTTGAACGAGCCTTCGTCATTTGGAATAGGTAGCCTGCACAGTAACTGAGGTTCCACAATCCTTTTGGCAAATGGCATTTTGTTCAACCGCAAAAATTATCCTAAATCCACCCTAGAAAAAGCACAAGATAAAAAATATCCAAGAAAAAAACTGTCGTTCATCGGGCGCTCTTCCGTCCCTCGTCCCCCCCCCCCTCTCCTCAATCCAAAGTTTCCAATGTCTCCTTCAGACCCTCCATCCTTTTCGTTGCTGAGCTCTTACTCCGTCCGTTCTCCCGATGCGTAGAGCAGACTGCCTGCATATAAGAATACGCGCTCCCCCAATGATCGTGGGTTGCCTCCGTGGCCTCCCCGGTCCTAGTTTTTCATTGCTCCAGAGTAGAGGGTGAGGGCTTTAAAGGAAGAAAACACGAAAACCCGGAGTTGGGTCATCCTGATCCGGATCAGGATTCAGGACTAGAGGAGGCAATTCAAGCGGCAGTAGCCTGCCTAGTGTGTTGAGCGCCATATCAACCGGGAAGCGCTGCTGCATCCTGTCTTTACTATCACAAAGTTTGGAATATTACTCATTCGAGGGTTTTTCTTTATTTGCACTATTTTTTACATTGTAGAATAATAGTGAAGACATCAAAACTATGACATAACACATATGGAATTATGAGGTAATGAAAAAAGTGTTAAACAAATCAAAATATATTTTATATTTGAGATTCTTCAAAGTAGCCACCCTTTTCCTTGATGACAGCTTTGCAAACTCATGGCATTCTCTCAACCAGCTTTATGAGGACTGCCACAGGAATGGAAGACCCAGAAATACCTCTGCTGCAGAGGATAAGTTCATTAGAGTTACCAGCCTCAGATTTCAGCACAAATAAATGCTTCACAGAGTTCAAGTAACAGACACATCTCAACATCAACTGTTTAGAGGAGACTGTGTGAATCAGGCCTTCATGATTGAATTGCTGCAAAGAAACCACAACTAAAGGACACCAATAAGAAGAAGAGACTTGCTTGGGCCAAGAAACACAAGCAATGGACATTAGACCGGTGGAAACTTCCACATTTGAGATTCGTGGTTCCAACCTAAAACAAATTTAGATGGTTTGGGATGAGTCGGACCGTAGTGAAGGAAAAGCAGCCAACAAGTGCTCAGCATATGTATAGCCCTTCTGTAAATAGCCCACACTACTACCTCATCCCCATATTTATTTTTTGTTTATTTTCACTAATCTTGCACTCCAGTATCTCTATTTGCACATCATAATTTGCACACTTTTCATTCCTGTGTTAATAATGATAATTCTGTAATTTATGTCACCACTATAGTCTATTTATTGTTCTACCTCTTAACCTTACTGCATTTTTGCACTACATTTTGCACTCTGTATATAGATTTTTCTATTGTGTTTTTGACTGTTTGTTTAATGTGTAACTCTGTGTTGTTATTTGTCACACTGCTTTGCTTTGTCTTGGCCAGGTCGCAGTTGCAAATGAGAACTTGTTCTCAACTGACCTACCTGATTAAATAAAGGTGAAATAAAAATTTTTTTTAAAAAAAAAAACTCCTTCAAGACTGATGGAAAAGCATTCCAGGTGAAGCTAAAGAAAAATAAAGAAAAACCCTTGAATTAGTAATATTTCAAACTTTTGACCGGTGGTGTAAACTGTATGACCAAAAGTCCAAAGGCATAGGGTCCAATACCTACAAAAGTCTATTGTTTAAAGAACTGACAGACAATACAAATTAATCATTGACATGTATGATAAAAAGTAGGTTCACTGTTCCTATGTAATAAAACCAGATATGCCACACCTTTCTCAGTTCACAGGCCTTCTTTCAGAATCACTGTTTAAAGCCACAATCAGCAGTATAAACAATAATAAAACTAAACACCCCGCCCCTTTTTTGGTAAAAAGCTGAGGGATGTGTCTGGAGAAATGTAACCACTCTCAAATTCATAAACAGAGCTACGGATGCAAGGACTGACCGTCCATGATATCAAAATGATAGTTTTAACCAGGCTATAGAGTTAGTTTACATTCACTTTGTTTACAAACGTTGGAGTAAAACAAGGGTATATTTGGGGTTCTGATGGGGTGCGACAGGGGTGCGACAGGGGTGCGACAGGGGTGCGACAGGGGTGCGACAGGGGAACTAAGCTCATGAGGCATTTATAAGTTATATTCTCCAAGAATCAATGGGTACATATCATTAATTTGTAAGTCCAAAAATGGATGTAGCATTGTTTTTTTTTTTTATCATTTATTTAACTAGGCTTCAACTAGCATCTGCTGATTCCTCGTTTAACACAGCCCTGTTGACCCCAGTGAGGTCTGGTGGTGTATGGTAGTCTTATCCTCAAACACATTCAAGTTGAATGAATGGATGTTATTCAAGTTCACTCAATGGTGGTTTCCTGGGCGATCATTCATATTTCTGCTGAATGAGTGTTTCCCTTAATCCATACCGTTGTTATCAGAATCATTCAGAGGGCCTCGGCCTAAGCTGTGTCTATGTGGTGAGGGTCCACCACCCCTGTATTAGAACAGAACTGCTACGTTAGCAAAGCTGAGGGACAGGGTCTAGAGACGATCGGCAGTGGTTCAGTGTCCGGTCTCATACAAAGCTGGGTTGAATTCTTTTTGGAAACGGAAAGTTGCTTTCAGATATTACAGTCGTTGTTGTTCAATGTTGAGATGTTGTGGGATGTTAGGATCTTTCGACCGTCTTTAATAACCTTTTACTGCAGTGAGCTAAATCAGGGTCACACAGAGTGTTTCTTGGTAGTCTTAAACAAATCTACTTTGAAACACAAGTATAGGCTCACACACATGGTTATGGGCTTAAAAAAAGAAGACACCTGTTCCATGTCAGAGTTTAAATGTCTTACATTTTGAGTTTGCATCCCAATATTATACTTTATATACAACACAGACACCAGATTTTCAGTGTTAAAAATATATATATGTTTATTAACCCCCAATGTGTCAATCTACACTGAACAAAAATATAAACGCAACATGTAAAGTGTTGGACCCATGTTTCATAAGCTGAAATAGAAGATCCCAGAAACTTTCCATCCTCACAAAAAAAACATAGTTTTAGTGAGCATTTCTCCTTTGCCAAGATAATCCATCCACCTGACAGGTGTGACATATCAAGAAGCTGTTTAGTCACACAACACAATGCCACAGATGTCTCAGGTTTTGAGGGAGCATGCAATTGGCATGCTGACTACAGGGATGTCGCCCAGAGCTGTTGCATGATAATTTAATGTTGTTTTGGGCAGTACGTCCAACTGGCCTCACAACTGCAGACCACGTGTATGGCGTTGTGTGGGCGAGCGTATTGCTGATGTCAATATTGTGAACAGAGTGCCCTATGGTGGCGGTGGGGTTATTGTATGGGCAGGCATAAGCTACGGACAACGACCACAACTGCATTTTATCAATGGCAATTTGAATGCACAGAGATACTGTGATGAGATCCTGAGGCCCATTGTAATGTCATTCATCCACCACCATCACCTCATGTTTCAGGGAAAATGTACTAGTTCTTCCATTGCCTGCATACTCACCAGACATGTCACCCATTGAGCATGTTTGGGATGCTCTGGATAGACATGTACGACAGCATGTTCCAGTTCCCGCCAATATCCAGCAACTTCGCACAGCTATTGAAGAGGAGTGGGACAACATTCCACAGGCCGCAATCAACAACCTGATCAACTCTATGTGAAGGAGATGTTGCGCTGCATGAGGCAAATGGTATTCACACCAGATACTGACTGGTTTTCTAATCCACACCCCTACTTTTTTTTTAAGGTATCTGTGACCAACAGAAGTATATCTGTATTCCCAGTGATGTGAAATCCATAGATTAGTGCCTAATTTATTTATTTCAATTGACGGATTTCCTTCTATGAACTGTAACTCTTAGGAAAAATTTTAATCTAAGAAATTGTTGCATGTTGCGTTTATGTTTTTACATAACAAAAAAAATCCCCATAAAAATCTGTCAGTTTATGCTAGAGATATCTGTGCATTGGATGCATCTCAATCCACCACATCCACCAGTATCACACTTCCGCATCTGTGGTGAAAGGTGGCAGAGCTACAGCGGTGTTTGTCAGACCGTGAGACATCCTGAAAATCCGTCTTCTCACGAAAACGTCTGTAGCATCCAAACGGTTTGACCTAAAAAAAAAAAACATCATGACTACTCTATCTCACGAACACGGTGGTGACGTCCATTTTGCTCTACGACCCCCACAAGTCAACTCATCTGAAGTCAGTACTTCTGTTTGGTAGCGTCCGAACCGTTTCTGTTTGGTAGCGTCTGACCCGTTTGGGCTACAAAGTAAAGGAAAGGGGAGATTCGTATGAACACGATCATGTGTCACAGTACCGGATAAAAAATAAATAAATGGAAGTATGAAGGTAGTTTTATGCCTACCTCCAAAAGGTGGTTAAATACTGTATGTGTAAAATAATATATATTTATATCACCTGAGGTTTTTTTAATATATCTCCTAGATTTAGGACAGACCAACATCTAGTTTCTTATGATGTATTTTTTGCCATTTCTGAATGTGTTATTCAATGAGTTTCTATGGGTAGTAAAGGCCAAAATCTATATTTTATCAAATATTTTGTTTATACATATGTTTTATACATAAAGGAGTCATCCTTTATAACCACGTAGTATTAGTCAAACGTTTGGAATAATTCCATTCCATTTTTCCCCATTGAAGGCTACAGTATGTTCCTACATTTCTATGATCTGGATAAGATATGTAGCATTGGACACTAAGTAGCCACACATAGGCTACACACTGTCTGATAAAGGTATTTCTGGAATCCATGTTAGTAATGTCAGAACACGATGAAGAGGTCAGGCAGACAGAGAGAGAGAGGCTTCTGTCACATGGCTGTGATTATAGAGCAGCACCCTCTTGTGGCAGATCTCGTAACTTCATCTTCCTGGAATCAATCACATGCATCATCACTAACGGAGGTCTCTGGTTTACGATGTTATTGTTCGGCCTCTCAGTCCTGACAGTGAGAAGTGAGGGAACTCTGTGTTTTAGCCTGAAGTCACTGACACTTGATATTGGGGTATACAGCCTGCGTCCCAAATGGCACCTTATTCTATATAGAATGCCCAAATTTTGACCATGGCCCATAATGCTCTGGTCAAAAGTAACATAAATAGGATGTAGGGTGCCGTTAGGGACAGAACCACTGACACCTGATCCTGGGGCAGACAGCGAGGGAGTGATACGGTTGCGCGGGCGATGCACTGAAAGCTTGAACAGGTGGAACAGTATCCTTCCACCTCGTCCTAGGGCCACACAGGAAGTGACTCTATAATGCTGGAGGTCAGTCAGGTAAACTTCCACACAGATGTTTGGTCACTAGGTAACACCTTTTTAGCTGTTTCATCTCTCTGGATACTCATGCAAGACACATTCAGTCCAAAATAAACACATCTGTGTTTTGAGGTAAAGAGATAAAAATACAAAATAGATAGTGTACTGACAATATACAAAAACCCCATTAGATGTTTGGTTTCAGTAGACCAATAAAATGAACCTCAAAACATATGATGATATAGTGATATACATCTAACATGAATGAGTTAAACAAGATGGAACAACCCCCAATCCATTTCTAGCCGTTCTCTTGATGATTCATTTACTGGGACATAAATACTGGTGATTGCAGGTACTGGGGTCCGATATCTGTTATCATATTGTAGTTATAACAAGTTTAATACTCAACTTTGCCCTGATCTGATCGATTCTTATCTCCCTTTAGGGCCCAAAGGTGCATGTCTTGCAGTTTCCATCCTGTATGTAATAGTCCCTGAAAGGTGTTTACTAGAAGCAAGACGTTAATCATGTCCTGTTGTTTCTTCTAAATCATGTTCACCTGGTGAACTACAGCTAAGGACACAGGAAAACAAACAGTTGGGAATTGATCTGTCAAAATGAGTTTCCTTTCCTGTGTTAATAAAGTATTTCCTTATAAATTATCTATTAAAGGCTTATTGATTAATAAGAAATATAAAGTATTTTTGTTAAGTATTATAAAGTATCTATGTTTTGGAAAAGTTTGATAAACATTTGCAGTGGTGCACTTAAAAATCTAAACAACATTTGTGAAGTAATTTTACTGCATGGAACAGAGCTAATAAATGCTAAGCTTGGTTGGAGCTCCTTTCAGGGTATGTCCCAAATGGCACAATATTGCTTACATAGTGCACTGTGGGCCCTGGTCAAACAGATATAATATTTGAACAAAACATAATCATTTCAAACCATGCCTACATTTGTATAAGATCACATGTAGCTCTCTATTATGCGTGGGAATACTTTTGAAAAGATTTTCTAAATTAAAATTATTTGGCGTTGATTTGCTGTTGCTTTGACAAGGATAATATAAAAAAAAAAAATTGGCTCAGAAAATAAAATCCCCAGTGGGCCAAATATGGCTTGCGGGCCTCCAGTTGGGGAACCCTGCGGTATGGATTGTTTCTGTGTATATTTATTGTCACGTGTTCAATGTGTTTTCACTATGTGCTGTAAAATGAATTGCCCGCTGGGGATAATAAAGACTCTGCTCTCTCACACCCACACACACACACACACACACACCCACACACACACACACACACCCACACACCCACACACCTCAAACATGTACATTGCTCACTGTCTCAGCGCAGAAGTTACAGTACGACTAAGAAACTCTCAGTAACTTCTAAACAATGTTGTAGTTGTAGAACAAAGAGAAAGTTATGTTTGAGATAGTAGCCCGTCTGCAGTGTGATAGCTGACCCACTGACGTACAATGTACCTTTCTATCAACCAATCTGTGTATGAAGGACAAGTTACACCCTGGACTTATGACTCTGAGCAAAGGGTAAAGACAGCCCTTAGAGTTAGATATAACTGAATAAGAAACTGAAGTCGTCTCAGTGTGGCAATATTGGATATTCATACAGGATGTCTATGACCAGGCTTCTTCTAGTGGGGCTAATTGCTGTGGCCTGTGTGGCAGCACAGTCTGACTTAGAGAGAAGGGCACAGGAGCTTTTGGACAGGTTTGATGGGAACGCTACTCATCTCATGTATCAGTATTCCCTGGCATCATGGGCGTACAACACAGATATCTGCCAGGAGAATTTAGACAAACTGGTGAGTATTCTGATAGGTTAAAGTGAATGAAAGGCAGGGTTTCAAAGCCATGTTCAGAGAGCCCTATTTGACAGCCTATGGCTGGGGGTCCACAAGACTGAACTGAGAAACACGGTGGTTCTGGTTCTGTTTTTAAACAATGTTAATAATGATATATTGCTGTCATTTTTGGATTGGTAGGCTACATTGCTACACATAACTCCAGATAACCTTTTTTATTTTATATTGTCTATTGTATGGTATTGTTAATATTATGAATCAAATGTAATTTCTGTCAATGTTTTGTTATGGTTTCAGGGTGTACAGAGTGCAATCTGGGGAGAATACTACAGCAAAGTATCCAAGGAGTCTGAGAACTTTCCAATCGATCAGATCAGTGATCCATTGATCAAACTCCAGCTGACTTTGCTCCAGGACAAGGGCTCTGGGGCCCTGTCCGCAGACAAAGCCGCACATGTAAACACATGATCTTTTTTTCTTGATTTGAATTATTTGACCATTTAAAAGCACAATTCACCAACATGTGGGTAACAATGCATTTCAAAACATGTACTACAGTACAGCACTAAGAAGAGAAATAACTCTTTGTGTCCACATGTAAGATAGCTTTTCTTTCTGTCCTCTGACTGGTCTTCTGTTAATAGAACCAAAATAACCAATATAACCAAAATAACCAATAGAACCAATGATGGTATTCACAGTAAATCTGTACAGAGGCCAAATACTCACAGGAACAGGGTAGTCAAATCATTGTAATAGCACTTGCAAACGTGTTTGTGTTGTTGTTGTATTTCATGTCAGCTGAACAAAGTGATGAATAAGATGAGCTCCATCTACGGCACAGGCACGGTGTGCAAGAATGACGAACCCTTCAACTGCCAAACTTTGGAACCAGGTAAAGTCTGACTCCCAGATGGCACCTGTATGGCTCTGGTCAAAAGTTATAAATTGGGTGCCATTTTGGTATGGGTAAAAAGTACCAACTGTCAGCTCAGCTGTGGCAGCCTTAATTGAGATAACGGATGTACAAGGTCATTGTCTCCAATGGTACCCTATTCCCTATATAGTGCACTACTTTTGACAAGGGCCCAAGTAGTGTCAAACATAGAGCAACATTTAGGGTAAAAAAATAACACACATTTTCAGTCATTTAGCTGAAGAGCAAATTACAATAGTGACTGGATACATTTTTCATACTGGTCCCACATGGGAATTGAACCCACACCCTGGTATTTCAGTTACCATGTTCTACCAACTGAGCCACTATATAGGGTGAAAAAAATGTGCACTACATAGGGTATCATTGGGATGCGGACCCCTAGACTATAAAAACTGTATGCCTCAAGACTACTAGTCACTCTATCAGATACTGCAACAACAAAAAGCCCAGCAGAAAAAGTTTTTAAGGAATAGTATTTATTGTAAAAGGTGTCTCCTCAACTTCATGAGGTGGTGCTTGGTTGTCCTGGTGAGGGAGATGGCTTCTGAGTCAGAGAGTGGTTTGATTTTGTTTATGAAAAAAGAAACCCCATCTCACTGATATATGCCACATTTCCCTCGCCCGACGGATGGACAGGGATTTGGCTTTGGGCTCTTCCCTCTTCGCTGATGTATTCGTATCTGCATCACTCATCTCTATGTGTAAACTGCACTCTACACTATTCTACGGTATCTTAGTCACTCTAATTTGTGTGTACATATTGCATCACCCATCTCATATGTATATACTGTATTGTACTCTATACTTCGCCACTGACTGCTAAACAGCCATCTCTAGCACATCAGAGACTGCTGCCTACAGACATAGATTAGAAATCACCGGCCACTTTAAGGAAATGAAACACTAGTCACTTAAATAATGTTTCTGTATCTTGCACTACTCATCTCATATGTATAAACTGTACGCTAAACTATTCTTCGGTATCTTAGTCACTTAATCGTGTTTACATACTGCATCACCAATCTCTTATGTGTATACTGTATATTAAGACATTTTCCCCCGGGGATCAATAAAGTACCTACCTACCTACCTACCTACCTACCTACCTAACTACCTATCTATAAACTTACTATGCCACTGTATCTTAGCCCAATGCCGCCCTGACATACATGTTTATATTCTCAATCCATTCCTTACTTAGATATTTGGGAATACAGTATGTTGAGTAACTGTTAGATATTACTAGTTAGATATTACTGCACTGTCGGAGCTAGAAGCACAAGCATTTCGCTACACCCACAATAACATCTGCTAACCATGTGAATGTGACCAATACAATTTGATTTGATTTTTGATGCGAGGATACATGCAAGAATACCAAGAATACAAGGGAATGGAGTTTCTATTTCAAGTATGAACTACCCTTTTTTTAACTGGTTTACTGCTGTGTCTAATGTCTAGGGCTGGAGAGTGTGATGGCCAACATGGACAGTGACTACTATGAGCGTCTGCATGTGTGGCAGGGCTGGAGAGTGGAGGTGGGAAAGAGGATGAGGCCTCTATATGAAGACTATGTGGACCTGAAGAATGAAGCTGCCAAACTCAATGGTAGACCTACTACTGTAGTATACTACTACTACTACTACTACTACTACTACTGTAGTATACTACTACTACTACTACTATACTATACTATACTACTACTACTACCACTACTACTGCTACTACTACTACTACTACTACTACTACTACTACTACTACTACTACTGTAGTATACTACTACTACTACTACTACTACTGTAGTATACTACTACTACTACTACTACTACTACTACTACTGTAGTATACTACTACTACTACTACTACTACTACTGCTACTACTGTAGTATACTACTACTACTACTACTACTACTACTACTACTACTACTACTACTACTACTACTGCAATATACTACTACTACTACTGCTACTACTACTACTACTACTACTGTAGTATACTACTACTACTACTACTACTACTGTAGTATACTACTACTACTACTACTACTACTGTAGTATACTACTACTACTACTACTACTACTACTACTGCTACTACTACTACTACTACTACTACTACTACTACTGCTACTGTAGTATACTACTACTACTACTACTACTGTAGTATACTACTACTGCTACTACTGTAGTATACTACTACTACTACTACTACTACTACTACTACTACTACTACTACTACTGTAGTATACTACTACTACTACTACTACTACTACTACTACTGCTACTACTACTACTACTACTGCTACTACTACTACTACTACTACTACTACTACTACTACTACTGCTACTGTAGTATACTACTACTACTACTACTACTACTATACTACTACTACTACTATACTACTACTACTACTACTACTACTACTACTACTACTACTAGTGCTACTACTATACTACTCAAGCTGCCAAAGCCAAGGGTAGGCCTACTACTGATTATTAGTACTATACTACTTCTGTACTTCTGCTACTATACTACTACTATGATAATACTACTATAATACTAATATACTGCTACTGCAATACTACTGTACTACTACTGTACAACTACTATACTAGTACTAAATCTTCATAACCCAATGTTAGGCCTTCTACTGCACAACTACAGTACCATCACTATGTTACAACTAGGAAATCTGCCGAGCTCAATGTTAAGAGCATCCTCAACTCCAAGACAAACACCACTGTGTAGCTGTCCTGGCCTCTAGCATGTTGGCCACTGAAGGTTCCGGAAGGTCCCTGGCTCAGGTCCCTATTCTCTGTCTATCCATCTCCACAGGTTATGAGGACTACGGAGATTATTGGAGGTCCAACTATGAAACTATCGATGACAGCCCGTACAAATACACCAGGGGCCAACTGATGACCGATGTGAGGCGCATTTACAAAGAGGTACGATGTTGTCGACTTACAAAGAGGTACGTTGTTGTCGACTTACAAAGAGGTACGTTGTCATCAGTTGTCGGGTTTCAATTACGCTGAGCTTTGCTCACATACAAATTAAATGTATTTACTGTAGCAAAAACACTGTTAATAAAATATCATTGATACTATGTTGCATTACCTTTATTTAACCAGGCAAGTCAGTTAAGAAAAAAATCTTAGTTACAATGACAGCCTACCCTGGGCCAATTGTGTGCCACCATATGGGCCTCCCAATCACAACTGGATGTGATAGAGCCTGGATTCAAACCAGGGACTGTAGTGATGCCCCTTGCACTGAGATGCAGTGCCTTAGACCACTTTTTAAATGGAATCCCTTACTGTTACTAGTTAATCAATGTTTGGAGTTTGCAGGATTGCAAAGGTCTTGAAAACAATTGTAATCAGTAACGTAACTTTTGGATTTCCTAAACTCATTCAAGTACTCGGTTACTTTTCCTTTAAGGAGAACAGGTTAGCGTTTTTCGTCATGAATCTTGTTCTGTAGGCAGCTCGCTAGCTGGCACAGCTAGTTTTAAACTAATTTTAAATCTAACCCTTAACCCTAATATCAATCACACTGATAACCCTTAATGCCTAACCCTGACCTTAAATGAAGACCAAAAAGCAATTTTTTGTTTTCATTAATTTTTACAATATAGCCAATTTTGACTCTGCACCTGGCCCAGCTAACTGAAACCGCTCAGTTCTGCCTCAAGGACAAGACTCGTCAACCTGCTTAAGAGGCGTTGGAAGAAGACACAAAATGGATATTACCAATTGAACGACATCTATTGCAGGATAAATCAATGTTAGAATTTACATAGCTGGACATAAATTTATTTTTACTTTATGGTTTGGTTATGAAGGCTTCTTCTAACCCGTTGCTTTCTACTACAGATAATAATACGATTACGCTATCTTTTTACGTAAAAAAAAACACACCAGAGTATGTCAGATTTCCAGTCATTGTAATTAATTGAATACCCCTTCATCTTAAAGAATAGGTCTTGGAAATAAGGAAATACATATTAAATGTATTGTTGTTTATGATTCAGTTGTCATGGACAACTGATTGGGCTCTCTCGTGGTCTTCATAAAGGAAACTAGTTCTTGACAGTATAGAGTTGAGGAGGGAGGAACTCCTTCAAAACTTTTATTCCATAGGCTGGGATCCGCAGTTTATATTGGCTGTATACTCTGGGGCATATTCATTACGCATATTCTGTTGCAAAATGTTTCTTAAACGGAAGCAAACAGAACGGAACGGGCAGGGACCTACCTAAATTTGTCCAATAGAAACTCTCGTTTTGCTCTGTTTGCTTCCGTTTGGTTCTTAAAAGGTGAAGGCTTTTAAAAAAATGAATACACCACTGATCGCAAAAATAATAATTGATAGGCAGCTTAAACTTCTTATATTCAACCATTATTGGGTTAAAATACACATATACATTTGTAATCTGACATCCACATTCACAACATCCACCCTCCGTAAGGCGCAAATAGCTGGATAATCTTTGGATAACGATGTCAGTCACTCCATTTGAAGACATGCAGTTGTAGTCGGAAGTTTACATACACCTTTAGCCAAATCCATTATAACTCAATTCCTGACATTTAATCCTTGTAAAAAATCCCTGTTTTAGGTCAGTTAGGATCACCACATTTATTTTAAGAATGTGAAATGTGATTAATTTCAGCTTTTATTTCCTTCATCACATTCCCAGTGGGTCAGAAGTTTACATACACTCAATTAGTATTTGGTAGCATTGCCTTTAAGTTGTTTAACTTGGGTCAAACGTTTCGGGTAGCCTTCCACAAGCTTCCCACTATAAGTTGGGTGCTGACAGAACTGGTGTAACTGAGTCAGGTTTCTAGGCCTCCTTGCTCGCACACGCTTTTCCAGTTTTGCCCACACATTTTCTATAGGATTGAGGTCAGGGCTTTGTGATGTGCCACTCCAATACCTTGACTTTGTTGTCCTTAAGCCATTTTTCCACAATTTTGGAAGGTTGCTTAGGGTCATTGTCCATTTGGAAGACCCTTTTGCGACCAAGCTTTAACTTCCTGACGGATGTCTTGAGATGTTGCTTCAATATATCCACATCATTTTCCTTCCTCATGATGCCATCTATTTTGTGAAGTGCACCAGTCCATCCTGCAGCAAAGCACCCCCACAACATGATGCTGCCACCCCCGTGCTTCACGGTTGGGATGGTGTTCTTCGGCTTGCAAGCCTCCCCCTTTTTCCTCCAAACATAACGATGGTCATTATGGCCAAACATTTCTATTTTTGTTTCATCAGACCAGAGGACATTTCTCCAAAAAGTATGATCTTTGTCCCCATGTGCAGTTGCAAACCGTAGTCTGGCTTTTTAATGGCACTTTTGGAGCAGTGGCTTTTTCCTTGCTGAGCGGCCTTTCAGGTTATATCGATATAGGACTCGTTTTACTGCGGATATAGATACTTTTGTACCTGTTTCCTCCAGCATCTTCACAAGGTCCTTTGCTGTTGTTCTGGGATTGATTTGCACTTTTCGCACCAAAGTACATTAATCTCTAGGAGACAGAATGCGTCTCCTTCCTGAGCAGTATGACGACTGCCTGGTCCCGTGTTGTTTATACTTGCGTACTATTGTTTGTACAGATGAACGTGATACCTTCAGGCTTTTGGAAATTGCTCCCAAGTATGAACCAGACTTGCGGAGGTCTACCATTTTGGCTGATTTCTTTGAAATACATCCACAGGTACACCTCCAATTGACTCAAATGATGTCAATTAGCCTATCAGAAGCTTCTAAAGCCATGACATAATATTCTGGAATTTTCCAAGCTGTTTAAAGGCACAGTCAACTTAGTGTATGTAAACTTCTGACCCACTGGAATTGTGATATAGTGAATTATTGTAAACAATTGTTGGAAGAATTACTTGTGTCATGCACAAACTAGATGTCCTAACCGACTTGCCAAAACTATAGTTTGTGTGTGTAAACTTCTGACTTCAACTGTATTTAGGACTGTAGCCTACAAAACATATTCCTGCGATCCATCAATCGTATTTGGTGTGTCATCATAGTGGTCTCTAACTTGTGGTCAGACTCGCTCAGGCAGAACACATAAAAAAATAAAATAAAATCAAACACGTCAAATAATTATTTCGCATTCTTTCTGAATTTAAAAGTAATCCTAGAAGTTATCATCTAGTTTTTTTAAATCTGTAATCAGATTACAATATTTTTGTTGGTAACATAACGGATTACAGTTAGAGTCATCTGTTATATTTCATCCGTTACTCCCCAACCATAATGCTTTCTTTGCTTTATCCAAATCGGACTTTACCACGTCAAAGATATTGTGTATTTATGTTTTATTACACACCTGTATTTCGTCTTTCCAGATCCTCCCCCTCTACAAAGAGCTGCATGCCTATGTGAGGTCTAAACTGCAGGCCAAACACCCTGAACACATCCACCCAGAGGGGGGCCTACCTGCACATCTACTGGGTAGGATCACTGGACAGGGCTCAGGAAGACCTACTGTGTGCCAGCTTTTGCTCCAATCCTGCTATAACATGACTGATTCAGTTTATGAAGGTCTTCTTTGTCTCTCTCTCTCTCTCTCTCTCTCTTTCTCTCTCTCTCTTGCTCTCCAATTCCCTTTTTCAGGTGACATGTGGGGAAGGTTTTGGACAGGTCTTTACCCCATCTCAACCCCTTTTCCAGAGAAAACAGATATTGATGTGACCGACGCTATGATCACACAGGTTGAGTGGAAAATAAATGATGATCTGCTATTTTATCTATCCAATATAACCTTGAAAATGGTAGAATAGAAATTGTGGGTTGGATCTGAAGTGAACAAGTGTGACTTGAATAGTAATTTCTGTTACTTTAATTTCTTATCCCCTAACATACAGTATGAGTTAAACACCTTTTCTGTCATTCCCAGAAATGGCCTAAGGACAGACTGTTCAAAGAAGCAGAGAAGTTCTTCATGTCGGTGGGTCTGTACAAGATGTTCGATAACTTCTGGAATAACTCTATGCTGGAGAAACCTACTGATGGCAAGAAGGCAGTGTGCCACCCTACAGCCTGGGACATGGGGAACAGAGAGGACTTCAGGTAACAGGAATCACGCTCCTACTGCATTTAGCTAGGCTAGTGGTTAAGAGTGTTGAGCCAGTAACCAGAAAGGTCACTGGTTTGTCTCCCCGAGCCCGGCAAGGTGAAAAAATCAGCTGCTCTGCCCTTGAACAAGTTAGTTAACCACCAACAACTGCTCCCCGGGCGTCGATGATGTGGATGTTGATCAAGGTACCTCTCTGATTCAGAGGGCTTGGGTTAAATGCAGAAGACATATTTTGGTTGAATGCATTCAGTTGTACAACTGACTAGGTATCCCATTTCCCTTTACTTAGACCTGGACATGCAGAGTGACAAGCCCTAGGGAGGGACAGAGAGGACATCAGGTAACAGGAATCATGTTCATACTGAGCCCTAGGGAGGGACAGAGAGATTGCATGCACTAACTACTAATAAAAACATTCTGGATATAGAACTCCTATGGTGTTTAGTCACAACAACAAGTCATAAAGATTTTAAGAAACTCTGTTGTGAAACATTAATCATCAAGGTCAAATCCACAGTACCTTGAACTTCTTTTCTAAATGCTGTTCACACATGTAGAACAAAACTAAATCTAAATCAAATTTTATTGGTCACATACACGTGTTTAGCAGATGTTATTGTGGGTGTAGCGAAATGCTTGTACCTTCTAGCTCCAACAGTGCAGTAATATCTAGCAAGTAATATCTAACAGTTTAACAACATATACTCAAATGCACATAAATCTAAGAAAATAATTAAGAATATATACATATATGGTCGAGCGATGTCAGAGCGACATTGGACTAAGGCAGTAGAATAGTATAGAATACAGTTTATACATATGAGATGAGTAATGCAAGAATTAAATCTGAGGGAGTTTATCTGATTTTGTAGGCTATATACCCCCTTACAGCCAGCATCAAACATAATGAATCATAAATATGAATCCCAAATTTGAATCACTGAACGTTGAACTTTTTTGACTGTACTATAACGTACAGTGCATTCGGGAAAGTATTCAGACACCTTTACTTTTTCCACATTTTGTTACGTTACAGCCTTATTCTAAAATGGATTAAGTCGTTTTTCCCCTCATCAATCTACACACAATAACCCATAATGACAATCTACACACAATACCCCATAATGACAATCTACACACAATACCCCATAATGACAATCTACACACAATAACCCATAATGACAATCTACACACAATACCCCATAATGACAATCTACACACAATACCCCATAATGACAATCTACACACAATACCCCATAATGACAATCTACACACAATACCCCATAATGACAATCTACACACAATACCCCATAATGACATCAATCTACACACAATACCCCATAATGACAATCTACACACAATACCCCATAATGACAATCTACACACAATAACCCATAATTACAAAGCAAAAACTGTTTATTTTTTATTTTTTGCAAATTTATAAAATAAAAAAACTGAAATATCACATTTACATTCTGTTAGTATTCAGACCCTTTACTCAGGACTTAGTTAAAGCACCTTTGACAGCGATTACAGCCTTGAGTCTTCTTGGGTATGACGCTACAAGCTTGGCACACCTGTATTTGGGGAGTTTCTCCCATTCTTCTCTGCAGATCCTCTCAAGCTCTGTCTGGTTGGACGGGGAGCGTCGCTGCACAGCTATTTTCAGGTCTCTCCTGAGATGTCCAGGCTCTGGCTGGGCCACTCAAGGACATTCAGAGACTTGTCCTGAAGCCACTCCTGTGTTGTCTTGGCTGTGTGGTTCGGGTTGTTGTCCTGTTGGAAGGTGAACCTTCACAAAATTCTGAGGTCCTGGAGCAGGTTTTCATCAAGGATCTCTCTGCACATTGCTCCGTTCATCTTTCCCTCGATCCTGACTAGTCTCCCAGTCCCTGCCGCTGAAAAACATCCCCACAACATGATGCTGCCACCACCATGCTTCACGGTCCTCCAGACGTAACGCTTGGCATTCAGGCCAAAGAGTTCAATCTTGTTTCTCATGGTCTGAGAGTCCTTTAGGTGCCTTTTGGCAAACTTCAAGCGGGCTGTCATATGCCTTTTACTGAGGAGTGGCTTCCATCTGGCCACTTTACCTTATAGACCTGATTGGTGGAGTGCTGCAGAGATGGTTGTCCTTCTGGAAGGTTCTACCATCTCCACAGAGGAATTCTGGAGCTCAGTCAGAGTGACCATCGGGTTCTTGTTCACCTCCCTGATCAAGGCCCTTCTCCCCCGATTGCTCAGTTTGGCCGGGCGACCAGCTCTAGGAAGAGTCTTGGTGGTTCCAAACTTCTTCCATTTAAGAATGATGGAGGCCACTGTGTTCTTTGGGACCTTCAATGCTGCAGACATTTTTTGGTACCCTTCCCCAGATCTGTGCCTTGACACAATCCTGTCTCGGAGCTCTACGGACAATTCCTTCGACCTCATGGCTTGGTTTTTGCTCTGACATGCACTGTCAACTGTGGGATCTTATATAGACAGGTGTGTTTCTTCCAAATCATGTCCGATCAGTTGAATTCACCACAGGTCTCATAGCAAAGGGTCTGAATACTTACGTAAATAAGGTTTTCTTTTTTTTCTTTTTTTCTCTTTAAAATATTTGCAAAAATGTCTAAACCTGTTTTTGTGTGTCATTATGGGGTATTATGTGTAGATTGATGAGGAAAAAAATTATGTAATCAATTTTAGAATAAGGCTGTAACGTAACAAAATGTGGAAAAAGTAAAGGGGTATGAATACTTGTAGTATACTATATTATACTGTGTTATACTGTATTATAATGTAGTATAATGTAGTATACTGTATTATACTGTGTTATACTGTATTATAATGTAGTATAATGTAGTATAATGTAGTATAATGTAGTATACTGTAATATACTGTATTATACTGTGTTATACTGTATTATAATGTAGTATAATGTAGTATACTGTAATATACTGTATTATACTGTGTTATACTGTATTATAATGTAGTATAATGTAGTATAATGTAGTATAATGTAGTATACTGTAATATACTGTATTATACTGTGTTATACTGTATTATAATGTAGTATAATGTAGTATAATGTAGTATAATGTAGTATACTGTAATATAATGTAGTATACTGTAATATAATGTAGTATACTGTAATATACTGTATTATACTGTTTTATACTGTATTATAATGTAGTATAATGTAGTATAATGTAGTATACTGTAATATACTGTATAATACTGTGTTATACTGTATTATAATGTAGTATAATGTAGTATACTGTATTATACTGTAATATACTGTATTATACTGTGTTATACTGTATTATAATGTAGTATACTGTAGTATAATGTATTATAATGTAGTATAATGTATTATACTGTAATATACTGTATTATACTGTGTTATACTGTATTATAATGTAGTATAATGTAGTATAATGTAGTATAATGTATTATAATGTAGTATATTGTATTATACTGTATGATACTGTATTATACTGTGTTATACTGTGTTATACTGTGTTATACTGTATTATAATGTAGTATAATGTAGTATAAAGTAGTATAATGTAGTATACTGTAATATACTGTATTATACTGTGTTATACTGTATTATAATGTGTAATAATGTATTATACTGTACTTACTCTTCTATTCCCTCCATTTCCAGGATCAAGATGTGTACAGAGGTGAACATGGACCACTTCCTGACAGCGCACCATGAGATGGGCCACAACCAGTACCAGATGGCCTACAGGAACCTGTCCTACCTGCTGAGAGACGGGGCTAACGAGGGCTTCCACGAGGCTGTGGGGGAGATCATGTCTCTGTCCGCTGCCACCCCTAAACACCTGAAGGCCCTGGGACTCCTGCCAGACAGCTTCACCGAGGACAAAGGTAACACCTGAGTCAAGGTAGGAGCAGGTAGTGGTACAAGCAAATCTACTACAAGCAAACAGTTAGACAACAGATGTTGTTGTAGTTGTTGATGTAGTTATAGCTAGACTACGGAATACCTGAGTTACACCTGAACAGCTGAGTCAGGGTCAGGGCCAGGATTTCGGGACAGGGTCAGGTTCAGGGACAGGGTCAGGGTCAGGGTCAGGCCAGGCACAAGCAAATCTACATATACAGTATATCTGATGAGGATAATAGACACTGAGTCAGACCATGTTGTTGTTGGTTTTGTTTCATAAAAATGGCTCCTCTAGTGTCTTCCTGTCCCAAATGACACCCTATTCACTATGAAGTGACCTACTTTTGACCAGAGACCATTATACCCTATTTCCTATATAGTGTCAACCTTTTAGACGTAGCCTCTCTCAAACAACACTTCTTCCCAATGCAGAGACTGAGATCAACTTCCTGATGAAGCAGGCCCTGACCATCGTGGCCACCCTGCCTTTCACCTACATGCTGGAGGAGTGGAGGTGGCAGGTCTTCCTGGGGACCATCCCCAAGGACCAGTGGATGCAGCGCTGGTGGGAGATGAAGTAAGGAAGGACCACTCCTGGAGCTTCTTCAACTTGTCATAGGTCATAGGTTATTGCTTATTTAGCTTTAGGTGATGAGAGATAAAGATTAAAAAACAGTATGTCAGTGTTCTATATCTATGTAAAGAAGCACCTCTAGTGGAGGCCTATTGTTTTGACCTCATAGCTGGTTTAGCAATACAGTCTATTGACATTACAATGCTAACTCTTGATGCTAACTCTGTTACCAGGAGGGATATGGTCGGTGTAGTGGAGCCCTTACCCAGAGATGAGACATATTGTGACCCGGCTGCTCTGTTCCACGTGTCCGGAGACTACTCCTTCATCAGGTCTCATCTCATTACCCCTCACATCCAGCCATTCTCGTTGTAATGCCGTATCCGTCTCTGTGCAGATCTGGGTCAAATAGTAATTGAGGTGCACTTGATTTATTTTGCATTTTTGGGACTATTAAGTTGGTTCCATTGTACCTGGTAAACTAAATCAAGCTTAACTCAAGTGTTGGAACATACATTGAGGGAAAAAAGTATTTGATCCCCTGCTGATTTTGTTCGTTTGCCCACTGACAAAGAAATTATCAGTCCAATAATATTAATGGTAGGTTTATTTAAACAGTGAGAGACAGAATATCAACAAAAAAATCCAGAAGAACGCATGTCAAAAATGTTATAAATTGATTTGCATTTTAATGAGTGAAATAAGTATTTGACCCCTCTGCAAAACATGACTTAGTACTTAGTGGCAAAACCCTTGTTGGCAATCACAGAGGTCAGACGTTTCTTGTAGTTGGCCACCAGGTTTGCACACATTTTGTCCCACTCCTCTTTGCAGATCTTCTCCAAGCCATTAAGGTTTCGAGGCTGACGTTTGGCAACTCGAACCTTCAGCTCCCTCCACAGATTTTCTATGGGATTAAGGTCTGGAGACTGGCTAGGCCACTCCAGGACCTTAATGTGCTTCTTCTTGAGCCACTTCTTTGTTGCCTTGGCCGTGTGTTTTGGGTCATTGTCATGCTGGAATACCCATCCACGACCCATTTTCAATGCCCTGGCTGAGGGAAGGAAGTTCTCACCCAAGATTTGACGGTCCCTTTGATGCGGTGAAGTTGTCCCGTCCCCTTGGCAGAAAAACACCCCCAAAGCATAATGTTTCCACCTCCATGTTTGACGGTGGGGATGGTGTTCTTGGGGTCATAGGCAGCATTCCTCCTCCTCCAAACACAGCGAGTTGAGTTGATGCCAAAGAGCTTGATTTTGGTCTCATCTGACCACAACACTTTCACCCAGTCCTCCTCTGAATCATTCAGATGTTCATTGGCAAACTTCAGACGGGCCTGTACATGTGCTTTCTTGAGCAGGGGGACCTTGCGGGTGCTGCAGGATTTCAGTCCTTCACAGCGTAGTGTGTTACCAATTGTTTTCCATTGACAAGATCCTCCCGTGTAGTTCTGGGCTGATTCCTCACTGTTCTCATGATCATTGCAACTCCACGAGGTGAGATCTTGCATGGAGCCCCGGACCGAGGGAGATTGACAGTGCTTTGTGTTTCTTCCATTTGCGAATAATCGCACCAACTGTTGTCACCTTCTCACCAAGCTGCTTGGCGATGGTTTTGTAGCCCATTCCAGCCTTGTGTAGGTTTACAATCTTGTCCCTGACATCCTTGGACAGCTCTTTGGTCTTGGCCATGGTGGAGAGTTTGGAATCTGATTGATTGATTGCTTCTGTGGACAGATGTCTTTTATACAGATAACAAGCTGATATTAGGAGCACACTCTTAAAGGGAGTGCTCCTAATCTCAGCTCGTTACCTGTATAAAAGACACCTGGGAGCCAGAACTCCTTCTGATTGAGAGGGGTCAAATACTTATTTCACTCATTACAATGCAAATCACTTTATAACATTTTTGACATGTGTTTTTCTGGAGTTGTTTGTTGTTATTCTGTCTCTCACTGTTCAAATAAACCTACCATTAATATTATGGACTGATCATTACTTTGTCAGTGGTCAAACAAACAAAATCAGCAGGGGATCAAATACTTTTTTCCCTCAATGTATGTCACTATGTACAGTACATGTTTACGGAAGGACCTATCCTAGAGCTTCTTCAGCTTGTCATAGGTCATTTAGCTTCAGGTGGTGGGATATGAAGAAGCATAGACATGTATTTGACCCAGGACTGTCTCTGCTGTCATAGATACTTCACCAGGACATGTACTGTATTTGACCCAGGACTGTCTCTGTCTGTCATAGATACTTCACCAGGACTATCTATCAGTTCCAGTTCCAGAAGGCCCTCTGTGAGGCGGCTGGCCACTCTGGACCCTTATTCAAGTGTGACATCACAGACTCTAAGGCAGCCGGGGACAAGCTCAGGTATTCTTACCAAACGTCTGTCATGTCTACTTCTAATAGCCAGGAAACAAACAAATGAACAAGTAATCAAACAAACAAACAAATCTCATTTTACAGGACGATGCTGGAGTTCGGTAGGTCAAAGTCGTGGACCAGAGCGATGGAGACGATTTCAGGAAGTGCGAAGATGGACTCCGCCCCTCTCCTGGACTACTTCAAGGACCTCCATGTTTGGCTGACAGAAGAAAACAGGAAGAACAACAGGACGACAGGATGGAGAGCAGCTGAGGACCCATGTGAGTACTTATAGAGTGGTGTCCCTATCCATACTAGGACACTATCTACTGTGCATAGCCAATACACCGCTTCACACTGAGTAGTACACAAGTACAGAGGACCCATGTGAGTACCTAAAGTGTGTCCCAATCCACACCAGCACACTATCTAGTATGCACATCTAATACATCACTTCATACTAAGTAGTATAGAAGTACAGATATTGGTAATAGTCAAACATTTCTGATAATATTTGTTATTTGTTCAACAGTCTCAGAGAATGCCTACAAAGCGAGGTTGAGTCTGAAAGCAGCTATGGGTGACAAGGCAGTGAGTACAGTAAACTGAACTTAGTGTGCTTGTAAAAAAGCTCCACCACCTTTTCCTTTGGACAATCTCTTCATATAATATAGTTGAACTTCTCTTCCAGTACACTTGGAACGCCAATGAGATGTACCTGTTCAAAGCCAACATGGCCTACGCCATGAGACAGTATTACCTTGAGGTCAACAAGGTGGCAGCTCTTTTCACGTAAGTGTTTCACAATAAAAATCCACAGGTTGCTTCACAATAAAAGCCCACCTAGACATCACTCTCGGCTTTGCTTCTCTTTAAGATGTCATTCACATCCGTCACATTCCAGCATTAAAACGTACATTGTATCAATTTTATTTATTTGAATCTTTTTATTTTCTTTGCCCCAGGACAGAGAACATTCACACCTACAAGGAGAAAGCCAGAATCTCTTTCTACTTCGTAGTGACTGACCCTGCCAACCCTGCCATGGTCATTTCCAAAGCTGAGGTAGAGGCTGCTATCAGGTACATGAGTCAACCCTTGAACTTAAGCTGATTACAATGCACTTTGCCCAATCATATCTGCCAAACTGATACCACAAGACTGAAACAGATTGAGTAATAACACTTTGTGTAGCATTCTTGATGCGGTTTCTGAAAACTACAGACATAAACAAAGTTTGGCATTCAGTAAATTATCTTATAGGTGTTTTCCAGTATATGTACTGAAAACACCCCTAACATTACCCATAACCCCATGACTCAAGCCATCGTCAATCTCACTAGGTTGTCCAGAGGTCGAATCAACGACGCATTCAAACTGGACGATAACACTTTGGAGTTCGAGGGTCTCCTAGCAACGTTGGCCCCGCCCGTGGAGCAGCCGGTCACCGTCTGGCTGGTGGTGTTTGGGGTGGTCATGGGACTGGTGGTCTGCATGGGCTGTTACCTCATCATCTCTGGTGTCAGAGACAGGAAGAGGTGAGTCTGGACCGTATTCATAATAGGGTTGATCATCTCTGACTTCAGAGACAGGAAGAAGTGAGTTTGGTCCGCATTCATAATAGGGTTGATCATCTCTGACTTCAGAGACAGGAAGAAGTGAGTCTGGGCCCTATTCATAATAGGGTTGCAAAATTCTTCCAAACAGGTTTTCTGGAAAACCAGGGAATTTAGGCAAAGTTACCGGAATTTTGCAACCCTATTCATAAAGCATACCAGAATAAGAGTGGTTGATCAAGGATCAGGTCCTCCCTGTCCATGTAATCATATTCATCATGAAACTGATCCTAGGTTAGCATGACTGTGAGACGCTTTAGGTTGTTGTTTTAAGGAAGTGAAAAGAGTGGAGAGAGATTCAAATACAGTTTGAACCTAACTTAATCTTGAACTTAAATCCTGAACTTAAATCCTGAACTTAAATGCTGCAATCTAGTTAAGCTAAAATCAACAACTCCTCAAGTATTTGACACATGTAAATACATAACTGGCAAAGCGTGAGCTAATAAAACATATCTAAAATGTGTCTTACAAGTGCTTGAATGAACATGACACATATAGTTTTTCTTCTATGTCTACAGGAAATCCGCAGCGAAAACGGAAGAGAATGCAGAGAACCCCTACGAAAACGAACCGGTTGGGGGTGTGACCAACAAAACATTTGAAAGGGAAGAGGCTGAACAGACAGGATTCTGAGTCTGTGATTGTCAGTATGAAGGTTTGACAGACAATCTGAAAACCCCCTACAGCACAGCTCTATCAAGACGCACATCTGAAGTTGGATAATTTGTCTAAATGATGTACATGTATAAAATCAAGACATTTGTATAGTGTTTTAAAATACTAGATTTTATTCTAAATGAAAATACTTAATAAAAGTCACAGAAAAATAATATAAAATCATTACTCATCTGACTAAACATTCAATACCTGAAAAATACACAAATAATTAGCATTTGTTTGTATGATACATATTTACTTCTCTCTGCTATAGCAGAATAACAGGTCACTGGTGCATTATTGCATTTGACATTTATATTGTAATATCAGTTTCTCTATATTCAGTTAATCTACAGTACATTTATGGTAGCCGATACAGTCCACTCAGCAATCATTGTTTTCCAGAGTCCTGGGATCAATACAAAAATACAATGATGGTATAAATGACGGTATAAAAAGACGGTATGAAAAGACGGTATGAAATGATGGTATAAAATGAAGGTATAAAGTGGTATAAAATGACGGTATAAAATGGTGGTATAAAATGGTGGTATAAGATGACTGTATAAAATGATGGTATGAAATGACGGTATAAAATGATGGTATAAAATGGTATAAAATGACGGTATAAAATGATGGTATAAAATGGTATAAAATGGTGGTATAAAATGGTAGTATAAAACGACGGTATGAAATTAACTATGAAATGACGGTATGAAATGATGGTATATAAAAAACTATATAAACTACATAGAGTAACATAACATGCAGAAGCAAGAAACCCTCCATCATGTATGGATGACAAAGAAGAATGACTGGTCCCCTGCCGTCCCCTGGAGTTTCCCCAGATCTACTCTGGTCTCATTAGAAGTGTGGATGAACCAGCCCTGGCAATAGGCGGACTCAAACCGACGATGTTTGCTCATTTCAGCCTTCATGTAGAAGACAAACGGCTGGATCTCCTCATCATCCTCCCTGATGCTTTTCAGTCTGTGTTTCTCACAAGCCTGAAAGGACATGTACAGGTTAAAGCTATCATTATTATTATAAAAATATTCAACTACATCAACTAACAATACGTTTTAGTCCTTGTGCATATTTATCTAAATATGCTTTTCTAGCCTGAAAGGACCTGTACCGTATGGGTAACACTATTCACTGCTCGAATTCAACATGAACAACATGGAATACCATGAACAACATGGAATAATATTGACAACATGCAATAATATTAACAACATGTAATAACATTAACAATATGGAATAACAATAACATGGAATGATATTAACAACATGGAATAACAATAACATGGAATAATATTAACAACATGGAATAACATGAACAACATGGAATAATATTAACAACATGGAATAACAGTAACAACATGGAATAATATTGACAACATGCAATAATATTAACAACATGTAATAACATTAACAATATGGAATAACAATAACATGGAATGACATTAACAATATGGAATAACAATAACATGGAATGACATTAACAACATGGAATAACAATAACATGGAATGATATTAACAACATGGAATAACAATAACATGGAATAATATTAACAACATGGAATAACATTAACAACATGGAATAATATTAACAACATGGAATAACATTAACAATATGGGACAATATTGACAACAGGGAATAACAATAACAATATGGAATAATATTAACAACATGGAATAACTTTAACAACATGGAATAATATTAACAACATGGAATAACAATAACATGGAATGATATTAACACCATGGAATAACATTAACATGGAATAATATCAACATGGAATAATATCAACATGGAATAATATTAACAACATGGAATAACAATAACAATATGGAATAATATTAACAACATGGAATAACATTAACAACAGGGAATAACATTAACAACACAGAACAATATTAACATGGGATAATATTAACATGGAATAACAATAACAATATGGAATGATGCTTAAAACCATGGGAGCCTCTAATTATAAAGAACAGGCTCTTGAGGCAGAAGACAAATGGTCCCCAGACTACCAAGTAGTACCAGTAGTACCCCAGACTACCCAGAGTTATGTGTTCTCACAAGGTTTCCTAAATCACAAGTTTGCGTACACCATCTGGTCAAAGGGTGGTTCCCTGGGCCGAGCAAGAATCAAATATTGCCAAAAAAGCCATTTGAAATGAAACACGGTAGGGACCGTGACCCATGCCTGCTGACAGCAACATTGTTTTCCAGTTTGGCTCATTTGAAACACCAGACTTCGGTGGTTGAATCTCACAAACACAACATGTAAAAAAGAGATGAGTCCCTAAGATCTCAAATTCAAGACCTCATCCAACAGGCCATATGCCTACCTCAGCGGCGCTGAACATTAAAAGACATGCCGGCAACAATCAATAGGGCAGACAAGAGAAAGAAGGGGGCAGATATTCACATCATGAGGGACTATGTTAAAGTATTGTCAAATCTTAACCAGTTCCTTGAAGTATGCTATCTACCAGGTAAAAGCCACACAGAGGGATCCTCCCTCTCAACAGTTCCCCTCCTTGGAGCCTGGTGATTGGGTCTTGGTCCGAGAGTACATCCGGAACTCCCCACTGAAACCTTGCTGAAGTCCGTAGCAGGTATTGCTTACAACCACTTGTGCCATTCGATTGGCTGGACGAGATACCTGGATCCATGTCTCCCACACCAAAAGGGTGGACGGCCCTGAATTACTGACAAATGTGGGGCTGCGCCATGATGTTTCTGGCCTTTCTGACGGGCATCCTCCTGCTCCAGAACCTCCATGATGTTCCTGGCCTTTCTGATGGGAACCCTCCTGCTCCAGAACCTCCATGATGTTCCTGGTCTTTCTGACGGGCATCCTCCTGCTCCAGAACCTCCATGATGTTCCTGGCCTTCTCACGGGAACCCTCCTGCTCCAGAACCTCCATGATGTTCCTGGTCTTTCTGATGGACATCCTCCTGCTCCAGAACCTCCATGATGTTCCTGGCCTTTCTGACGGGAACCCTCCTGCTCCAGAACCTCCATGATGTTCCTGGTCTTTCTGATGGACATCCTCCTGCTCCAGAACCTCCATGATGTTCCTGGTCTTTCTGATGGGCATCCTCCTGCTCCAGAACCTCCATGATGTTCCTGGCTTTTCTGATGGACATCCTCCTGCTCCAGAACCTCCATGATGTTCCTGGCTTTTCTGATGGACATCCTCCTGCTCCAGAACCTCCATGATGTTCCTGGCCTTTCTGACGGGCATCCTCCTGCTCCAGACGTCCATGATGTTCCTGGCCTTTCTGACGGGCATCCTCCTGCTCCAGAACCTCCATGATGTTCCTGGCCTTTCTGACGGGCATCCTCCTGCTCCAGAACCTCCATGATGTTTCTGGCCTTTCTGACGGGCATCCTCCTGCTCCAGAACCTCCATGATGTTCCTGGCCTTTCTGACGGGCATCCTCCTGCTCCAGAACCTCCATGATGTTCCTGGCCTTTCTGATGGGAACCCTCCTGCTCCAGAATCTCCATGATGTTTCTGGCCTTTCTGATGGACATCCTCCTGCTCCAGAACCTCCATGATGTTCCTGGCCTTTCTGACGGGAACCCTCCTGCTCCAGAACCTCCATGATGTTCCTGGCCTTTCTGATGGACATCCTCCTGCTCCAGAACCTCCACCTCCTAGTGGGAGGAAACAAAATCGCCATCACACGTGTAGAGGAAAGACAGAGGGGTGATGAACTAGCAACCTCTCCCCCTCCGCATCCTGCACCGTTGACAGAGTTGTTGAAACCGCTGAATCTAAGGGATGTCCCCTTAGAGAAGACCGAAGAACAAGACGTCAACGGGAAGCAAACTCACCATGCTCTTCACAGGTTGTATGGATTGATAACCAAACAGATGAACTGTCTTTTTCCTGTGAGTTTGATGTGTGATTGATAACCAAACAGATTAACTGTCTTTTTCCTGTGAGTTTGATGTGTGATTGATAACCAAACAGATGAACTGTCTTTTTCCTGTGAGTTTGATGTGTGATTGATAACCAAACAGATTAACTGTCTTTTTCCTGTGAGTTTGATGTGTGATTGATAACCAAACAGCAGTGGTGGAAAAAGTACGTAATTGTCATACTTGAGTAAAAGTAAAGATACCTTAATAGAAATTGACTGAAGTAAAAGTCCAAGTAACCCAGTAAAATACTACTTGAGTAAAAGTCTAAAAGTATTTGGTTTTAAATAAACTTAAGTATCAAAAGAAAATGTAGTTGCTAAAATATTCTTAAGTAGAAAAAGTAAGTATGAATTATTTAAAATTCCATATATTAAGCAAACCAGACGGCACATTTTTCTTATTTTTTAAATTAACGAAACAGATTAAAAGTATTTTTCCTGTGAGTTTGATGTGTGTGATAAAGGGTGGTTCGGGTCACACTCTTGTCCGAATGGAAAGGTACTCCTTCCACATTTGATGATGGGGGGTGACTGCCAACTTTGAACTTTGAGAATGACTGTTCCTGCCTCATCAATCAGACTGTGTAGGAAGTCTGTGTAGGAAGTTAGTGTCACATGGTAACAATGTGTCTTGGGGAGGTAACAGATGTGGTAAGAATGTGGTATACTAAACTGTTAACACCCCCTCTTCAATTGTGACGCTGCATGTGATTGTGGTCCGTTACCACATTTGACACGGACAAGGTCAATTATACCACCCCGTTTAACCAGACTGGGTAACTTCTCCGATAATTGTAGTCACCGGAGGTCGGCCTCTAATTGGAATTGCACTAACCATTTCACAGTGATGAGTCCATACTCAGTGTATGCTCTGGTTTCGTTTTTCAGGACCTTGCTAACATTATTCTTAGCAGTAGAAAGCTGATGGGTATGTGCTCACCTCAACACAGAGAGAGACTCGCTCCCCGTCCTTAACGCACTTGAGGAAACAGTTAGAGCTGGAGAAGTTGAGGACCACAGGGACCCCCCGAAACTCTCCATCCACACAGTCAGACTTGTAGTGATAGATGGTGATTTTCTCTGAAATCAATAAAGAAATCAATAATCAGTTATTATCATAGTAACAAAAACATTGGGATAAAGTTAGTGTTCGCAGCCTGTGGTCTATAGACTTTAGTCTAAGCCTATACACTTTAGTCTAAGCCTATACACTTTAGTCTAAGCCTATAGACTTTAGTCTAAGCCTATACACTTTAGTCTAAGCCTATAGACTTTAGTCTAAGCCTATACACTTTAGTCTAAGCCTATACACTTTAGTCTAAGCCTATAGACTTTAGTCTAAGCCTATACACTTTAGACTAAGCCTATACACTTTAGTCTAAGCCTATAGACTTTAGACTAAGCCTATAGACTTTAGACTAAGCCTATACACTTTAGTCTAAGCCTATAGACTTTAGTCTAAGCCTATACACTTTAGTCTAAGCCTATAGACTTTAGTCTAAGCCTATACACTTTAGTCTAAGCCTATACACTTTAGTCTAAGCCTATAGACTTTAGTCTAAGCCTATACACTTTAGTCTAAGCCTATACACTTTAGTCTAAGCCTATAGACTTTAGTCTAAGCCTATACACTTTAGTCTAAGCCTATAGACTTTAGTCTAAGCCTATACACTTTAGTCTAAGCCTATAGACTTTAGTCTAAGCCTATACACTTTAGTCTAAGCCTATACACTTTAGTCTAAGCCTATAGACTTTAGTCTAAGCCTATAGACTTTAGTCTAAGCCTATAGACTTTAGTCTAAGCCTATAGACTTTAGTCTAAGCCTATACACTTTAGTCTAAGCCTATAGACTTTAGTCTAAGCCTATAGACTTTAGACTAAGCCTATAGACTTTAGACTAAGCCTATAGACTTTAGACTAAGCCTATAGACTTTAGTCTAAGCCTATACACTTTAGTCTAAGCCTATAGACTTTAGTCTAAGCCTATACACTTTAGTCTAAGCCTATAGACTTTAGTCTAAGCCTATAGACTTTAGTCTAAGCCTATACACTTTAGTCTAAGCCTATAGACTTTAGTCTAAGCCTATACACTTTAGTCTAAGCCTATAGACTTTAGTCTAAGCCTATACACTTTAGTCTAAGCCTATACACTTTAGTCTAAGCCTATACACTTTAGTCTAAGCCTATAGACTTTAGTCTAAGCCTATAGACTTTAGTCTAAGCCTATAGACTTTAGTCTAAGCCTATAGACTTTAGTCTAAGCCTATACACTTTAGTCTAAGCCTATAGACTTTAGTCTAAGCCTATAGACTTTAGACTAAGCCTATAGACTTTAGACTAAGCCTATAGACTTTAGACTAAGCCTATAGACTTTAGTCTAAGCCTATACACTTTAGTCTAAGCCTATAGACTTTAGTCTAAGCCTATACACTTTAGTCTAAGCCTATAGACTTTAGTCTAAGCCTATACACTTTAGTCTAAGCCTATAGACTTTAGTCTAAGCCTATAGACTTTAGTCTAAGCCTATACACTTTAGTCTAAGCCTATAGACTTTAGACTAAGCCTATAGACTTTAGTCTAAGCCTATACACTTTAGACTAAGCCTATAGACTTTAGTCTAAGCCTATAGACTTTAGACTAAGCCTATAGACTTTAGACTAAGCCTATAGACTTTAGTCTAAGCCTATAGACTTTAGTCTAAGCCTATAGACTTTAGTCTAAGCCTATAGACTTTAGTCTAAGCCTATAGACTTTAGACTAAGCCTATAGACTTTAGTCTAAGCCTATAGACTTTAGACTAAGCCTATAGACTTTAGTCTAAGCCTATACACTTTAGACTAAGCCTATAGACTTTAGACTAAGCCTATAGACTTTAGTCTAAGCCTATAGACTTTAGACTAAGCCTATAGACTTTAGACTAAGCCTATAGACTTTAGACTAAGCCTATAGACTTTAGACTAAGCCTATAGACTTTAGTCTAAGCCTATAGACTTTAGTCTAAGCCTATACACTTTAGTCTAAGCCTATAGACTTTAGACTAAGCCTATAGACTTTAGTCTAAGCCTATACACTTTAGACTAAGCCTATAGACTTTAGTCTAAGCCTATAGACTTTAGACTAAGCCTATACACTTTAGTCTAAGCCTATAGACTTTAGACTAAGCCTATAGACTTTAGTCTAAGCCTATACACTTTAGACTAAGCCTATAGACTTTAGTCTAAGCCTATAGACTTTAGACTAAGCCTATAGACTTTAGTCTAAGCCTATAGACTTTAGTCTAAGCCTATAGACTTTAGACTAAGCCTATAGACTTTAGTCTAAGCCTAAAGACTTTAGTCTAAGCCTATAGACTTTAGACTAAGCCTATAGACTTTAGACTAAGCCTATAGACTTTAGTCTAAGCCTATAGACTTTAGTCTAAGCCTATACACTTTAGACTAAGCCTATAGACTTTAGACTAAGCCTATAGACTTTAGTCTAAGCCTATAGACTTTAGACTAAGCCTATAGACTTTAGACTAAGCCTATACACTTTAGTCTAAGCCTATAGACTTTAGTCTAAGCCTATAGACTTTAGTCTAAGCCTATAGACTTTAGACTGTCCGTGATCATCAAGTGAATATTTGGACACATAATTGCCATTGCAATGTTTAATAAACACAGTTATATATTTTATAATGATAAAAGAATAAGACAATTGATGACATAATACAACATATTATTGTATAACAAACCTGCAGTTGTTGACAAACTAGGAATACACTTCATCATACTTGTAGCTTTACGACGAAGGTACGTGTGATATAAGTAGTTTTCAATAAAGATGTCGTCCAACTGTTTTACGTTTTCCAAGTTGCCCATTCCTCGTGAAACTGAACACACAGAGAGAGAAACAAACAGACAAAACGGTCGTCAAAAAAAATTAGAACGAAGAAGATGAGGAAACATACCTCAACAAGCTCTTCGTTTGGATGGTGTCATTGTTAAGAGTTCCATGCCAGAGACATGGGACGGGAGCATTGGTGAAGCTACACTAATGAAATAACAAAATGGTTCACATGATGCTAAGAGTGGTGGAGATGTGGAAAGGATCAAGTCTAGTTTATAACTATGTGGTGGAGATGTGGAAAGGATCAAGTCTAGTTTATAACTATGTGGTGGAGATGTGGAAAGGATCAAGTCTAGTTTATAACTATGTGGTGGAGATGTGGAAAGGATCAAGTCTAGTTTATAACTATGTGGTGGAGATGTGGAAAGGATCAAGTCTAGTTTATAACTATGTGGATTTGGTGACTGTGATATGGTATTCATGACCAGGGGTTCACCTCTCTGTCTGAGAGGTCATGAGAGATAGAGGAAGGTAATGAGGGAAGTGTATTTTAGAACACAAATTAATCTGTATTTAGTCAGAAATTCTGTGATGAAATGGTAATTTCACAGTAATAAAATATGAAAATAAAATATGATAGTTTCTATAAGCACCACTATCCACCATCTGGAACCAGGTAGAATTGAGAAAGTAGCACCAGAAAGTACCTATTGTCACCATACAATGTCTTCTTAAATACCAGGCAAAACCCAATCAAAACAGTAGAATAAAAAGCTTCAGAAGCACTGCTCGGTTGGCAATACTGATACTAGTAATACAGGGAATACCCTAGTTACCAACCAGGTGTGTTGAATCTTTGGAAGTAAGCACCAGAAAATATCCTGACTACACCCTGGTTAAATGAACATAAAGGGATGTGGTCTAGCTAGTGGTTATATGCTGCCAATCCCCAGTACACATGTATTGTGGCTGCATGTGTGTGAAACCGCCCCACTACCTGTTTGGCACAATCTTCTCCTGTTTTTTATGTCTACTCTACTTGCTGTCCTATCAATTAAAAGCATGTCAAAAATACAAGTGGGGTGGGAATAGATAACAATAATCAGTCTTACCAAGTGTGACTTTTCTGGACTCTGCGACCATGACAACCTCGTTGAAGTTACAATCCGACTTGCCGCATTTGTGACAAGAGCTCCCGCAGCAGCCACGCCCCCTCACCACAGAGATTCTGGTGTTCGTCATGGCAACCAGGAACAGATTGTCAACGTCACCATTGACTTCTTCTTCTGTGAGGTCTTCCACTGGGCAATAGGAGTCACTTTTCCCAGGGACGATACAACATAACGTTATTATACATTTTTATGGGGATTCTTTGTGTGAGGTTAGTGGTCCATTAAAAAAAACTGGGTTTCCAAACTTGGTCCTGGGCCCTCCTGGGTGAACGGTTTGGTTTTTGCCCTAGCACTACAAAGCTGATTCAAACAATAAAAGCATGATGATGAGTTGGTTATATGAGTCAGCTGTGTAGTGACTAGGGCAGAAAACAAAATGTGCGCCCAGGGGGGCCCAGGACCGAGTTTGGGAAACATTAAAATACATTTGACAAACTTTGTTGTTGTTTTGGCTCTGTACTCCAGCACTTTGGATTTGAAACGATATAATGACTATGACGTTAAAGTACAGACTGTCAGATTTAATTCAGCTAATGTATTATTTACCATTCATTTCTATTGGGCACAAAGTAATCTGAAACACAACGAAAACTAACTGCAAATGTGTAGAGACAAGCTGGATGTAATCAAGGGCTCCCAAGTGGTTCAGTGGTCTAAGACACTGCATCTCAGTGCTAGAGGCATCACTACAGACAACCTGGTTCAAATCCAAACTGTATCACAACTGGCCGTGATTGGGAGTCTCGTAGGGCGGCGCACAATTGGCCCAGCGTCGTCTGAGTTTGGCCGGTGTAGGCTGTCATTGTATTTATAGCCCACACTACTACCTCATCCCCATATTTATTTTTGTTATTTTCACAAATCTTGCACTCCAGTATATCTATTTGCACATCATAATTTGCACATCCTTCATTCCTGTGTTAATGATGATAATCTGTAATTTATTTCACCACTATGGTCTATTTATTGTCCTACCTCCTAACCTTACTGCATTTTTGCACTACATTTTGCACTCTGTATATAGATTTTCTATTGTGTTTTTGACTATGTTTGTTTACTGTGTAACACTGTGTTGTTTTTGTCGCACTGCTTTGCTTTGTCTTGGCCAGGTCGCAGTTGCAAATGAGAACTTGTTCTCAACTGACCTACCTGGTTAAATAAAGGTGAAATAAAAAAAAAAAAAAAAACAATTGTAAATAAGAATGTGTTCTTAACCGACTTGCCTAGTTAAATAAAGGTTAAATAAAAAACTATAATTGCGTGCTAGGAATATGGGAACAAATACTTAACACTTTAATACACATTCTTAAATGTCCCAATACTTTCGGTCCCCTAAAATGGGTGAACAATGTACAAAACGTGCTATAATTTGTTAACGGTTCAGCCGATATGGATGATTCATTGATCGATCGATTGGTTGGTTGACTGATTGATTAATTGATTGATTGATTCAGCCCACCTCTCCAGGTCATCCTCTCGTCTCATCTCCAGGCTGAAGCTGAGCATGGTGCTCTCCTTGGAGACCGGGTGGAGAGCCCTGGCCCCAGCCCCCTCCTCTAGGCATCTCTCTGGTGGAGGAGTCCTGCTGGCTTGGTGGACAGTCTAGAGAGATGGGAAGATAACAAACAAGACTATCTGAATAACATCAACACTGATGTCCTTCCTCTTTCTTCCTGGAAAGGTGAAGAAAACTGTGTACCATAAACAATGGCATCATCACAGTCTCTGTCTCTCCCATCTCTCTCCATCTCCCCATTCAGATAAATGGGTTCAAACGATAACTCAAAACAAAACATTGATCAATGTTGGTCACTTCTGGTAAATATTTCATTCCTCGGTTGAAACTCAGTCACGTCATGCCATTGTTATGAAAGTTCTCAACCCGCTCTCTACCAGCAGCAGGGTCACCATATGCACAGTTCTCCTTCTAAATTGAGAACGATTTTAAACGATGTCGCGGCTAATGAATGTATTGGCCGCGGGTTTTTGGGCTATTGTTAAATTGCATTGCGGCCGTCATAATAAAGGTGAAATGTCAATTTCTTCAAAATATATATTTCACTGTGACCTGCTGCTGTCTCTCAAGCAGTGAGGCATCCTGTTGCTGAGTGAGTGAGTGAGTGAGTGCCGGAGGGGTGTGTGTGTGTTGAGAGCGCTGCAAGCAGACAGCTGAGGCACGTGAGTGAGAGGAGCCAGAGCAGCATGCGCGCAAGTCGTGGCACCTTTTACTAGTTGTAGGCAGGCTATTTAGAGTTATTATGCAGACACCTACAGTATTTCCAACCCCTTTTCCATAAAACATTAGCGCGCTAGAACTGATGCACATCAGGAGAACAAATGTAGGCGCTCTAGAGCGAATCAGATACGTTTGATCAGAGGTGGTTTTAAACTGCATTCTAATGTCGACTTTGCTTATGGAAAAGCATATGAACAGAAGGGTTTTACGCATGATCACTTCAAATTTGAAATGGAAGTTATGGAACTCCCTCGCCTGCTTCTGTTGTGGGGAAAAGGCCACAATGAATCTGACATTAAATGTGTTGAATGATAGATTTACATCCAGTTGGCCATCAATTAGCATATTAATGCTGTAGCCAGGATTACACTCCAACACTCAAGACATCATTTACAAACGGAAGTGTGTGTTTTAAGTTAGTCCGACAGATCAGAGACAGTAGGGATGACCAGGGAGGTTCTCATGATAAATGTGTGAATTTGACAATTTTCCTGTCAAAATGTAACGAGTACTTTTGGCTGACAGGGAAAATGTATGGAGTAAAAAGTACATTATTTAGGAATGTAAAAGTAAAAGTTGTCAATAATATAAATAGTAAATTACAGATACCCCCCCATTCAATCAGCTGTTTAATACAATTAATTATATTAAAGGTAAAAGTCAGTCAGATTAGGCAACAGGTAAAAAATAAAAATAAAACAACACTGGCTGTTGTTGACAAGCATAGGCCTATTCAGTTAATATCCATGTAATTCATATTTGATTCAGTGATTGAAATTACGACCCCATCCTCAGTAGCCTATTCCACCAGGCAATATATTCGGCAATGAAAGCACTTCTGTCCTTGAAATCATCTCTCTATTCATGTTGAATAAATTAGTCTTGTCAATTTGAACTAAGCAAGCTGTTAAATCGTTCATCTTACATCTTGCCTAGGCTACTGTAGACTATCTAAAATGAGACGTAGGACTATCAGGGGCTATAGGCTACCTGCACCTAGCTAACCAAACCATGGCAAAGTTGAATTCTTAACATCTGGCACATAATATCTGCACAATTGCCAGACAATAGCCTAACATTTGTTTCTGAAGTCTTGCAGCATATTCAAATGCCTTAGCTAGTCACATTAGTTCACAATAATTATTATTTTGATGTAAAACCGAGTTTAGCTTCTTAGGTCTTTAGAAGTTATGTCGATATTCCTTCTTAATTCGCTCAATAACGTTATTGAAAAAGGATTTACTGGCGAAATATGGCAACTCCTTTCTTGGTGCAAAACAACAAACAATTGGGCTAGTTTTCAGGCCTTGAGGCTGGGTTTTGAGTAGTCCAAATTTTTGCTAGACCTGGCAACCCGGAACGGGGTCGTAATCGTGGTGCCCTAAAATCGTGTTTAAACCTGTCATTCTGGACGGAGGTTAACGCATGTTTAGTCTAAATTACATTACAGTGCCTGGAAATAAGATGACATTGCTAAAGTAGTCAAAGGTTTAGTAGGAAACAACTTTGCCAGTATTACCATGTTGTCAAATGTACCAAAAAAAAACGACTGTTCAAAACAATATTGTGATGAAACATGCAACACATGAATCAAGAGTGAATTAATATAAGAACTTTCATCCAGCTATATTACACACATATAATGTGTATAATATATAATATATATTATATTATTAACATGGGGTTTCCTTCAGTCAAAATCTCACTCACCAACATGAGGTTTCCTTCAGTCAAAATCTCACTCACCAACATGAGGTTTCCTTCAGTCAAAATCTCACTCACCAACATGGGGTTTCCTTCAGTCAAAATCTCACTCACCAACATGGGGTTTCCTTCAGTCAGAATATTGGCGAAGGACTCTGGGGAAAGATCCTGTAGGTTCAGTCCATTGATCATCAGGAGCTTGTCTCCTTTTCTGAGGAAGAACAACACCACATACTGTATAATGGTTCAGTCTACACAGACCCAGGGCCGAAATAATGCAGGGGCTGAAGCCCCTGGGCTCAGGCCCATGGGGGGCCAAAGAGGCAGCAATTTTTTAAATATATATATTATATATTAAGGAAATATATACCGTATATATTATATGTAGTATATACTTCGTTTTTTTTCATTGCAACTTCCAACCACAGGAGGACTCTAGCCGTTCTGCTAACCACCAGATGGGGGGAGGAGAGGAGGTAGGGGGCATATGTGGGTATTTGGGAGACCCTGCCTTGATTGGGTAACTGATTAATAAAACAATTAAAATAAACTGCATAAAAAATAAATGTGCCTTTAGGAGCCCAAGAAAAATTATACAAATAAATAAAATGTATGTTATTTTTTGTATTATTATTTTTTTATTTTTTTATCCAACCACAGGAGCACGATGTCAATGTTCGAAATACACCAGAGAGCATAATTTAACCACATAAGATCAATAGTTTACCACAAGCACATACAGGTATCTGCCAAAATGAAGGAAGCACTTACATAAAGTGTCTTAAAGGGTGTTGCTGCCAGAACAGCTTCAATGCGCCTTGCCATAGATTCTATAAGTGGACCTAAACCATGGCAGGAAAATGCCCCCCAAACCATAACATGTACTTTGTATACCTTGTTTACTCAAGTGTTTCTGGTATGCCTACAGTCGGGAAACCAAATATAGGCTACAGGTTGTTGCTTGTTGTCATATACATATAATCCATTGAAGGGTTTTGTAACCTTTTACCCTGACAATTTGACTGTTAAACTCATGGGTACACTAGCAATGGATGCCAGTCCTGACTTGAATGGGAACATCTATGGATTATATTTCTATAGTTGGTTGCAGCTGTCGGTTTGCCTTTTGCCGATTTCAAAACCGCCATAAAACAGCCAGAATACGGTTTGCAGCTGCACATGGGGACAAAGATTGTATTATTTGGAGAAATGTCATCTGGTCTGATGAAACAAAAATAGAACTGTTTGGCCATAATGACCATCGTTATGTTTGGAGGAAAAAGGGGGAGGCTTGCAAGCCGAAGAACACCATCCCAACCGTGAAGCACGGGGGTGGCAGCATCATGTTATGGGGGTGCTTTGCTGCAGGAGGGACTGGTGCACTTCACAAAATATATGGCATCATGAGGAAGGAAAATGATGTGGATATATTAAAGACATCAGTCAGGAAGTTAAAGCTTGGTCGCAAATGGGTCTTCCAAATGGACAATGACCCCAAGCATACTTCCAAAGTTGTGGCAAAATGGCTTAAGGACAACAAAGTCAAGATATTGGAGTGGCCATCACAAAGCCCTGACTCATTCCTATAGAAAGTTTGTGGGCAGAACTGAAAAAGCATGTGCGAGCAAGGAGGCCTACAAACCTGACTCAGTTACACCAGTTCTGTCAGGAGGAATGGGCCATAATTCACCCAACTTATTGTGGGAAGCTTGTGGAAGGCTACCCGAAACGTTTGACGCAAGTTAAACAATTTAAAGGCAATGCTACCAAATACTAATTGAGTGTATGTAAACTTCTGACCCACTGGGAATGTGATGAAAGAAATAAAAGCTGAAATAAATCATTCTCTATACTATTATTCTGACATTTCACATTCTTAAAATAAAGTGGTGATCCTAACTGAGCTAAAACGGGGATTTTTTACAAGGATTAAATGTCAGGAATTGTGAAAAACTGAGTTTAAATGTATTTGTTTAAGGTGTATGTAAACTTCGGATTTCAACTGTTCAATCTACACAGTCCTGGTGGTTCAATCTACACAGACCTGGTGGTTCAATCTACACAGGCCTGGTGATTCAATCTACACAGACCTGGTGGTTCAATCTACACAGACCTGGAGAAAAAGAATACAGCTTTCACATCATTTAGCAGACGCTCTTATCCAGAGCGACTTACATACATTTTCATACTAGTCCCCCGTGGGAATCTAACCCACAACTCTGGCATTGCAAGCGCCATGCTCTACCAACTGAGCTACATGGGATGACATTCAGGGGTGGAATTACCAATGAAATCCCTCTGTGACCTCACCGTTGTAAAATCATTGGACATTAGATCAAAAACAATTTTCTTACATCATGAAGGAGTTGACTATATGGGAAGTCCCCCACTATTCAAATTCTTCATAGATAAACAGAGAGGTTATCAGAGGTTACCTGGTGAAGGCTCCTCCTCCTCCTTGTCCTCCTTTCTTGAATTTGAGGACCTTCTCCACTTCATAGTCGTGTTTCCCATCCTGCTCTGTGTGAAGTATAGAGATACCTCCCTTCACAGGTGAATTCAATGGAACGGAAACGGAAAACATAGCAACTCACATTACCATACATAGTTGAAAACAATTAGCCTCCACATGACGACTACTCCTGCATACATTGTTAAAAAGACAAAAGAGCATATCCCTGATCTCCGGGGCGGCAGGTAGCCTAGCAGTTAGAATGTTGGGCCAGTAACTGAAAGGTTGCTGGTTCGAATACCCGAGCTGACAAGGTGAAAAACCTGTTGATGTGCCCTTGATCAAAGCACTTAACTGTAATTTGTTCCAGGGGTGCTGTACTACTATGGCTGACCCTGTAGGACAATGTAGGCTGTCATTGTAAATAAGAATTTGTTCTTAACTGACTTGCCTAGTTAAATAAATAAATAAATCCCTCACATTCTACTACCCTACATTGTTATAATTGAAAACTGGAAGGGAAGTGTCATATCACTTACTTTGATCTCCATATCCTTATCTAGGTCTTCCCAACTGGTTGTGAGTAGGCAGTCTCCCAACTGGTCGTGAGTAGGCAGTCTCCACACTGGTAGTGAGTATTCAGTGCCACAAGTACTTAAATAGTTGTGTCTTTATTTGTATAGGAGGGTTGACCAAGCACTTCTGCGTCATGTGGCTGAAGCAGCCAGAGAGGAAGTATTATTTTGCCAAAAGAGGAACAGGAAATGAGTTGTAAATCAGAATAAATGGAAAAACAACATGTTGGCTTTCCACGTATATCATCATCATCAACATCATCATCCACACACAGATCTGTGGCTTCGGTAGCTCCTTAACTGAGCTTCCTCAAAACATCTATTGACATGATGCTCGATTGTAGTTGAAATGCATCTCTTTAGTAGTTAGACCTTCGCTGATGGAAAGAGTGCATTCATGTTATTTCCAGAAGTTGGATTTAAAAAAGCAGGAAGCATTTGAAATTGTAGATAATTAGAAGGTACATGTGGTCACTGAATTAACATACAGAACTGAACATTCTGGAAGTTCATTTGCAATAAAAGGTTTCTGCATAGCATACAGGTGAGTGAACACACACACACACACACACACACACACACACACACACACACACACACACACACACACACACACACACACACAATGACACACTACCTTACTGCCACAACACAGAAACATGACATTTTCCATGTGAAAGTCTAGAAAGGGGAACAGAGAGGGGAACTGAGATCACATCATAATCTTAGTTTCCTCTGTGAACTCAACTGAAAATATGGAGTTCTCCCAGATCAACTTGACAATGTTGACCATTCACGGTGTATGTGTGTGTGTCTGTATGTAAGATACTTATGTAGACTGGTTCTCTCCATGGACAGTGAACTAGGGATTGTATGATTTGTACCATAAGACAAGAACCAGCCCATATGGTGTGTGACAGCCTGATCACCAGACCTAGATGTGTCCCCAGACCAGACTATCACTCACCTTGACCTGCACTGTGTTAACATAGACTGCCGAGTTAGGGAATAGGGGGCCATTTGGGACGTATTCCCTATGGAGTGCACTACTTTTGACCAGGGCCCATAGGGTTCTGGTCAAGGTAGTGCACTATATAGGGAATAGGCTGCCGTTTGGGACTCGCACTGCTGTACTGTTTGTTGAGTAGCGGAGCTTCCCCTTTCAGACAGGACCAGCATGTGATGGTTCCTGTTTACGTACATGGGACTGGAATTGACCTAATATATTATTACCTTCATCATCTCTGAGTCAGCCCTAGTAGGTAGAGTAGGTTGTGTGTTTGAATCTAAACAACTTTAGCATTTTAGCTAATTAGGAACTTTTCAACTACTTACGACTTTTTAGCTACTTTTCAACTACTTAGCATGTTAGCTAACCCTTCCCCTAACCCTAATGATTTTGGCTAACCCTTCTCCTAACCCTAACCTTAACCCTAACCCCTAGCTTAGCTAACGTTAGCCACCTAGCTGAAGTTAACAACAACAATTTAGAATTAGACAAATATCGTACATTTAGCAAATTTGTAACATCTTATACGTTTAGCAAATTCGGAACATATGATACGAATTGTAATTCGTAAAATATAATAACAATTGGTGATGGACATTCACAAATTAATACATACCATACGAAACGTAACATATCACACTAATTGGTGCGTCTCAGATTTACATAAAGAATGATACGAAATTCTCTGAGAACAGGTTGTGTGTTTACACATTTACCATAATACCAGGACATCTCAATAGCGCAGTTGGTAGGTAGTCTAGTGGTTAGAGAGAAGGACTAATAGCTGTAAAGTTGCTGGTTCAGGAACAGAAGTTTACTGGTCTAATAAAGTGCTGTTCTATTTTATTCAGTATCAATCCTATGATTGATACCCCACTCTGCTTTATGGCAAGGCTATTTTGAGAGCCCTCCCTGTAGCCAATGACACCCCACTGGTGTCTATAGATGCCTGGGGTAGATAGGGTTACAGACCTGACCAGCCGTGGGTCGGAGACCACCGTTTTCAGCCTTAGCTGTTTTCAGACTTAGTATATATTGACTGTTTTATGTTGACACACTGTGACTACGTATTTTGATCAACTGAATTGACACATACTGGAAACTTAATAAGGTACTGTGTTTTGTGTTTGCATATTTTGAAAACCTGGGTTGACAGATCCTGAAAGCTTAGCTCAAAAACATCCTGTGGCGCACTGCATTAGCATCGAATAGCCCCCGCGATATGCAGCTATTCAGGGAAGTCAGGAACAAGTACACCCAGTCAGTTAGGAAAGCAAAGGCCAGCTTTTTCAAACAGAAATTTGCTTCCTGTAGTACTAACTCCAAAAAGTTCTGGGACACTGTAAAGTCCATGGAGAATAAGAGCACCTCCTCCCAGTTGCCCACTGCACTGAGGCTCGGAAACACTGTTACCACCGATAAATCCACGATTATTGAAAATTTCAATAAGCATTTTGCTACGGCTGGCCATGCTTTCCATCTGACTACCCCTACCCCGGTCAACAGCTCTGCACCCCCGGCAGCTACTTGCCCAAGCCCCCCCCGCTTCTCCTTCACCCAAATCCTGACAGCTGATGTTCTGAAAGAGCTGCTAAGTCTGGACCCCTACAAATCTGCTGGGCTAGATAATCTGGACCCTCTCTTTCTGAAATTATCAGCCAAAATTGTTGCAACACCTATCACTAGCCTGTTCAACCTCTCTTTCGTATCGTCTGAGATCCCTAGAGATTGGAAAGCTGCCGCGGTCATCCCCCTCTTCAAAGGAGGAGACACTCTAGACCCAAACTGTTATAGACCAATATCCATCCTGCCCTGCCTTTCTAAAGTTTTCGAAAGCCAAGTTAACAAACAGATAACTGACCACTTCGAATCCCACCGTACCTTCTCTGCTATGCAATCTGGTTTCCGAGCTGGTCATGGGTGCACCTCAGCTACGCTCAAGGTACTGAACGATATCATAACCGCCATCGATAAAAGACAGTACTGTGCAGCCGTTTTCATCGACCTGGCTAAGGCTTTCTCGACTCTGTCAATCACCGCATTCTTATTGGCAGACTCAACAGCCTTGGTTTCTCAAGTGACTGCCTTGCTTGGTTCTCTAACTACTTTGCAGACAGAGTTCAGTGTGTCAAATCGGAGGGCCTATTGTCCGATCCTCTGGCAGTCTCTATGGGGGTGCCACAGGGTTCAATTCTTGGGCCAACCCTTTTCTCTATATATATCAACGATGTTGCTCTCGCTGCTGGTGACTCTCTCATCCATCTCTACGCAGATGACACCATTCTGTATACAACTGGACCCTCTTTGGATACTGTGTTTACTAACCTTCAATCAAGCTTCAATGCCATACAACACTCCTTCCGTGGCCTACAACTGCTCTTAAACGCTAGTAAAACTAAGTGCATGCTTTTCTATCGAACAATGCCAGCACCCGCCCACCGGACTATCATCACTACTCTCGACGGATCCGAATTAGAATACGTGGACACCTACAAATACCTAGGCATCTGGTTAGACTATAAACTCAACTTCCAGACTCACATCAACCATCTCCAATCCAAAATTAAATCCAGAATTGGCTTCCTATTTCGCAACAGAGCCTCCTTCACTCATGCTGCCAAACATGCCCTTGTAAAACTGACTATCCTACCGATCCTTGATTTTGGCGATGTCATTTACAAACTAGCCTCCAACACTCTACTTAGCAAATTGGATGTAGTCTATCATAGTGCCATCCGTTTTGTCACCAAAGCCCCTTACACTACCCACCACTGCGACCTGTATGCTCTCGTTGGCTGGCCTTCACTATACATTCGTCGCCAAACCCACTGGCTCCAGGTCATCTATAAGTCTTTATTAGGTAAATCCCCGCCCTATCTCAGCTCACTGGTCACCATAGCAACACCCACCCGTAGCATGCGCTCCAGCAGGTATATCTCACTGGTCACCCCCAAAGCCAACACCTCCTTTGGCCGCCATTCCTTCCAGTTCGCTGCTGCCAATGACTGGAACGAATTGCAAAAATCATTGAAGCTAGAGGTTCCTATCTCCCTCAATACCTTTAAGCATCAGCTGTCAAAGCTGCTTATCGATCGCTGCACCTGTATATAGCCCTTCTGTAAATAGCCCACACTACTACCTCATCCCCATATTTATTTTTGTTTATTTTTCACTAATCTTGCACTCCAGTATCTCTATTTGCACATCATAATTTGCACATCCTTCATTCCTGTGTTAATGATGATAATTCTGTAATTTATTTCTACTCTATAGTCTATTTATTGTCCTACCTCCCAACCTTACTGCATTTTTGCACTACATTTTGCACTCTGTTTATAGATTTTCTATTGTGTTTTTTGACTGTTTGTTTAATGTGTAACTCTGTGTTGTTATTTGTCGCACTGCTTTGCTTTGTCTTGGCCAGGTCGCAGTTGCAAATGAGAACTTGTTCTCAACTGACCTACCTGGTTAAATAAAGGTGAAAAAAAAAAAAAAAAAAAAAAAAAGCTTAGCTCAATAAGGTACTGTTATGTGTTTGCTTTGGCTTGGTATTTTTAAGGTAGCTCAATGACTAAGTAGACTATGGTATGTGAAAAGGTATCTGAAGCTGTAGGCGTGTAGTGTTAGCACTAGGTATCTGAAGCTGTAGATGTGTAGTGTTAGCACTAGGTATCTGAAGCTGTAGATGTGTGTTAGCACTAGGCATCTGAAGCTGTAGATGTGTAGTGTTAGCACTAGGCATCTGAAGCTGTAGGCGTGTAGTGTTAGCACTAGGCATCTGAAGCTGTAGGCGTGTAGTGTTAGCACTAGGTATCTGAAGCTGTGGCCGTGTAGTGTTAGCACTAGGCATCTGAAGCTGTAAGTGTGTAGTGTTAGCACTAGGTATCTGAAGCTGTAGATGTGTAGTGTTAGCACTAGGCATCTGAAGCTGTAGATGTGTAGTGTTAGCACTAGGCATCTGAAGCTGTAGGCGTGCAGTGTTAGCACTAGGCATCTGAAGCTGTAGGCGTGTAGTGTTAGCACTAGGCATCTGAAGCTGTAGGCGTGTAGTGTTAGCACTAGGTATCTGAAGCTGTAGATGTGTAGTGTTAGCACTAGGCATCTGAAGCTGTAGATGTGTAGTGTTAGCACTAGGCATCTGAAGCTGTAGATGTGTAGTGTTAGCACTAGGTATCTGAAGCTGTAGATGTGTAGTGTTAGCACTAGGCATCTGAAGCTGTAGCCGTGTACTGTTAGCACTAGGCATCTGAAGCTGTAGATGTGTAGTGTTAGCACTAGGCATCTGAAGCTGTAGGCGTGTAGTGTTTGCACTAGGTATCTGAAGCTGTAGGCGTGTAGTGTTAGCACTAGGTATCAGAAGCTGTAAGCGTGTAGTGTTAGCACTAGGTATCTGAAGCTGTATGCGTGTAGTGTTAGCACTAGGTATCAGAAGCTGTAGGCGCGTAGTGTTAGCACTAGGTATCTGAAGCTGTAGGGGTGTAGTGTTAGCACTAGGTATCTGTAGCTGTAAGCGTGTACGTGTGGGCACTAGGTATCTGAAGCTGTAGGCGTGTAGTGTTAGCACTAGGTATCAGAAGCTGTAGGCGTGTAGTGTTAGTACTAGGTATCTGAAGCTGTAGGGGTGTAGTGTTAGCACTAGGTATCTGAAGCTGTAAGCGTGTAGTGTTAGCACTAGGCATCTGAAGCTGTAGATGTGTAGTGTTAGCACTAGGTATCTGAAGCTGTAAGCGTGTAGTGTTAGCACTAGGTATCTGAAGCTGTAGGCGTGTAGTGTTAGCACTAGGTATCAGAAGCTGTAGGCGTGTAGTGTTAGCACTAGGTATCTGAAGCTGTAGATGTGTAGTGTTAGCACTAGGTATCTGAAGCTGTAGGGGTGTAGTGTTAGCACTAGGTATCTGAAGCTGTAGGGGTGTAGTGTTAGCACTAGGTATCTGAAGCTGTAGGGGTGTACTGTTAGCACTAGGCATCTGAAGCTGTAGGCGTGTAGTGTTAGCAATAGGTATCTGAAGCTGTATGCGTGTAGTGTTAGCACTAGGTATCTGAAGCTGTAAGCGTGTAGTGTTAGCACTAGGTATCTGAAGCTGTAAGCGTGTAGTGTTAGCACTAGGTATCTGAAGCTGTAAGCGTGTAGTGTTAGCACTAGGCAGCTAATGAAATCACATCTTTATTATACTGACAGCAAGTTAAACTGCCACACCTTCCTGTAAGGCAGAGATCCCTCTGGAAGGCTTAGTGCTTTCAAAATCACTCACTGTTTTGCTCAGAGAATTAGAGATTGACCATGTGTGTAGGTGTGTGTGAATTATATGATCAGCTTCTACCCCCAAGACATACGACTTCTAAATAGTTAGTTAAATAGACTCTTACACAAACTCTTTTCCTGCTGCTACTGTTTATTATCTATCCTGTTTACTGGTCACTTTATCTCTACCTACATGACCATATCTACCTCAATTACCTGTAGTCAGAGTAGACGACCAACACCAACCCCCTCTGCCTCGGTCCTCTTCCCCAGCTGAAGCAGTTTGACGTGGGGGACGTGGAAAGCCTGGTGGGGCGTTACTCCCATGTGGAGCATGGTCTCAAGATGGACGGTCTGGCCTACCTGCGCCAGTTCTACAACGAGAGCAGCCTGCATAAGAGACTGGCCATGATCAGACAGGCCAGGAAGGGAGGGGCAGTTACACCTGAGGCCTACGCAGCTCTGCAGCCCTACATCCAGACTGGACAGCTGACTGTCCGAGCATACTGCCAGGTACAGAAATAATTCTAATTTTGTAATACTACAAGTTATAATAATACTGCTAGATAAATAGATATCAATAATATTAACATTACTGTGACCCCCCCCCCCCCCTCCCCTTTCAGTTGGAACTAACATTTTGAAACATAAAACAATACAATTTGGTGAAAGACAGAGAGTAGATTGAGGTGAACAGTTTCTACAGGTGACTGAAGCTATGTGGTGCTATAAAAGCCAGGTGTGGAGACTGTCACTGTGTGGACAGAATGGCTGTGAGTCCTGGACTGGGGACAGGATATGGCTAGCTACAGGATGTAATCTGGATGTCAACCAAGACCCTATGCTCTCTTCTGTCATCAAGGAATTCCCCCCCATTCAGGTGTGCTGCTATCATATCATATCTCAACCTCTGCAAGGATCTTTCATGTATCTTTAATGAAATCAGTGTCCACAAAATGACTATACTACTATACTATACAACCAAGAATAGTACTATACTAAGATACTGTACTACACTACTATACTACTATACTAGTATACTACTATACTATACTACTATACAATATTATTTTACTATACTAATATACTACTATACTATATTAATATACTATATTATATTACTATACTATACTACTATACTATACTATATTAATATACTATATTATATTACTATACTATATCACTATACTATATTACTATTGTCAGGCTCTGGCCATAGAGAAGCTTTGCTTCTCTATAGTTCTATGGTCAGAGTCTGGCAGATCTATAATTTCTACGTCTGGGTGGTGTTGTGTGTGGGATCCCTAATTAGAGGCAGCTGCGAGGCATTACCTCTAATTAGGGATCCTACTTAATTGTCTATGTTCCACTCCCTTGGCGTGGTTCATTGTTATGTTGTATGTCCCGTGTCGTGCTACGTGTGTTTCAGTTTCATTATATATTGCATTTGTTATTTTGTATAGTTCGTCAGTTCATTTAATAAATATGTCGAACTATGGATACGCTGCGCCTTGGTCTCTCTACACACCCGAACGTGACAACTATACTATATTGTATTAATATACTATACTACTATAAAAAATTATATTACTATACTAATATACTACTATACTATATTAATATACTATATTACTCTACTATATTATATGAATATACTACATTACTATGCTATATTGCTATACTATATTAATATACTATATTATATTACTATACTACTATATATTACTATACTATCTATCTATCTATCTATCTATCTATCTATCTATCTATCTATCTATCTATATTGCTATACTATATTAATATACTATATTATATTACTATACTACTATATATTACTATACTATATTATATGAATATTCTATATTATATTACTATACTACTATACTATATTACTATACTGGGGAGGCAGGAAGCCGAGTGGTTAAAGCGTTAGGCCTGTAACCACAACGTTGCTGGATCGAGTCCTCAAATTCTGCCCCTGAACAAGGCAGTTAACCCACTGTTCCTAGGCTGTCATTGCAGTGGGCTCCAGGCTGTCCTCTGTACCTAATGGGACAGTACACAGCACTTCAGGTATATTGGTATTTTTTGCTAATCACACAATGAAAACATTTTGTAGAAAATACTAGAATGGAATGTATTGGAATGTATTTAATTCATATGGCTGGGAACATATGTCTGTCAAGCATTGACAGACACATCTAATGAAAAAAAAAAAAAATAAGACCCAAATACAACCCACCACTGCGACCTGTATGCTCTCGTTGGCTGGCCCTCACTACATATTCGTCGCCAAACCCACTGGTTCCAGGTCATCTATAAGTCCTTACTAGGTAAATCCCCGCCTTATCTTAGCTCACTGGTCACCATAGCAACACCCACCCGTAGCCTGCGCTCCAGCAGGTATATTTCACTGGTCACCCCCAAAGCCAACACCTCCTTCCTATCTCCCTCACTAACTTTAAGCATCAGCTGTCAGAGCTGCTTATCGATCACTGCACCTGTATACAGCCCATCTGTAATTAGCCCACCCTACTACCTCATCACCATAGTGTCATTGTCTGTACGTTTGTTTATCCAATGTGTAACTCTGTTGTTTTTTAATGTCACACTGCTTTGCTTCATCTTGGCCCAGTTGTAAATGAGAACTAGTTCTCAACTGGCTTACCTGGTTAAATAAAGGTGAAATAAAATAAATACAAATCTATTTTGTCTCTTTTTCTATCTAGAGTGAAACAATGTTGTGTTCTGACTGATCCCCTGGCAGACCACCCTGAGGCAGGGTGAGGCACATACACCATTAATGATGAAGGAGGGTGAGGCACATACACCATTAATGATGAGGTAGGGTGAGGCACATACACCATTAATGATGAGGCAGGGTGAGGCACATACACCATTAATGATGAGGGAGAGTCAGGCACATACACCATTAATGATGAGGGAGAGTGAGGCACATACACCATTAATGATGAGGCAGGGTGAGGCACATACACCATTAATGGTGAGGCAGGGTGAGGCACATACACCATTAATGGTGAGGCAGGGTGAGGCACATACACCATTAATGATGAGGCAGGGTGAGGCACATACACCATTAATGATGAGGCAGGGTGAGGCACATACACCATTAATGATGAGGCAGGGTGAGGCACATACACCATTAATGTGCTTCCTGCTAACGCCAGCAGATGGCACTAACAGGCCTACTGTACTGTACTGTATGCCTCGTCCAGAGAAAGCTTCTCAATAGGTTTGTTATACACAGCATTAACAATTTCACAAGAGGAGAGGAAGGAAAGGGGTGTTGGTGAATCATGGTTTCCTCAACCATAAAGGCAATGGTCCACAGTGGGAATTTGTAGAGTCAAAACAAGTGTTTTTGATAGAAAAGGCTTGGCCTGTGTTTGATACTGTAGATACATGTGTAACTTAGCGTCCACTATGGCCCAGACCAGATGAGGCCATAGGCCCTGCTGATACTGTAAATGTGTAGCTTAGTGTCCAACTGGCCGCAGACTGGACCAGACCTGACGGGGGCGGGGCTGAAGCCCCCACGGCCTAGCATGCCATGCAGCAGGTGTGTTGGCTCACGGTCACATCTCAGAGCTCATAGCCAAGTGCGCTGCCTGATCACAGAGAGAGGCTCTCGGCCCCCGGCTGGAGATTGGGAAGCCTCTCTGAGAGACAGATGTTGACCTCTAACCTCTATAGCTTTGTTCTTCCTGTCCGGTTTGACCTCAGTCCATGTGGGAGTGAAATGGACACGGGGTGAACACATGCTCTCGTCTTGTAGTGGCCAGAGGCGTTGTAGACTCTTGTCTGTCCTGCTCAATGGACACTGCGTTACACACACACACACACACACACACACACACACACACACACACACACACTGTACATATTTCATCTGTTATACTTACATGAGGAAAAATATGAAATAACTACTTTACCATACCATGTTTTCCAGTCTTACAAGCTTTATGATGAGATTTCCTCTCGAAGCCATTAATGTTTACAACTGAGAATCATTAATCTCTTTCCTAACCTCAACCTCAATTGGCAAAGACTTAGACAAAGTTGTGCTATACCCCCCCAAAATACCAACCATGTCTACAGAAGTGACATGGTTGGTATTTTGGGGGGGTATAGCACAGTTAACTGTTATAGATCAGTAATGGCTCATCTATAGGTCTGTGATCATATGGAGCTGGAGCGATAGTTACTGACCTGGGGCAGACGGGTTTCCTCACAGTGGAACAGGAGAGGAAAGCTGCTGACGAAGCTTTAAGTGTTATTTCTCAATTAGCTTCCCACAGCAACGCTGCATCACTTAAAAAAGAAAAACCCTGGGGGTACAGGTGAGGAGCACCATACTAACCATAACCCTGGGGGTACAGGTGAGGAGCACCATACTAACCATAACCCTGGGGGTACAGGTGAGGAGCACCATACTAACCATAACCCTGGGGGTACAGGTGAGGAGCACCATACTAACCATAACCATAACCCTGGGGGTACAGGTGAGGAGCACCATACTAACCATAACCATAACCCTGGGGGTACAGGTGAGGAGCACCATACTAACCATAACCATAACCCTGGGGGTACAGGTGAGGAGCACCATACTAACCATAACCATAACCCTGGGGGTACAGGTGAGGAGCACCATACTAACCATAACCAAAACCCTGGGGGTACAGGTGAGGAGCACCATACTAACCATAACCATAACCCTGGGGGTACAGGTGAGGAGCACCATACTAACCATAACCATAACCCTGGGGGTACAGGTGAGGAGCACCATACTAACCATAACCCTGGGGGTACAGGTGAGGAGCACCATACTAACCATAACCAAAACCCTCGGGGTACAGGTGAGGAGCACCATACTAACCATAACCCTGGGGGTACAGGTGAGGAGCACCATACTAACCATAACCCTGGGGGTACAGGTGAGGAGCACCATACTAACCATAACCCTGGGGGTACAGGTGAGGAGCACCATACTAACCATAACCAAAACCCTGGGGGTACAGCTGAGGAGCACCATACTAACCATAACCCTGGTGGTACAGGTGAGGAGCAAGATTTTACAGTTTTAAAGCTAATTTCATGCCATTCAAAACAAGTTGCCTTGGGGCTGAGAGAAGATTTTCAGTTTTAAAGCTAAATTCCTTCAATTGTACACATTTTTCCGTGGCTTATGACTTGTTCTTATCTGAGTGACTCGAACATCATAACTAAATCAATGTGGACCCTATGCCATGACATTTTTAGAATTGTAGATTCTCCCTGACTGTCAGGTTTTTATTTAAGTAATTGTTAGTTCTCAAAAATCCCAAGTGGTGCAGTGGTCTAAGACACTGCATCTCAGTGCTAGAGGTGTCACTACAGACAACCTGGTTCAAATCCAGACTGTGTCTGAAATGGCTGTGATTGGGAGTCCAATAGGGCGGCGCACAATTGGCCCAGCGTCATCCGAGATTGGCTGGTGTAGGCTGTCATTGTAACAACTAAAAATATATTGATATATTTCTCACCCTACAAAGTAACACATTTGTAACCACAGCGGATGAAAAAGGAGAGGTTTATCATTTGACTTTTGTCACTGTTTTACACAGAAAGAATACTTTGTGTTAGTGTCAGCTGTTGATATCAAGCCAGACAACTTTATACAATACAATGACTGAGATGTTGAAGCCTCAGGCCTAGATACGCCTCACCACAAATCCCAACCAGACATTCAGCTTCATCTTGTGACGTTTGCAGCCAATTACATCTTCAGGAGTATCCATCCTCTTCCTCATCCCTCTCTTCCCCTTCTCTTCCTCATGTTCTCTGTGTCTGTCTGCTGAGTTAGAGGAGACAGGAAATTAGTATCAGGTTTCTGGGTAAGTCGGTTTGTCATGTTTCAGATGTAAATTTGACTGGGGCCTGTACAACGGTTGGGTTTGGGCTGGGGCTGCCGGGTCAGGGTTACTCTAGGGCAGGAAAAGAGACTGACTGATAGAGAGACAGACAGAGATCACAGCATATTCTCCTGTGTTAAATAAACACTGAGAGTGTTCAATTTAACACTGGTCCAGTGTCTATACAGGTCCACACTTTTCAATGTTAAACTAACACACTGCTTAGTGTAAAGTCTTATTTTCATATTTGCAAGAGTGCCTTGCCTTTTGAGTGAATTGTAGAGTTACGACCCATAACTGTATTTGTTAGTGACAGAGACATGAGCTGTGTTCGAATACTCATACTAACCACACTAACCATACTCTTTGTGATGTAAATTGAATATGTAGAATGCTTATTGGTAATACTATGGATATAGTTTGTGTGCCAAAAGTTACAAGATGTCCCATGTAGCTCATTTTCAGATTCGAAGAAAATGGCGGAAAATATGCAGCCGAAATCCGACGAGAGTGGATACAAATTCATTTCTTTAACTAATTATGACACATGTTAAGAAAATGTTGAGCAATGTAAGTAATGACTTTTCAAATAAGTAAATAAGTTACGTAACAAGTTATGCTGGCTGACAATTTGTTAGATACGCTAGCCTTACGAACCGCATATCATATCATTACAGCAGTTACTTGTATGCACCAGTATGTTAGCTAGAACCTAACATTAGACGGCTACTAATACATTGCTAGTATATTAACTATATGCTCTCTAACTAACTACACAACATTTATTGACTTGATTATTCACGTAATTCCTAGCTTAGCTAAGTTGTATAGTTGTTGTGCGTTCTAAATGGACATTGCAAATGAAGTCGTAAGATGTCTAGCTAGTAATTTGATAGCTATGCTAACAAACTAGCAAGAAGTTGCATAGCATCAGCATCAACTTCTGGTAGACAGGCGAAGAGCTAGGACACTCTGAAAGGATACCGCTTGTTTACAGTATACTAAAATTAACTAATAGTATGTAGTATATACAGTTGAAGTCAGAAGTTTACATACACTTAGGTTGAAGTCATTAAAACTCATTTTTCACCGACTCCACAGATTTCATGTTAACAAACTATAGTTTTGGCAAGTCGGTTAGGACATCTACTTTGTGCATGACACAAGTAATTCTTCCAACAATTACTTGGTCGCAAATAGGTCTTCCGAATGGACAATGACCCCAAGCATTCTTAAGGACAACAAAGTCAAGTTATTGGAGTGGCCATCACAAAGCCCTGACCTCAATCCCATAGAACATTTGTGGGCAGAACTGAAAAAAGCATGTGCGAGCAAGGAGGCCTACAAAACCTGACTCAGTTACACCAGTTCTGTCAGGAGGAATGGGTCAAAATTCACCCAACTTATTGTGGGAAGCTTGTGGAAGGCTACCTGAAACGTTTGACCCAAATTAAACAATTTAAAGGCAATGGTACCAAATACTAATTGAGTGTATGTAAACTTCTGACCCACTGGGAATGTGATGAAATAAATAAAAGCTGAAATAAATCATTCTCTCTACTATTATTCTGACATTTCACATTCTTAAAATAAAGTGGTGATCCTAACTGACCTAAGACGGGGACTTTTTACTGGGATTAAATGTCATAAATTGTGAAAAACTGAGTATAAATGTATTTGGCTAAGGTGTATGTAAACTTCTGACTTCAACTGCAGTAAATACTCATTAAGTATGTAGTATACAGTATGTTAGTATGGGTATTCAAACACAGCTATGGTTGTTGCATTCATCCATTTTAGGTCCTGTGGGCTTCACCAAGTGAGATCCTAAGCGAATATGTTAGGTTAATATAGCTGGGTTTGGGCTGCTGCTGACTGGCAGGTTAGAGTAATGACGTCCAACAGGTCAGACAGATAGACGGCCCATAGACTGCCCACAGATAGACTGCCCATTGAATTGGACAGGAACCTGGCCTAGTCAAGAGGATGAAACATTCACGTATGTCAATGGGAGGAAGTCAATACAGCTGGTCTGGCCTTCCCTCACAGTAGGGCTGGTCTGGCTTTCCATCATAGTAAGGCTGGTCTGGCCTTCCCTCACAATGGGGGCGGGTCTGGCCTTCAATCACAGTAAGGCTGGTCTGGCCTTCCCTCACAGTAGGACAGGTCTGGCCTTCCCTCACAGTAGGGCTGATCTGGCCTTCCCTTACAGTAGGTCTGGGTATCTCCTGACCCCCCTGTCTCAGCCTCCAGTATCTATGCTGCAATAGTCTATGTGCCGGGGGGCTAGGGTCAGTTTGTTAAATCTGATGTTATTATCCAGTGTCTTGTGTGAATTTAAGTATGCTCCCTCTAATTCGCTCTCTCTCCCACTCTACCTCCTCTCCCAGAGGACCTGAGCCTACCCGGAGGACCATGCTTCAGGACCACCTGCCCTGATGACTCCTAGCTGTCCCCAGTCCACCTGGTCGTGCTGCTGCACCGGTTTCAACTCCTCTGCCTGTGGTTATGGAACCCTGACCTGTTCATTGGACGTGCCACTCTGTCCCAGACCTGCTGTTTTCACCTCGCTCTCGCTCTATTGCACTGAAAAACCAAGTGACATTCACTCCTGATGTATTTACCTGTTGCAACCTCCACAACTACTTTTATTATTATTTGACCCTGCTGGTCATCTATGAACATTTGAACATCTTGGAGAAAGAACCTTAATGGCCATAAATTGTCATAATCTCCACCCGGCACAGCCAGAAGAGGACTGGCCACCCCTCAGAGCCTGGTTCCTCTCTAGGTTTCTTCCTAGGTTTTGCCTTTCTAGGGAGTTTTTCCTAGCCACCGTGCTTCTACATCTGCATTGCTTGCTGTTTGGGGTTTTAGGCTGGGTTTCTGTATAGCACTTTGTGACTTCGGCTGATGTAAAAAGCGCTTTATAAATACATTTAATTTGATTTGATGCTCTGGCTTTCCATCACAGTAGGGCTGGTCTGGCCTTCCCTCACAGTAGGGCTGGTCTGGCCTTCCATCACAGTAGGGCTGGTCTGGCCTTCCATCACAGTAGGGCTGGTCTGGCCTTCCATCACAGTAGGGCTGGTCTGGCCTTCCATCACAGTAGGGCTGGTCTGGCCTTCCATCACAGTAGGGCTGGTCTGGCCTTCCATCACAGTAGGGCTGGCTTGCCGTGCCCTCTTCACAGACTCTCCTTATGACTGCCTATGACTCTTCCTATGATTGCGGGTGATAAATGGCAGCTCCTCCACGTTCCAACCTCATGTTTATCATCTCTAGCACCATACCAGTGTCTACATATGTGAAAACGTTGCGTGAATATGAGATTGAAAAGTGGTGGAATTGCCCTTTAAAAGAGTCTGTGGGAAAGGTAACACCAACGGATCAGGCTGCTAGGTGTTAAAAGAGGCTGTGGGAAAGGTAACACCAACGGATCAGGCTGCTAGGTGTTAAAAGAGGCTGTGGGAAAGGTAACACCAACGGATCAGGCTGCTAGGTGTTAAAAGAGGCTGTGGGAAAGGTAACACCAACGGATCAGGCTGCTAGGTGTTAGAAGAGGCTGTGGGAAAGGTAACACCAACGGATCAGGCTGCTAGGTGTTAAAAGAGGCTGTGGGAAAGGTAACACCAACGGATCAGGCTGCTAGGTGTTAAAAGAGCCTGTGGGAAAGGTAACACCAACGGATCAGGCTGCTAGGTGTTAAAAGAGCCTGTGGGAAAGGTAACACCAACGGATCAGGCTGCTAGGTGTTAAAAGAGCCTGTGGGAAAGGTAACACCAACGGATCAGGCTGCTAGGTGTTAAAAGAGCCTGTGGGAAAGGTAACACCAACGGATCAGGCTGCTAGGTGTTAAAAGAGGCTGTGGGAAAGGTAACACCAACGGATCAGGCTGCTAGGTGTTAAAAGAGGCTGTGGGAAAGGTAACACCAACGGATCAGGCTGCTAGGTGTTAAAAGAGGCTGTGGGAAAGGTAACACCAACGGATCAGGCTGCTAGGTGTTAAAAGAGGCTGTGGGAAAGGTAACACCAACGGATCAGGCTGCTAGGTGTTAAAAGAGGCTGTGGGAAAGGTAACACCAACGGATCAGGCTGCTAGGTGTTAAAAGAGGCTGTGGGAAAGGTAACACCAACGGATCAGGCTGCTAGGTGTTAAAAGAGGCTGTGGGAAAGGTAACACCAACGGATCAGGCTGCTAGGTGTTAAAAGAGGCTGTGGGAAAGGTAACACCAACGGATCAGGCTGCTAGGTGTTAAAAGAGCCTGTGGGAAAGGTAACACCAACGGATCAGGCTGCTAGGTGTTAAAAGAGGCTGTGGGAAAGGTAACACCAACGGATCAGGCTGCTAGGTGTTAGAAGAGGCTGTGGGAAAGGTAACACCAACGGATCAGGCTGCTAGGTGTTAGAAGAGGCTGTGGGAAAGGTAACACCAACGGATCAGGCTGCTAGGTGTTAGAAGAGGCTGTGGGAAAGGTAACACCAACGGATCAGGCTGCTAGGTGTTAGAAGAGGCTGTGGGAAAGGTAACACCAACGGATCAGGCTGCTAGGTGTTAAAAGAGCCTGTGGGAAAGGTAACACCAACGGATCATGCTGCTAGGTGTTAGAAGAGGCTGTGGGAAAGGTAACACCAACGGATCAGGCTGCTAGGTGTTAAAAGAGGCTGTGGGAAAGGTAACACCAACGGATCAGGCTGCTAGGTGTTAGAAGAGTCTGTGGGAAAGGTAACACCAACGGATCAGGCTGCTAGGTGTTAGAAGAGTCTGTGGGAAAGGTAACACCAACGGATCAGGCTGCTAGGTGTTAAAAGAGGCTGTGGGAAAGGTAACACCAACGGATCAGGCTGCTAGGTGTTAAAAGAGGCTGTGGGAAAGGTAACACCAACGGATCAGGCTGCTAGGTGTTAGAAGAGGCTGTGGGAAAGGTAACACCAACGGATCAGGCTGCTAGGTGTTAAAAGAGCCTGTGGGAAAGGTAACACCAACGGATCAGGCTGCTAGGTGTTAAAAGAGGCTGTGGGAAAGGTAACACCAACGGATCAGGCTGCTAGGTGTTAGAAGAGGCTGTGGGAAAGGTAACACCAACGGATCAGGCTGCTAGGTGTTAAAAGAGGCTGTGGGAAAGGTAACACCAACGGATCAGGCTGCTAGGTGTTAAAAGAGGCTGTGGGAAAGGTAACACCAACGGATCAGGCTGCTAGGTGTTAAAAGAGGCTGTGGGAAAGGTAACACCAACGGATCAGGCTGCTAGGTGTTAGAAGAGGCTGTGGGAAAGGTAACGCCAACGGATCAGGCTGCTAGGTGTTAAAAGAGGCTGTGGGAAAGGTAACGCCAACGGATCAGGCTGCTAGGTGTTAAAAGAGGCTGTGGGAACGGTAACACCAACGGATCAGGCTGCTAGGTGTTAGAAGAGGCTGTGGGAAAGGTAACACCAACGGATCAGGCTGCTAGGTGTTAAAAGAGGCTGTGGGAAAGGTAACGCCAACGGATCAGGCTGCTAGGTGTTAAAAGAGGCTGTGGGAACGGTAACACCAACGGATCAGGCTGCAAGGTGTTAGAAGAGGCTGTGGGAAAGGTAACACCAACGGATCAGGCTGATAGGTGTTAAAAGAGGCTGTGGGAAAGGTAACACCAACGGATCAGGCTGCTAGGTGTTAAAAGAGGCTGTGGGAAAGGTAACACCAACGGATCAGGCTGCTAGGTGTTAAAAGAGGCTGTGGGAAAGGTAACACCAACGGATCAGGCTGCTAGGTGTTAAAAGAGGCTGTGGGAAAGGTAACACCAACGGATCAGGCTGCTAGGTGTTAAAAGAGGCTGTGGGAAAGGTAACACCAACGGATCAGGCTGCTAGGTGTTAAAAGAGGCTGTGGGAAAGGTAACACCAACGGATCAGGCTGCTAGGTGTTAAAAGAGGCTGTGGGAAAGGTAACACCAACGGATCAGGCTGCTAGGTGTTAAAAGAGGCTGTGGGAAAGGTAACACCAACGGATCAGGCTGCTAGGTGTTAAAAGAGGCTGTGGGAAAGGTAACACCAACGGATCAGGCTGCTAGGTGTTAAAAGAGGCTGTGGGAAAGGTAACACCAACGGATCAGGCTGCTAGGTGTTAAAAGAGGCTGTGGGAAAGGTAACACCAACGGATCAGGCTGCTAGGTGTTAAAAGAGGCTGTGGGAAAGGTAACACCAACGGATCAGGCTGCTAGGTGTTAAAAGAGGCTGTGGGAAAGGTAACACCAACGGATCAGGCTGCTAGGTGTTAAAAGAGGCTGTGGGAACGGTAACACCAACGGATCAGGCTGCAAGGTGTTAGAAGAGGCTGTGGGAAAGGTAACACCAACGGATCAGGCTGATAGGTGTTAAAAGAGGCTGTGGGAAAGGTAACACCAACGGATCAGGCTGCTAGGTGTTAAAAGAGGCTGTGGGAAAGGTAACACCAACGGATCAGGCTGCTAGGTGTTAAAAGAGGCTGTGGGAAAGGTAACACCAACGGATCAGGCTGCTAGGTGTTAAAAGAGGCTGTGGGAAAGGTAACACCAACGGATCAGGCTGCTAGGTGTTAAAAGAGGCTGTGGGAAAGGTAACACCAACGGATCAGGCTGCTAGGTGTTAAAAGAGGCTGTGGGAAAGGTAACACCAACGGATCAGGCTGCTAGGTGTTAAAAGAGGCTGTGGGAAAGGTAACACCAACGGATCAGGCTGCTAGGTGTTAAAAGAGGCTGTGGGAAAGGTAACACCAACGGATCAGGCTGCTAGGTGTTAAAAGAGGCTGTGGGAAAGGTAACACCAACGGATCAGGCTGCTAGGTGTTAGAAGAGGCTGTGGGAAAGGTAACACCAACGGATCAGGCTGCTAGGTGTTAAAAGAGGCTGTGGGAAAGGTAACGCCAACGGATCAGGCTGCTTGGTGCCTGTCTCACTGAATTTGCAGACAGAGTATATAGACAAAGAATTTACACAAATAACATACAGCAGTAAACACTGTTCTTTGTAACACTCCGTGCCCAGGAGATAACTCAGTGAGTGGGGTGCTGCCTGGAATGTTGGGGTCAATGAAACTCACAAATACTTTAACAGTCTTGTCCTTTTTTTGTCCAGTCAAAAATCTTCACGAGGACTCCAACACTGTACCTGGACTTCAAGCTGGATGGAGGGGCCAAGCATGTACAACCAGTTCCTTCAGGTAAGAACCATCTTTACTGAATAGGCCTTCTGTGGCTCTGGTCCAGGGTGTTACGTGCTCCTGGAAGAAGGATCAAGCTGTATGTAACACCATGGACCAGAGCTTGGCCTACTGTAGCTATAGTTATCTGTGGGACCTTTTCACTAAAGTTAGCAGAACCTTTCAACTCAAAGCCTAGCTAAGTGCTGTTTGGTTTATAAGACACAAGCTTTCTTATTCTGGGAACTGTACTGTACCTGACGTTGGTTTGTGGTGGGAGAGAGAAGCTATCTACTGTCTGTGACAAACAGAAGTCCTCCAGTGGTTGGGAGTCTTCTAAAGTTTATACAACTGACTTGGTTTCCATGATCACCCTGCCTGTTCTCTATGGAGTCAGTGGTGCTGTGTGGTTGTTTATGGAGTCAGTGGTGCTGTGTTGTTGTCTATGGAGTCAGTGGTGCTGTGTTGTTGTCTATGGAGTCAGTAGTGCTGTGTTGTTGTCTATGGAGTCAGTGGTGCTGTGTGGTTGTCTATGGAGTCAGTGGTGCTGTGTGGTTGTCTATGGAGGCAGTGGTGCTGTGTGGTTGTCTATGGAGTCAGTGGTTCTGTGTGGTTGTCTATGGAGTCAGTGGTGCTGTGTGGTTGTCTATGGAGTCAGTGGTGCTGTGTTGTTGTCTATGGAGTCAGTGGTGCTGTGTGGTTGTCTATGGAGGCAGTGGATCTGTGTGGTTGTCTATGGAGTCAGTGGTGCTGTGTGGTTGTCTATGGAGGCAGTGGATCTGTGTGGTTGTCTATGGAGTCTGTGGTGCTGTGTTGAATGGTCACCATGCCTGTTGTCTATGGCGTCTGTGGTGCTGTGTGGTTGTCTATGGCGTCTGTGGTGCTGTGTGGTTGTCTATGGAGTCTGTGGTGCTGTGTTGAATGGTCACCATGCCTGTTGTCTATGGAGTCTGTGGTGCTGTGTTGAATGGTCACCATGCCTGTTGTCTATGGCGTCTGTGGTGCTGTGTGGTTGTCTATGGAGTCGTAAGGCATTAGGTAGTCCATTACTCTGTGTGTGTGTGTGTGTGTGTGTGTGTGTGTGTGTGTGTGTGTGTGTGTGTGTGTGTGTGTGTGTGTGTGTGTGTGTGTGTGTGTGTGTGTGTGTGTGTGTGTGTGTGGCTCCCACGTCATCGTACTACAGGGCTCTACTGTGGAAGTTAACTTGTTAATGAGGAAACAAAATGCATTAGCAATGCTGTTTTTTTTAATCATCTCTGCTAGGATGGACCTCGTTTATCTTCACACTGGAAGCATCTGTTTGTGTTGGTGAGTTTCCTCTCTTTAGTTTCTCTTGAACAGTTTTCCATGAGGTCCTAACTGGCCTAAAGCCTCGTGTTGATGGTCATCCAGAACAATGTGGTGTTTGGTCATGGTTCAGAAACACTCTGCACCTCGTTGCTGTCCCTCGTCCAGAGAGGGGGACAATCAAACAGAGCAGGTGCAGTTCATTATGTTCCCTCCCTCCTCTCCTCCGTCCTTTCTGGGATGTTCCCTCCCTCCTCTCCTCCGTCCTCTCTGGGATGTTCCCTCCCTCCTCTCCTCCGTCCTCTCTGGGATGTTCCCTCCCTCCTCTCCTCCGTCCTCTCTGGGATGTTCCCTCCCTCCTCTCCTCCGTCCTCTCTGGGATGTTCCCTCCCTCCTCTCCTCCGTCCTCTCTGGGATGTTCCCTCCCTCCTCTCCTCCGTCCTCTCTGGGATGTTCCCTCCCTCCTCTCCTCCGTCCTCTCTGGGATGTTCCCTCCCTCCTCTCCTCCGTCCTCTCTGGGATGTTCCCTCCCTCCTCTCCTCCGTCCTCTCTGGGATGTCATGTCAACGTTGGGAGTGGCATTGTGATCTGTAGCCAATAGCAACTCTAGGATTGTTTTAGGAATGAGACAATATCACACTGGATCCTTCATGTTGGGATTCATGTTCTAGGGCACACTTTTCCCTACATAGTGCCCTACTTTTGACCAGGCCCCATAGGGCTCTAGTCAAAAGTAGGGCACTATGTAGGGAAAAGTGTTCCATATGGGACGTAGCCATAGATTAATATCTTATGGTACTATACCTCTAACAAATGGTTTCGCCATTATTCCCTAAAGTGTTTGCTTATACAGGACACATTAGGCCTGTCCTTTTTCATGTGTAAAAATGTCATAAATATGTTTGAACGTTTCTTTTGTTTGTCAGTGGAAGCACATATTTGAGTAGGACCTTTATATTTTCATTATAATACCTAGCATGAGAAGGAGTCATTCAACTCTCTTCACACATTTAGAAAGGCTTTGTGTTTTTATTACATTTCATACATATTTGATATTTATTTCTACAGGAAGTTGCATCATGATGTGATTAAACGTAATCGTTGCTTTGTAGGATCTCACGTAAAGCTCCTTTAAATTGTAGTCAGATGTTTTGAAACCAGAAGAAAGTTGAACCCGTTTGCTGTAACTAAGATTAAGGTGGGTTTGAACCGAAATGCCACTGAATCGACGGAGTATAGTCTGAAAGGCAAATCAAGCACAGCTGTGTTTGATAAATACTGTGGGGAGAACAAGTATTTGATACACTGCCGATTTTGCAGGTTTTCCCACTTACAAAGCATGTAGAAGTCTGTAATTTTTATCATAGGTACTCTTCAACTGTGAGAGACGGAATCTAAAACAAAAATCCAGAAAATCACATTGTATGATTTTTTAATAATTAATTTGCATTTTATTGCATGACATAAGTATTTGATCACCTTCCAACCAGTAAGAATTCCGTCTCTCACAGACCTGTTCTTTAAGAAGCCCTCCTGTTCTCCACTCATTACCTGTATTAACTGCACCTGTTTGAACTCTTTACCTGTATAAAAGACACCTGTCCACACACTCAATCAAACAGACGCCAACCTCTCCACAATGGCCAAGACCAGAGAGCTGTGTAAGGACATCATGGATAAAATTGAAGACCTGCACAAGGCTGGGATGGGCTACAGGACAATAGGCAAGCAGCTTGGTGAGAAGGCAACAACTGTTGGCGCAATTATTAGAAAATGGAAGAAGTTCAAGATGACGGTCAATCTCCCTCGGTCTGGGGCACCATGCAAGATCTCACCTCGTGGGGCATCAATGATCATGAGGAAGGTGAAGGATCAGCCCAGAACTACACGGCAGGACCTGGTCAATGACCTGAAGAGAGCTGGGACCACAGTCTCAAAGAAAACCATTAGTAACACACTACGCCGTAATGGATTAAAATCCTGCAGCGCACGCAAGGTCCCCCTGCTCAAGCCAGCGCATGTCCAGGCCCATCTGAAGTTTGCCAATGACCATCTGGATGATCCAGAGAAGGAATGGGAGAAGGTCATGTGGTCTGATGAGACAAAAATAGAGCTTTTTGGTCTAAACTCCACTCGCCGTGTTTGGAGGAAGAAGAAGGATGAGTACAACCCCAAGAACACCATCCCAACCGTGAAGCATGGAGGTGGAAACATCATTCTTTGGGGATGCTTTTCTGCAAAGGGGACAGGACTACTGCACCAGCATGACAACGACCCGAAGCACACAGCCAGGGCAACTAAGGAGTGGCTCCGTAAGAAGCATCTCAAGGTCCTGGAGTGGCCTAGTCAGTCTCCAGACCTGAACCCAATAGAAAATCTTTGGAGGGAGCTGAAAGTCCGTATTGCCCAGCGACAGCCCCGAAACCTGAAGGATCTGTATGGAGGAATGGGCCAAAATCCCTGCTGCAGTGTGTGAAAACCTGGTCAAGAACTACAGGAAACGTATGATCTCTGTAATTGTAAACAAAGGTTTCTGTACCAAATATTAAGTTCTGCTTTTCTGATGTATCAAATACTTATGTCATGCAATAAAATGCAAATTAATTACTTAAAAATCATACAATGTGATTTTCTGGATTTTTGTTTTAGATTCTGTCTCTCACAGTTGAAGAGTACCTATGATAAAAATTACAGACTTCTACATGCTTTGTAAGTAGGAAAACCTGCAAAATCGGCAGTGTATCAAATACTTGTTCTCCCCACTGTATATCCACCACAACCTGAAGCGTTTGGCATTTCAGCATTTCTTTTGAACATAGTATTCAGACGAAGGAAGCAGACTTAACACGTTCAGAAACTTAGAGAGGAAACGCTAATTTTCTTTGGTTCTTGATTTCAGTTTTTCCCCTCAGCTTAAGATCGGACAGAAATTACTCAAATTAAAGTTGCATTGTTTTCCATTTCTTTTGAGGTAATAATATTTTAATATTTTGCATATAACCTTTTCAGCCAGGGGCCATATGTACTGTTGTAATGTCACTGTTCTCTGTTGTTCGTACAGGCTCGGAGCAGCAGAAAGTGGAGCCACATCACACCATAGTGTTTGATGATGGAGATTGCATAGCAGTAGAAAAGCTCCTTATAGTGGGCCTGTCACGTTCGGGTGTGTAGAGAGACCAAGGCGCAGCATAGCGATAGTTCGACATCGTTTATTGAACTAAATAAACTGGACTTGACATCGAACTATACAAAATAACAAATATGCAATATAACAATAAACACACGTAGCACGAACACGGGACAACATACAACAACAACAATGAACCACGCCAAGGGAGTGGAACACAGACATATAAGTAGGATCCCTAATTAGAGGTAATGCCTAGCAGCTGCCTCCAATTAGGGATCCCACACACAACACCACACAGATGTAGAAATAATAGATCTGCCAGACTCTGACCATAGAAATATAGAGAAGCAAAGCTTCTCTATGGCCAGAGCCTGACAGGGCCTGACTCTAACACAGTGGGCCTGACTCTAACACACTGGGCCTGACTCTAACACAGTTGTCACGAATTGTAAATTCACTACAACTCATATTCCTTTCTCCAGACATCAGAGATCTCCAGTTTTGTCTTGATTGCGGGACAACCGGTGGTCCAACATGGTAAGTCCTTCATTTCTTTACATTACTGAACTCCAGCCAGTTAGCACAGTATTGTATTGTTCCTGTATGATGTGACACAGGAGAGGATATCAACCAGGCAATCAGGACAGGGACCAATGGGTTTGAGAGGGCTAAGGCTTGGAGGTCTAAGATCAGGGATTCCTTCTAAGAATCAGCAGGCATCTTCTAATCATGTTATAGGTCTTGTCTTCTTATGGTCATGTGACCAAAGTGTATTTTATTAATGAACCAACTTGTTGTGTTTTTGATTGTCCGTTTTTAAATCATTAAGTTCTCATTTTATAGTCACATTAAACTGAAATGTACAGTAAATGATGGCACTTTAATTCAACCTCAGTAAAACTATCCTGCCGTGATGTCACACAGAAGCTATCTAATGGAACCACTGATTACTTCCAGTCATTTTGTCTTTAGACCTCAGAGGAGATGCAAGTATCCATTACAGGAAGGAGGGAAACCAACCACGTCTCACATTTCAACGCCTCATACTGCGGAACACGTCCCTCCTCCCTCTCTATCACATCTCCTCTTTCTCCTTCTCCCTCCCTCCCTCCCTCCCTCCCTCCCTCCCTCCCTCCGCAGACATTCAAACCACTGGGCACACACTAGTTGAATCAATGTTGTTTCCACGTAATTAGACGTTGAAATGACGTCTGTGCGCAGTGGGAAGTGAGTTTTGTCTGGGGTGAGGTGGAGGGTGGGAGCATTCAGCCAGCCCTTTTTCCCTATCTGGCCCATGTATCCATGCTGCGTAGCTGAGGTCTGGATCACATTTAAAACACATGTTCATGTTGCTCCAGATGAACTGAACTCTGTGGAAATACAGTGGCACTGGATTTAACAGGGGCAGACAGAACATACTTACAGACAGACAGAGCAAGGTAGGGACAGAGAGACAGACAGAACCAGGCAGCAAAGGTAGGGACAGACAGACAGACAGACAGACAGACAGACAGACAGACAGACAGACAGACAGACAGACAGACAGACAGAACCAGGGAGACGAGGCAGGGACAGACAGACAAAACCAGGGAGACGAGGCAGGGACAGAAAGATAGACAGACAGATCCAGGGAGACAAGGCAGGGACAGACAGACAGAACCAGGGAGACGAGGCAGGGACAGACAGACAAAACCAGGGAGACAAGGCAGGGACAGAAAGATAGACAGACAGAACCAGGGAGACAAGGCAGGGATAGATAGACAGACAGAGCCAGGGAGACGAGGCAGGGACAGAGAGACAGACAGACAGCCGTCTCAACCCTGAAGGACGGGAACGAAGTGTGGGGCCGTGCTCGCTCGCTGTGACAAGCAGGCTCTTTAACGCAGAGGCTGAGACACACAGTGGATAATGAGATCTGAAGAGGTCTGGATTAACTGGAGAGAAGAGAACAGAGGGGATAGTCGAAACAGGCAACACATAGATATACAGTCTTAAGAGTCATTGCTTGTAGTTGGGTCAATAGAGAGACAGTCTTAAGAGTCATTGCTTGTAGTTGGGTCAATAGAGAGACAGTCTTAAGAGTCATTGCTTGTAGTTGGGTCAATAGAGAGACAGTCTTAAGAGTCATTGCTTGTAGTTGGGTCAATAGAGAGACAGTCTTAAGAGTCATTGCTTGTAGTTGGGTCAATAGAGAGACAGTCTTAAGAGTCATTGCTTGTAGTTGGGTCAATAGAGAGACAGTCTTAAGAGTCATTGCTTGTAGTTGGGTCAATAGAGAGACAGTCTTAAGAGTTGTTGCTTGTAGTTGGAGAGAGAGAGAGAGAGATGTCTGTGAGAGATGTCTGTTACCAGGCGGACCGTGACAAGAGCTTGTGTGTGGTCTGAGGAGTCAGCGCCGGTCTGAGAGGGGCTGGTCTGTAGTGAGAAGTCTCTTTCCTCTGGCACTGCTCTCTACTAAAGAGGATTACCCAATACAGAGAACTGTTCTCTGTTATAGAGGATTACCCAATACAGAGAACTGTTCTCTTATAGAGGATTACCCAATACAGAGAACTGTTCTCTGTTATAGAGGATTACCCAATACAGAGAACTGTTCTCTGTTATAGAGGAGTACCCAATACAGAGAACTGTTCTCTGTTATAGAGGATTACCCAATACAGAGAACTGTTCTCTGTTATAGAGGATTACCCAATACAGAGAACTGTTCTCTGTTATAGAGGATTACCCAATACAGAGAACTGTTCTCTGTTATAGAGGATTACCCAATACAGAGAACTGTTCTCTGTTATAGAGGATTACCCAATACAGAGAACTGTTCTCTGTTATAGAGGATTACCCAATACAGAGAACTGTTCTCTGTTATAGAGGAGTACCCAATACAGAGAACTGTTCTCTGTTATAGAGGATTACCCAATACAGAGAACTGTTCTCTTATAGAGGATTACCCAATACAGAGAACTGTTCTCTGTTGTAGAACATCTGCTCAGAGACTGAGTATTGACCGTACAAAGACAGAAGGAGAACTTTGAAAATAAAAGAGATTGAGATACAGCATTGAAACAGAGGATGCAGAGTATGCTTGCTGCCGGTGTTGGAATGATGCTGGTGTTGGTGAAGTTGAACTTGGGAATGTCAAAAAAGGTTCAAGATGATCCCAGCTCTTTCAGGGTAAGTGTACACTGTCTATGCACTTCATTCCTGTATGACTTCAATGTCCAGACCAGGCACTCTTTCACCTACAATGCATGAGTCATCATCATCAAGTGGCTATTTATTAATGACAAGTATGTCATGAAATCCATCTTTCTGTTCTTCTAAACTGAATCAACTTTCATTAAACTCTCCAACTGAGCTAATAAAACTAGTGCTGACCAGTTGTCAGGGCGTGTAGAGAAACCTCACACACACACCTCCAGGGAGCTGACATGAAGATCAAAGCTGACATGGTCTAATGAGCAGTGTGTGTAAACGGTCCAAATTTACTGGAAGCGGAAGCACGTGTCGGCGGCTCACTGACCTGGGCAGAGGAGCATTTGAACTTCCTAAATGATCAATCACTTCTCTCTTGTTCTCTCTCTCTCTCTCTCTCTCTCTCTCTCTTGTTATCTGCAGTAGTACTGTATATTTGTTAGTGATCTACCTGCTTGTTATCTGCAGTAGTACTATATATTTGTTAGTTTGTGATCTACCTGCTTGTTATCTAAAGTAGTACTGTATATTTGTTAGTGATCTACCTGCTTGTTATCTGCAGTAGTACTGTATATTTGTTAGTTTGTGATCTACCTGCTTGTTATCTGCAGTAGTACTGTATATTTGTTAGTGATCTACCTGCTTGTTATCTGCAGTAGTACTGTATATTTGTTCATTTGTGATCTACCTGCTTGTGATCTGCAGTAGTACTATATATTTGTTCATTTGTGATCTACCTGCTTGTTATCTGCAGTAGTACTATATATTTGTTCATTTGTGATCTACCTGCTTGTTATCTGCAGTAGTACTGTATGTTTGTTCATTTGTGACCTCCCTGCTTGTCTCTGTGAGAAACAGTAGCTAGGTTTCCTAATATTCAGTGTCTCTCCTCCATCATCTGCTTCATGGGAAGGAGGAAGCTTGTCTTCTCAGAGCTCCGAGAGCTCCTCAACAGGTGGTCCCTGGGAACTCCTGCACCCCACTACCCCCTAATGCCACCCCAGCCAACTCCACGTTCCCAGCTGTTATGTTGTCTACGGGCTTATGCCAGGGGATCTACTGTGCATTTGGGGTACAATGGACTCCCTCTAATCCCAGCTATAAACAGTCATGGGAATGAGAGGAAGTAATGATTACACACATAGTACTATGATACTATAATACGCAGAAGCACTGAATGTTGAAATTAATGTCTAAATCATGATCTTACATCCCAGGACAGCTGTTGATGGTCTCTCTGACCTGGCTTTGGCCAATAATAGCCCAGTCAGAGGTGGATATGAATGTGGAGAATCAGACTGACTTGCATGTATCATCAGCTCAGTCCAGTCCTTGTAAACCAACCTCAATGGCATCTAAAGTTTATCCTGATTTGGATGTAAGGGTGCTGCCCTCTTGTGGTGAGACTGTTGGCTCTCACAATCCGAATAACAACGTTTTCCAGCACTTTACCAGCGTGTTGGAGTTTATTTTCTATTCTGTCTTTAAAACAACATACTGTATATCATTGTAAGTTGTTTGTGTCCTCCTCCTCTCCTCCCTGCAGGTGATCAACCAGGAGAAGTGGGAGAGGGATGTGCGTTCGGCCTCCAGTCTGGACGACCTGCTCATGCTGACAGATTTCCCAGACTGGAAACTATGGAAGTGCCGTCTAAAACTCAAACACCTGGAGACGTCTCCCTCATCCTCCTCCTCTCAGCAGCCCGATCACCGTTCCTCCTCCTCCTCCGCTGGGTCTGGGTCACATCGCTCCACACGCTTCGCTGCAGCATCCTACAGCCTGGAAATACTCAAAGGTATGTGGGTTCGAAACCTGCGTCTCCTCAAAACTGAGAGTGTTGGCTCTCTAAGTTAAAGCCTTGGTATTGTTTTTTGAGAAATGCTGCTGGCTCCTACAGCCTGGGGATACTCAAAGGTATGTGGGTTCAAAATATGCGTCTACAAGAATGTGTTAGCCCTCTGAGCTAAAGGCTAGACATTAGTTAATGTGCTACCTTAAGATAGACAGACTGGTTTGAACCCTGGGTCTTCTCAAGACTGTGTTAACCCTCAGATCCAAAGCCTAGGCATTCATTCCAGGTAGCTAATGCATGTTTTGAGGTTAGAATGTGAGTGTAATACCCCAACCAGAAGCCATGGATTACAGGCAACATCCGCACTGAGCTAAAGGGTAGAGCTGCCGCTTTCAAGGAACGGGACCCGGAAGCTTATAAGAAATCCTGCTATGCCCTCAGACGAACCATGAAACAGGCAAAGTGTCAATACAGAACTAAGATTGAATCGTACTACACCGGCTCCGACGCTCGTCGGATGTGGCAGGGCCTGCAAACTATTACAGGCTACAAAGGGAAGCACAGCCGCGAGCTGCCGAGTGACACGAGTCTACCAGATGAGCTAAATCACTTCTATGCTCGCTTCAAGACAAGTAACACTGAAACTGAAATGCATGAGAGCATCAGCTGTTCCAGACGACTGTGTGATGACGCTCTCCATAGCTGATGTGAGTAAGACCTTTAAACAGGTCAACATCCACAAGGCCGCAGGGACAGACAAATTACCAGGACGTGTACTCCGAGAATGCGCTGACCAACTGGCAAGTGTCTTCACTGACATTTTCAACCTGTCCCTGACTGAATCTGTAATACCAACATGATTCATAGTCCCTGTGCCCAAGAACATTAAGGAAACCTGCCTGAATGACTACTGACCCATAGCACTCACGTCTGTAGCCATGCAGTGCTTTGAAAGGCTGGTCATGGCTCACATCAACACCATTATCCCAGAAACCCTAGACCCACTTCAATTTGCACACCGCCCCAGAAGATCCACAGATGATGCAATCTCTATTGCACTCAACACTGCCCTTTCCCACCTCGACAAAAGGAACACCTATGTGAGAATGCTATTCATTGACTACAGCTCAGCCTTCAATATCATAGTGCCCTCAAAGATCATCACCAAGCTAAGGACCCAGGGACTAGACAACTTCCTCTGCAACTGGATCCTGGACTTCCTGACGGGGCACCCCCAGGTGGCAAGGGTAGGTCACAACACATCTGTCACTCTGATCCTCAACACGGGGGCCCCTCAGGGGTGCGTGCTCAGTCCCCTCCTGTACTCCCTGTTCACTCATGACTGCATGGCCAGGCACGACTCCAACACCATCACCAAGTTTGCCGATGACACAACAGTGGTAGACCTGATCACCGACAACAATGAGACAGCCTATAGGGAGGAGGTCAGAAACCTGGCAGTGTGGTGCCAGGACAACAACCTCTCCCTCAACTTGATCAAGACAAAGGAGATGATTGTGGACTACAGGAAAAGGTGGACTGAGCAAGCCCCCATTCTCATCGACAGGGCTGTAGTGGAACAGGTTGAGAGCTTCAAGTTCCTTGGTGTCAACATTACCAACAAACTAGAATGGTCCAAACACACCAAGATAGTTGTGAAGAGGGCATGACAAAGCCTATTCCCCATCAGGAGACTGAAAAGATTTGGCATGGGTCCTCAGATCCTCAAAAGGTTCTACAGCTGCAACATCGAGAGCATCCTGACTGGCTGCATCACTTCCTAGTATGGCAACTGCTCGACCTCCGACCACAAGGCACTACAGAGGGTAGTTTGTCCCTGCACAGTACATCTTTGGGGTCAAGCTTACTGCCATCCAAGACCTCTATACCAGGTGGTGTCAGAGGAAGGCCCTAGAAATGGTCAAATACTCCAGTCACCCAAGTCATAGACTGTTCTCTCTGCTACCGCACGGCAAGCGGTACCGGAGCGCCAAGTCTAGGTCCAAAAGGCTTCTTAACAGCTTCTACCCCCAAGCCATAAGACTCATGAATTAATCAAAGGGCCACCAGACCCCTTTTTTACGCTGCTGCTACTGTCTGTTTATTATCTATGCATAGTCACTTTAACTCTACCTACATGTACATATTACCTCAATTACCTTGACTAACCGGTGCCCCAGCACATTGACTCTGTACCGGTACCCTGTATATAGCCCCCGCACATTGACTCTGTACCGGTACCCCTATAAATAGCCTCCTCACATTGACTCTGTACTGGTACTTCCTGTATATAGCCTCCTCACATTGACTCTGTACCGGTACCCCTGTATATAGCCTCCTCACATTGACTCTGTACTGGTACTTCCTGTATACAGCCTCCTCACATTGACTCTGTACTGGTACTTCCTGTATATAGCCTCCTCACAATGACTCTGTACTGGTACTTCCTGCATATAGCCTCCTCACATTGACTCTGTACCGGTACCCCTGTATATAGCCTCCTCACATTGACTCTGTACTGGTACTTCCTGTATACAGCCTCCTCACATTGACTCTGTACTGGTACTTCCTGAATATAGCCTCCTCACAATGACTCTGTACTGGTACTTCCTGCATATAGCCTCCTCACATTGACTCTGTACCGGTACCCCTGTATATAGCCTCCTCACATTGACTCTGTACTGGTACTTCCTGTATATAGCCTCCTCACATTGACTTTGTACTGGTACTTCCTGTATACAGCCTCCTCACATTGACTCTGTACTGGTACTTCCTGTATATAGCCTCCTCACATTGACTCTGTACTGGTACTTCCTGTATAGAGCCTCCTCACATTGACTCTGTACTGGTACCTCCTGTATACAATCTCCTCACATTGACTCTGTACTGGTACTTCCTGTATCCAGCCTCCTCACATTGACTCTGTACTGGTACGTCCTGTATAGAGCCTCCTCACATTGACTCTTTACTGGTACTTCCTGTATAGAGCCTCCTCACATTGACTCTGTACTGGTACTTCCTGTATACAGCCTCCTCACATTGACTCTGTACTGGTACTTCCTGTATATAGCCTCCTCACATTGACTCTGTACTGGTACTTCCTGTATACAGCCTCCTCACATTGACTCTGTACTGGTACTTCCTGTATAGAGCCTCCTCACATTGACTCTGTACTGGTACTTCCTGTATACAGCCTCCTCACATTGACTCTGTACTGGTACTTCCTGTATATAGCCTCCTCACATTGACTCTGTACTGGTACTTCCTGTATAGAGCCTCCTCACATTGACTCTGTACTGGTACCTCCTGTATACAATCTCCTCACATTGACTCTGTACTGGTACTTCCTGTATCCAGCCTCCTCACATTGACTCTGTACTGGTACGTCCTGTATAGAGCCTCCTCACATTGACTCTTTACTGGTACTTCCTGTATAGAGCCTCCTCACATTGACTCTGTACTGGTACTTCCTGTATACAGCCTCCTCACATTGACTCTGTACTGGTACTTCCTGTATATAGCCTCCTCACATTGACTCTGTACTGGTACTTCCTGTATACAGCCTCCTCACATTGACTCTGTACTGGTACTTCCTGTATAGAGCCTCCTCACATTGACTCTGTACTGGTACTTCCTGTATATAGCCTCCTCACATTGACTCTGTACTGGTACTTCCTGTATATAGCCTCCTCACATTGACTCTGTACCGGTACTTCCTGTATACAGCCTCCTCACATTGACTCTGTACTGGTACTTCCTGTATATAGCCTCCTCACATTGACTCTGTACCGGTACTTCCTGTATAGAGCCTCCTCACATTGACTCTGTACTGGTACTTCCTGTATACAGCCTCCTCATATTGACTCTGTACTGGTACTTCCTGTATAGAGCCTCCTCACATTGACTCTGTACTGGTACTTCCTGTATAGAGCCTCCTCACATTGACTCTGTACTGGTACTTCCTGTATATAGCCTCCTCATATTGACTCTGTACTGGTACTTCCTGTATATAGCCTCCTCACATTGACTCTGTACTGGTACTTCCTGTATAGAGCCTCCTCACATTGACTCTGTACTGGTACTTCCTGTATATAGCCTCCTCACATTGACTCTGTACTGGTACTTCCTGTATGTAGCCTCCTCACATTGACTCTGTACTGGTACTTCCTGTATAGAGCCTCCTCACATTGACTCTGTACTGGTACTTCCTGTATATAGCCTCCTCATATTGACTCTGTACTGGTACTTCCTGTATAAAGCCTCCTCATATTGACTCTGTACTGGTACTTCCTGTATAAAGCCTCCTCATATTGACTCTGTACTGGTACTTCCTGTATAGAGCCTCCTCACATTGACTCTGTACTGGTACGTCCTGTATAAAGCCTCCTCACATTGACTCTGTACTGGTACTTCCTGTATAAAGCCTCACTAGTGTTATTTTACTGCTGCTGTTAAATTATTTGTTACTTTTACTTTCTTTCTTTTGTATGTCGTTATCAGCCATAGATGATGAGTGGCAGAAGACCCAGTGCATGCCCCGGGAGACGTGTGTAGACGTCTGTTGTGTAGGTGGTGTTGTTGTGTGTAACTGGTGGTGTTATTGTGTGTAACTGGTGGTGTTGTGTGTATGTCGTTATCAGCCATAGATGATGAGTGGCAGAAGACCCAGTGCTTGCCCAGAGAGACGTGTGTAGACGTGGCGAAGGAACTGGGCACCACGACCGCCATGTTCTTCAAGCCCCCCTGCGTGTCCGTCTTCAGGTGTAATGGATGCTGCAACACAGAGGGTGTCTCGTGTAGAAACACAAGTACTACCTATGTTAATAAGACAGTGAGCATTTCCTCTTTAACGAACCTGAATATCTCTTAGAAAGTGTGTTACAAATAAAATTATATTGTTAATTAATACATTACGATGATTTATGGCAGGGGTTGGCAACAGGCGGCCTGTGTGCCAAAACCGGCCCCCGAGTGACTTTGTTTGGCCCCCGAAAGTTTTTACTAAATAAATATAATACAAAAATATATGATTTTAGTTTTGGGTCTAAAAAAGGCTGTAAAATCACCAGGAATTCAGCTAATGTGTTTCATTTAGGAAATGTGTCCCCAGTATTCCCACTAATAAAGAAAGAGACGTGACCGTTTCTCAATGTCATCAAGGTATGACATTATTGTTATTTTCATATACAACCTTTTTTGGGGTATAGTTGTGGTCAATTAGCAGAGTACAAATTATTATAATTATGTTCTGGCCCCCTGACCACGCCCTCTGACAAAGATCGTCCTGCGGATAAATCTAGTTGGGGACCCCTGATTTATGTTTTAAGACAATTGTGATTATGATAAGTGCTCCTAAATGACAAGGATTTGAAGAGTGTGTATACACAGTATACACAGATCAGGGGAGGCTGGTGAGGGAAGGACGCCGCATAATAATGGCTGAAATGGAGTCAATGGAATAGTATCAATCACATCAAGATGTGGGTTTCACGTGTTTCATAGCATTCCATTGAATCCATTCCAGCCATTATTATGAGCTGTCCTCCCATCACCAGCCTCCACTGATCTGTACATCCTGTACATGCATGCAGATCATTGGACCATCAATGAGTCAAAGTGGATCACTGACTCCAGAAACGGACTAATGTGTTCTGACACTGACTCCAGAAACGGACTAATGTGTTCTGACACTGACTCTAGAAACGGACTAATGTGTTCTGACACTGACTCCAGAAACGGACTAATGTGTTCTGACACTGACTCCAGAAACGGACTAATGTGTTCTGACACTGACTCCAGAAACGGACTAATGTGTTCTGACACTGACTCCAGAAACGGACTAATGTGTTCTGACACTGACTCCAGAAACGGACTAATGTGTTCTGACACTGACTCCAGAAACTGACTAATGTGTTCTGACACTGACTCCAGAAACGGACTAATGTGTTCTGACACTGACTCCAGAAACGGACTAATGTGTTCTGACACTGACTCCAGAAACGGACTAATGTGTTCTGACACTGACTCCAGAAACTGACTAATGTGTTCTGACACTGACTCTAGAAACGGACTAATGTGTTCTGACACTGACTCCAGAAACGGACTAATGTGTTCTGACACTGACTCCAGAAACGGACTAATGTGTTCTGACACTGACTCCAGAAACGGACTAATGTGTTCTGACACTGACTCCAGAAACGGACTAATGTGTTCTGACACTGACTCCAGAAACGGACTAATGTGTTCTGACACTGACTCCAGAAACTGACTAATGTGTTCTGACACTGACTCCAGAAACGGACTAATGTGTTCTGACACTGACTCCAGAAACGGACTAATGTGTTCTGACACTGACTCCAGAAACTGACTAATGTGTTCTGACACTTTTCGTCCTGTAGCTGCTGAGTGTGATACCGTTTAAATACGGACCTGAGCCGGTGTTGATAAAGGTAGCCAATCACACAGAGTGTAAGTGTATGGAACCACCCCTGATCCGACGGCAAGCCCATATACGCTCTCACAGGAGGAACGGGTGAGTCCAGAGATACAGAAACACACACACACACACTAACATAAACAGACACTCACACTCACACACACACACACACACACACACACACACACACACACACACACACACACACACACACACACACACACACACACACACACACACACACACTAACATAGAAACACACACACTAAAATAAACACAAACACTAAAATAAACACAAACACACACACACACACACAAACACACACACACACACACACACACACACACACACACACTAACATAGAAACACACACTAAAATAAACACAAACACACACACACACACACACATTAACATTTACACAAACAGACACAAACAGACACAAACAGACACAAACAGACACAAACAGCCACAAACTCACACAAAAAGACACAAACAGACAGAAACAGACACACACAGACACAAACAGACATACACAGACACACACACATGCAGTGTACCCTTAGCACTAACCAGCCTGTGTGTTTGGTTGCAGGTGCTCTCCGATGCGTCAGCTCTCTAAATCAGAGAACTCCAGGCGTCTGTGTGCCAGTGGGTTGATCTGGGACTGCATGGCCGACCGCTGTGTGTCCTACCCCTCCACTAAACAACCAGGTTAGTACCACTGTGTCCTACCCCTCCACTAAACAACCAGGTTAGTACCACTGTGTTCTACCCCTCCACTAAACAACCAGGTTAGTACCACTGTGTTCTACCCCTCCACTAAACAACCAGGTTAGTACCACTGTGTTCTACCCCTCCACTAAACAACCAGGTTAGTACCACTGTGTTCTACCCCTCCACTAAGCAACCAGGTTAGTACCACTGTGTCCTACCCCTCCACTAAACAACCAGGTTAGTACCACTGTGTTCTACCCCTCCACTAGTAATATTAAGTCATTCCTGTTCTCTGGTCTGGCCCCTGTAGTAATATTAAGTCATTCCTATGATTTTTCTCTCTGTTTGTTCCAGACTTCTCTCCCAGTATGAGGACGGAGGACTGTGAGATAGATGTTGACAGGTGTGACTGTGTCCCAGACCGAGCTACCCTGTCCCCACGGCCCAGCCTAACCCAGGACCCAGACTATGCTACCCTTCATGTCACCTGAACCATACTGCCTGTTCTACCAACAAACTGCACTACAACCATGGCTCTTGCAGGTAGAGTGCAACTTGAGACACACCCCTTTTGACTAGTTAGTTAGATAGTGTGATAGTTTTGATAGTAGTTAATTGATAAATGTATGCCATTACTTGGCCAGAGAGTCCACACACCTGATGTCCAAGGTCTGAATTAATTAGTCCCTGATTAGAAGAACATTTTGTAAATCAGAAATGTTTGGGTCCTCAGAGAACAGTTGAACAGCCATTTTACAACACATGTAATAACACGTTTTCGTTCTTTGATCCACAGTGACACTAAGAAGAAGAATATAACCTTTGACATCTGCTTGGCTTTAAAGTATAAAAAGTTCATAATTTATTTATATCGCTATTTATTTTCTAACCTGCATACATGACTCTGTTAAGTCTTTTAACATGTAAACACGCTTTACATGTTTTATTTACATATGTAAATGATTAGTATTTCTATGCACTGAATGAACATGTATTTTACGCTAAAGAACAATATTTGTATAAATATAATCAAAGTCTGTCTTTTTGGTTTATATCCTTCATATTTACCTTGTTGACATCAGTTATTTTGTTGTTTATTTTGAGATTACATAACAATCATTCAATGGTGTTGTTCACACCTCTGTGATGCAGCGTTATTGCTACGGCAACCAATTATTTGTGAGTATTACAGAGATGACCAGTTTACAGAGGAGTATAGAGTGCAGTGATGTGTCCTATAAGGAGCATTGGTGGCAAATCTGATGGCCAATCTATAAATTATGTCTCCGTAATCTAGCATGGTCATCTGAATCAGGGTTAGTTTGGCAGCTGCGGTGAAAGAGGAGTGATTACCCTGTTCTGTTCTGTCCTGTTCTGTCCTGTCCTGTTCTATTCTGTTCTATCCTGTTCTGTCCTGCTCTGTCCTATTCTGTTCTGTTCTGTTCTGTTCTGTCCTGTCCTGTTCTATTCTGTTCTATCCTGTTCTGTCCTGCTCTGTCCTGTTCTGTCCTGTCCTGTTCTGTCCTGTTCTGTCCTGCTCTGTCCTGTTCTGTTCTGTCCTACTCTGTACTCTGCTCTGTTTTGTTCTGCTCTGTTCTGCTCTGTACTCTGCTCTGTCCAGCCACACACTGCGGGTAAGTGATATCAGAGATGTTCAGTGATCCATGTGCTGTGAGTAACAGCCTGTTGTCTCTCTCCCTCTCTCTCTCTCTCTCTCTCTCTCTCCCTCTCTCTCTCTCTCTCTCTCTCTCTCTCTCTCTCTCATTCATTCATTCCATATTCAGTGAGCATTTATTTTTTTAGGTTTTCTGTGCCTGAAACCTGCTAGACCCTGACCTGTTCCCATTAACAGCCCAGCAGTGCATTCCATTTGACTGGATAGGTTCATTCATGGAAAACCTGTAGCTATAGCAACATACTTTTATTTTTTACAAATGGTACCAAATCAAAGAGACTTTGTTCCATTAATAATTCTCTTTGAGGGAAACTGCAGAGGTGGCCCAATGACAAATCCACAACGGATGTAATCAACATAGGTGTAGGTTCTGTGAAATGTTCTACTGAGTGAGAAATGTGTACGTTTAATGTTAATGACTAAGATGTTTCACCCTGAAACTGTGTAATGTGTGAGATGTATTAGAATTATAAGATTATGATTCTAAGAATGCGGGAACATAGACAATGTTCAGACCAGGTTAGAATGTTACCATTTGGTAAATGAGTCAGGGTGTGGTTAAGACGAACAAAGGGGGAGACAGACCATTTGTGAAGGCTGTTAGGCTGGCAGGAGATTAGGCCGGCCATAAAAGTTCACAGGGCCCCATCCATCAGGGTGGGGGTCTGGTCTCTCTGAGGTGTGGGTAAACATTAGCAACTGAAGGATGTCTTTGAAGGGAGTAACATGAGATAACAGGACGGTGTCTTAGGAGGCAGAACCTGAGAATTTACAGGCCTCATCCAGAAGGGTGGGGGCTCCTCTCACTGAATGTATAAAAGCCATGTGTATTGTTTCTTCATTAGAATTCTCTTGAATAAAGACGGACTACTTGCAAGCTGGGGCTCTCTCTGTATTGATTGAAACTGGGGTTTACAACCTTCAGGGTACAGATATACAGTGGGGAGAACAAGTATTTGATACACTGCCGGTTTTGCAGGTTTTCCTACAAAAAAACCTACAAAAATCCAGAAAATCACATTGTATGATTTTTAAATAATTAATTTGCATTTTATTGCATGACATAAGTATTTGATCACCTACCAACCAGTAAGAATTCCGGCTCTCACAGACCTGCTAGTTTTTCTTTAAGAAGCCCTCCTGTTCTCCACTCATTACCTGTATTAACTGCACCTATTTGAACTCGTTACCTGTATAAAAGACACCTGTCCACACACTCAATCAAACAGACTCCAACCTCTCCACAATGGCCAAGACCAGAGAGCTGTGTAAGGACATCAGGGATAAAATTGTAGACCTGCACAAGGCTGGGATGGGCTACAGGACAATAGGCAAGCAGCTTGGTGAGAAGGCAACAACTGTTGGCGCAATTATTCGAAAATGGAAGAAGTTCAAGATGACGGTCAATCTTCCTCGGTCTAGGGCACCATGCAAGATCTCACCTCGTGGGGCATCAATGATCATGAGGAAGGTGAGGGATCAGCCCAGAACTACACGGCAGGACTGGTCAATGACCTGAAGAGAGCTGGGACCACAGTCTCAAAGAAAACCATTAGTAACACACTATGCCGTCATGGATTAAAATCCTGCAGCGCACGCAAGGTCCCCCTGCTCAAGCCAGCGCATGTCCAGGCCCGTCTGAAGTTTGCCAATGACCATCTGGATGATCCAGAGGAGGAATGGGAGAAGGTCATGTGGTCTGATGAGACAAAAATAGAGCTTTTTGGTCTAAACTCCACTCGCCGTGTTTGGAGGAAGAAGAAGGATGAGTAGAACCCCAAGAACACCATCCCAACCATGAAGCATGGAGGTGGAAACATCATTCTTTGGGGATGCTTTTCTGCAAAGGGGACAGGACGACTGCACCGTATTGAGGGGAGGATGGATGGGGCCATGTATTGCGAGATCTTGGCCAACAACCTCCTTCCCTCAGTAAGAGCATTGAAGATGGGTCGTGGCTGGGTCTTCCAGCATGACAACGACCCGAAACACACAGCCAGGACAACTAAGGAGTGGCTCCGTAAGAAGCATCTCAAGGTCCTGGAGTGGCCTAGCCAGTCTCCAGACCTGAACCCAATAGAAAATCTTTGGAGGGAGCTGAAAATCCGTATTGCCCAGCGACAGCCCCGAAACCTGAAGGATCTGTATGGAGGAGTGGGCCAAAATCCCTGCTGCAGTGTGTGCAAACCTGGTATAGAACTACAGGAAACGTATGATCTCTGTAATTGCACCAAATATTAATTGTACCAAATATTAAGTTCTGCTTTTCTGATGTATCAAATACTTATGTCATGCAATAAAATGCAAATTAATTACTTAAAAATCATACAATGTGATTTTCTAGATTTTTGTTTTAGATTCCGTCTCTCACAGTTGAAGTGTACCTATGATAACAATTACAGACCTCTACATGCTTTGTAAGTAGGAAAACCTGCAAAATCAGCAGTGTATCAAATACTTGTTCTCCCCACTGTAGTTATGAAGAGTTCATTTAGAACATTGGGATAGAAATAATCGTGACATCTACTCTGTCAAATTACTCACAGCAAGGTTTCGTTTGAATAGCAATGAGAACAAGACACCTAATTAAAACACTGGTAGTTAGTCTGAACAGATACAGGAGGGTTTTTAATGTGACAAATGTGTTCCCGCTTCAATATGTTTTATGTAATGAATACTGTATATTTAATGTACTTCCTCTTCAATATGTGTTATATAATGAATACTGTATATTCATCTGCTACCTCTTCAATATGTGTTATGTAATGAACACTGTATCACAGAATGGTTTTAATAATGGTTAAATAAGGATTTGAATTATGTTTTATATGTATAATAATTAACAGTGAGAGACGACAGACGCAATAATCCCATCGTTGTATTGAAGCTCCTGAACACTGCTGGAGCAGGACAATAGTCTGTTGTTAATATCATAATTGAAAATATAATATATTACATTCAGCTCAGCAAGCATAAAATCGAATCAAATAAAATGTGTAACTTGCGCCGAATACAACAGGTGTAGACCTTACCGTTAAATCCTTACTTACAAGCCCTTAACCAACAATACAACAGGTTTAGACCTTACCGTTAAATCCTTACTTACAAGCCCTTAACCAACAATACAACAGGTGTAGACCTTACCGTTAAATCCTTACTTACAAGCCCTTAACCAACAATACAACAGGTGTAGACCTTACCGTTAAATCCTTACTTACAAGCCCTTAACCAACAATACAACAGGTTTAGACCTTACCATGAAATGCTGACTTACAAGCCCTTAACCAACAATACAACAGGTGTAGACCTTACCGTTAAATCCTTACTTACAAGCCCTTAACCAACAATACAACAGGTTTAGACCTTACCGTTAAATCCTTACTTACAAGCCCTTAACCAACAATACAACAGGTTTAGACCTTACCGTTAAATCCTTACTTACAAGCCCTTAACCAACAATACAACAGGTTTAGACCTTACCGTTAAATCCTTACTTACAAGCCCTTAACCAACAATACAACAGGTTTAGACCTTACCGTTAAATGCTTACTTACAAGCCCTTAACTAACAATGCAGTTTTAAGAAAAATAGGAGTTAAGAAAATAGTTTTGAAATAAAAGTAACACAATAAAATAACTATAACGAGGCTATATACAGGAGGTACCGGTACCGAGTCAATGTGTGGGGGTACAGGTTAGTCCAGGTAATTTGTACATACAGGTAAAGGTGAAGTGACTATGCATAGATAATAAACAGTGAGTAGCAGCAGTGTAGAAGATGGGGGTTCAGTGAAAATAGTCCGGGTAGCAATTTAATTACCAGTCTTATGGCTTGGGGGTAGAAGCTGTTAAGGAGCCTTTTGGACCTAGACTTGGCGCCCCGGTACTGCTTGCTGTGTGGTAGCAGTTTTTATGACCTTCCTCTGACACCATCTGGTATAGAGGTCTTGCATGGCAGGAAACTTGGCCCCAGTGATGTACTGGGCCGTACGCACTACCCTCTGTAGAGCCTTGTAGTCGATGCTTTTGTTCCCAATAGAAACTAATGGTAAATAATGTATTGTGTCATTTTGGAGTGACTTTTATCGTGAATAAGAATATAATATGTTTCTAAACATGTGGATGTGTGTATGCTACCATGGTTACGGATAATCCTGAATGAATGGTGAATAATGATGAGCGTGAAAGTTACAGACACACAAATATCACACCCGCCAAAAATGCTAACCTCCCTTGTTATTGTGAGGTTAGCATCTCTTGGGGGTAACTTTCTCATTCCTTACTATTCATGATTCATTCAGGATTACCCATAGTGCACTATAAAGGGAACAAGGACCTTTGATTTTCAGGCAGCGACCCACTGAAAGAAGACAGAGGTAGATATTACAGGACCAAAATCGACTAGCTATCAGGACCTGTCTGTATTTGAAACAGAAAGACGTTTCTTTGTTTGACATAGAAATGCTGTGTTATCTGTGTGGTTTCCTGTTTTGCATATTTAATGTGAAATATCACGTTCCTCTCCAACTGCTTTTCTCTGAAGTCTATCCACGTTTTTCTCGCTTTCCCTTTTATGACTGGCAAAAAGATCCTCAGGTACTTTTTCTGTTGCAGCTTTTCCACTGAGAGACACAGACAATATCTATGTGTATATATATATATTTCATATAAAATACCTCCATCTCCAACTGTTTTCCCCAAAGTCTTCTCCTGTGTTTCTCCTAACTCTTCCTCTGTGTTTACATGAAGACATTCCACATAAGATGTCCACAATGTGCTAATGCTTGACCTAGCTGCATTTGAATTTTGTCTTTACGACAAGCTTACTATGCATATACAACACGAATACTATCTAATCTGCCACTGCCATATGTTCAAAAATAACTGTAAACACAGATGATTGAAACACACCTATTTCTTGACCAATGAGCTTTTGATCAAATGGAGTACATCACACAACACATCTTCTCTTCTCTATTCAAACCTGTTGTTAAGCTGCACTTCTCTATTATGTCCCAGAGACTGAGGCAGACAGCCATACCACTTTGGTGTGATTATCCACACTCAGTCACAAAGGTTTAGGCATTCACCATGTACATGGCGGCTTGTGTACCTCCACTTAGCTAACAAAACAGCCCTGTTATGATTGAATTTGGGGTATGGACTCTTTCATGTTATGGCTATTTTGCACATTTTTGAAATTATCATAACTGGTTGTCTTGTATGCTTGTGTTTCATGGTTGTGTTTCATGTTTGTGTTTCATGGTTGTGTTTCATGGTTGTGTTTTATGGTTGTTATTGTCAAAGTATAAGAGTCCCCGATGATGAGACACACTTTTCACATTTTCTCATGTTCTTGTCTTTGATTGGGAACACAATTACAATGTAGTTCATACTGGCATGAAGATCATCTGCTGCTTCTGCTGCTGCTCTTTCACTGAGACTGACAGTATATTTCTAAAGTTTCCTCCTTCAAAAACATTACCTCAATTCATCACTGTGTATATATAGTACCTGTGGCCCTTAAGGCAGCCTCTATGTTGTTCAGGCAGACTCCATGCTTTCAGAACACACAGGGTATGAAGAGTTTAAGAGAGAGAGGGGGGAGAGAGAGAGGGGGGAGAGAGATAGAGAGAGTGGGGAGAGAGAGAAGCGAGAGAGGGGGGGAGAGGGGGGGGGAGAGAGTGGGGAGAGATAGAGTGGGGAGAGAGAAGGGGGAGAGAGAGAGAGCGAGAGAGAGAGCGAGAGAGGGGGGGAGGGAGAGAAGGGGGGAGAGAGAGAGGGGGAGGGAGACGGGGGGGGTTGAGAGAGTGAGAGAGAGAGAGAGAGAGGGGGGAGAGAGAGAGGGGGGAGAGAGATAGAGAGAGTGGGGAGAGAAAGAAGCGAGAGATGGGGGGGAGAGGGGGGGAGAGATAGAGTGGGGAGAGAGAGAGAGCTAGAGAGAGAGAGAGAGGGGGGGAGAGAGATAGGGGGGAGGGGCGTTAGAAGAGAAAGGAGAGAGGACATGAGAGAGGAGAGGACGCTTCCCCTGTACTAACATTAAGGCATTCCAGATTAGATGATATGTACAGCAGTAGATATATTCCAGATTATATTATATGTACAGCCGTAGATATATTCCAGATTATATTAGATGTACAGCAGTAGATATATTCCAGATTAGATTATATGTACAGCAGTAGATATATTCCAGATTATATTATATGTACAGCAGTAGATATATTCCAGATTAGATTATATGTACAGCAGTAGATATATTCCAGATTAGATGTCCAATGTGTTAATGATTGATTTAGCTCTATGTGCATTCCTCTTTATGACAGCTGTGCATAAAAAAGACATTCCTCTTTATGACAGCTGTGCATAAATAAGACATTCCTCTTTATAACAGCTGTGCATAAATAAGACATTCCTCTTTATGACAGCTGTGCATAAATAAGACATTCCTCTTTATGACAGCTGTGCATAAATGAGACGCATCACCTCTAATCAGCCACTACCATATGATAAAATTAGCTACATATCAAGGTATTAAAAGTAGGCGTGGAGTGTCAGATTACAAATCAACAAAATGTCTTCCCCTGCTATTCATGTAAAAATAATTCTTACTAATTCTTAAAGGTCCAATGCAGCAGTTATCTCAATATCAAATAATTACTTGATAACAATGAAGTACCTTAATGTGTTTTCAATTAAAAATGAGCAATGAGCAAAGAGCAATTTCTCAAGGAATAATTTTTCTAGCGGGAAGGGGAAAACTGAAAATTAGCTGATATTGGCAGAGAGGTTTGGAACTCTCTTTGCTATTGGTCAATTAACTAATTTACCACCTGGTGATGTCATCAGGCAGGCCAATTCTCCATCCGACCAAAACAGGCTGAAATTTCAGGCAGACTTTTCAAACAGCTCTTACACTAAAAGGGCATTAGCCCTGTTATAGTCTGATTACCTCCACCTATCAGCTAACAGCCCTGTTATAGTCTGATTACCTCCACCTATCAGCTAACAGCCCTGTTATAGTCTGTTTACCTCCACCCATCAGCTAACAGCCCTGTTATAGTCTGATTACCTCCACCTATCAGCTAACAGCCCTGTTATAGTCTGATTACCTCCACCTATCAGCTAACAGCCCTGTTATAGTCTGATTACCTCCACCTATCAGCTAACAGCCCTGTTATAGTCTGATTACCTCCACCTATCAGCTAAAAGCCCTGTTATAGTCTGATTACCTCCACCTATCAGCTAACAGCCCTGTTATAGTCTGATTACCTCCACCTATCAGCTAACAGCCCTGTTATAGTCTGATTACCTCCACCTCTCAGCTAACAGCCCTGTTATATCCCCCACCAGTAGCAGATAGAGAGAAAGGAGAGAGTATCAGATCCTGTGACTCAGGCATTAATGGGGTCTGTATATAAGAGAGAAAGGGGGAAACCTATTCAGTTGCACAACCGAATGCATTCAACCGAAATATGTCTTCCGCATTTAACCCAAGCCCTCTGCCTTAATGATGTCCACATCATCAGTGCCAGGGACCAGTTATTGGGGGTTAACTGCCTTGCTCAAGGGCAGAACGGCAGATTTTTCCACCTTGCCAGCTGTGGGATCGAACAAGCAACCTTTCGGTTACTGGCTCATCACTCTTAACCGCTAGGCTACCTGCTACCTGAGGGACCCATAGGTCTCCAGGACCCTCTAATGGAGCCCTAAGTGCCTAGAGACGAGGTGCTGAGAGCGGGCAGCCCTCACAGGGATACAGAAAGCTTTTGTATTCTGCATAGGGAGAAAAACCCTATGTGTGTTGTTCTGTGCCCAGGCAGGGTGTTTGGTCCTGTTCCTCTGTTTGGGTACAAGAATTGTGTTTACAGTGTAGTTTTGTAGAGTGTTTAAAGTGTAGTCTGTAGTTTTATCTACAGTGTTTAAAGTGTAGTCTGTAGTTTTATCTACAGTGTTTATAGTGTAGTCTGTAGTTTTATCTTAGAGTGTTTATAGTGTAGTCTGTAGTTTTATAGAGTGTTTAAAGTGTAGTCTGTAGTTTTATCTGCAGTGTTTAAAGTGTAGTCTGTAGTTTTATAGAGTGTTTATAGTGTAGTCTGTAGTTTTATCTACAGTGTTTATAGTGTAGTCTGAAGTTTTATAGAGTGTTTATAGTGTAGTCTGTAGTTTTATCTACAGTGTTTAAAGTGTAGTCTGTAGTTTTATCTACAGTGTTTATAGTGTAGTCTGTAGTTTTATCTTAGAGTGTTTAAAGTGTAGTCTGTAGTTTTATCTACAGTGTTTAAAGTGTAGTCTGTAGTTTTATCTACAGTGTTTATAGTGTAGTCTGTAGTTTTATCTTAGAGTGTTTATAGTGTAGTCTGTAGTTTTATCTTAGAGTGTTTATAGTGTAGTCTGTAGTTTTATAGAGTGTTTAAAGTGTAGTCTGTAGTTTTATCTACAGTGTTTAAAGTGTAGTCTGTAGTTTTATAGAGTGTTTATAGTGTAGTCTGTAGTTTTATCTACAGTGTTTATAGTGTAGTCTGTAGTTTTATCTTAGAGTGTTTAAAGTGTAGTCTGTAGTTTTATAGAGTGTTTAAAGTGTAGTCTGTAGTTTTATCTACAGTGTTTAAAGTGTAGTCTGTAGTTTTATAGAGTGTTTATAGTGTAGTCTGTAGTTTTATCTACAGTGTTTAAAGTGTAGTCTGTAGTTTTATCTACAGTGTTTATAGTGTAGTCTGTAGTTTTATCTTAGAGTGTTTAAAGTGTAGTCTGTAGTTTTATAGAGTGTTTAAAGTGTAGTCTGTAGTTTTATCTACCGTGTTTATAGTGTAGTCTGTAGTTTTATAGAGTGTTTATAGTGTAGTCTGTAGTTTTATAGAGTGTTTATAGTGTAGTCTGTAGTTTTATCTTAGAGTGTTTATAGTGTAGTTGGTAGTTTTATCTTAGAGTGTTTAAAGTGTAGTCTGTAGTTTTATCTTAGAGTGTTTATAGTGTAGTTGGTAGTTTTATCTTAGAGTGTTTATAGTGTAGTTGGTAGTTTTATCTTAGAGTGTTTATAGTGTAGTTGGTAGTTTTATCTTAGAGTGTTTATAGTGTAGTCTGTAGTTTTATCTACAGTGTTTAAAGTGTAGTCTGTAGTTTTATAGAGTGTTTATAGTGTAGTCTGTAGTTTTATCTACAGTGTTTATAGTGTAGTCTGTAGTTTTATCTACAGTGTTTATAGTGTAGTCTGTAGTTTTATCTTAGAGTGTTTAAAGTGTAGTCTGTAGTTTTATAGAGTGTTTAAAGTGTAGTCTGTAGTTTTATCTACAGTGTTTAAAGTGTAGTCTGTAGTTTTATAGAGTGTTTAAAGTGTAGTCTGTAGTTTTATCTACAGTGTTTATAGTGTAGTCTGTAGTTTTATCTTAGAGTGTTTAAAGTGTAGTCTGTAGTTTTATAGAGTGTTTAAAGTGTAGTCTGTAGTTTTATCTACAGTGTTTAAAGTGTAGTCTAGTTTTATCTACAGTGTTTAAAGTGTAGTCTGTAGTTTTATAGAGTGTTTATAGTGTAGTCTGTAGTTTTATCTACAGTGTTTATAGTGTAGTCTGTAGTTTTATCTTAGAGTGTTTATAGTGTGGTCTGTAGTTTTATCTACAGTGTTTATAGTGTAGTCTGTAGTTTTATCTTAGAGTATTTATAGTGTAGTCTGTAGTTTTATCTACAGTGTTTATAGTGTAGTCTGTAGTTTTATAGAGTGTTTATAGTGTAGTCTGTAGTTTTATCTACAGTGTTTATAGTGTAGTCTGTAGTTTTATAGAGTGTTTATAGTGTAGTCTGTAGTTTTATCTACAGTGTTTATAGTGTAGTCTGTAGTTTTATAGAGTATTTATAGTGTAGTCTGTAGTTTTATAGAGTGTTTATAGTGTACATACTGCTGTGTAAATTCCTGGTGTATATATTCTGTGTGCATATTGTTCTTCTCGTCTGTCTGTACACTCTGTTGATTGTGACAGCACCATTCCACCAAGTCTATTTCCTGCTATATGTAAACACACAGGTTGAAGAAAGGTGATTGTGATTCTTACTCTGAGAACACTAGATTCACATGGAAACGCGAAAGCTAAACCAAAATCCACCACCTTCCCATACCTTGTAAACATGTAATGGTTATTCTGATGCACTTTCTGTATAGCGATAACTGATAACACACCATACACCATCTAACACCCCGTAATATTAAACCTCCATGCATTGAGCCTCTCTCTATGCATTTAAAACAGAGCTGACACCCATCTGCGTCCCAAATGGCACCATATTCCCTATTTAGTGCCCATAGGGCCGATAGGTAGTGCATAATAAAACATACACTACGTGACCAAAAGTATGTGGACACCTGCTTGTCGAACATCTCATTCCAAAATCATGGGCATTAATATGGAGTTGGTCCTCCCTTTTCTGTTATAACAGCCTCCACTCTTCTGGGAAGACTTTCCACTAGATGTTGGAACATCGTTGCAGGGACTTGCTTCCATTCAGCCACACACAGCACTAGTGAGGTCGGACACTCAGCGTTCCCATTCTGTGAGCTTGTGTGGCCTACCACTTCGCGGCGAACCGTTGTTGCTCCTAGATGTTTCCACTTCACATATAACAACAGTTGGCCGGGCCAGCTCGTTGTCTATGGTGATGGCATGGCTGTGTGCTCGATTTTATACACCTGTCAGCAACGGGTGGGTCTGAATTAGCCGAATCCACTAACTTGAAGGGTTGTCCACATACTTTTGTATATATAGTGTATATACTATATTGAATACGGTGCCATTTGTGACACGGCCATAGAGGTGAGAAGATTGACGTTGGCAGAACAAAATAAATGTAGCCACATTTAGGCCTACATAAGTACTTTCTAACACATACTTAATAGACAAGGCCTATTAAAAGATGAGTTTACTGTGACACGTCATGTAAAATGCCTCTGAAAGCTATTTAGAGGTTATTATAGCTGACTGTACTTGTAGGTCACATGTAATGACAGGGCTCATCTGTAAAAGAGACCTTGGTCTCTGCATGACTTCCTGTCAAAGGAAAAGTAAAGACCAACCTCCTGATAACAGAAACAGGGTCAATCCAGAGGTGATCCTGTAGGCAATCATTTCCACTGTTCTATCCCAATGCCATTAGATTGAGATGGGCCCATAAGCTGCTCTAACTATAGAATTAGTAAGGGATATGTGCAGTGGCGTCCCGTCATTCAGGTCAGGTGGGGCACTTGCCTGTTTTGCATGTTATTTTGGCATTAATACTTGTCACATATCAGTTTGCAAACAAAGTAAAACAAATAAATAATAATAATTGAGTTAATAAAGCCGCATTCAAACATGGTCTCTTTTTTTGCTTTCTTGAATAAGGCAGCTCCAAAATGCAGGTGTTTCAGCCTAGCTCAGTGCTTTCTGTGGTGGTGGGGCAGCCAGCAGATAAAATACAGAGTGTAGGTGTTGGTAATGTTCTCTAGTTGCACCGTGATAGGCTCAGCGTTCTGTCACTCATGGGGCCACCGCCAAGTCTAAGGGTAGAGCTAGAAAATTCAAGCCCCTTGGGTGCTGCCATAGAGCTACATTAGAAGTGCCCTTCCAAGAAGGCTCAAGGTCATTGGTCACAGATAAAATGACGTCAAATCACATTATATCTACAGTAGCTTTGATTGGACTGATCATGTCAACATCATACTTTCAAAATCTTAGCTAGCAGTATTCATGAATCAAGTCGACAATCTACTAGCAAATCATTTTTAATCCTTGTCATGTGAAGAGAAATTATAGATAAAACGTATCGGTGCTCAACAGCCATTGGACAGAAACAATACAGTCGTGGTCAAACGTTTTGAGTCTCCACAAAGTTTGCTGCCTCAGTGTTGATGATGGAAATTTGCATATACTCCAGAATGTCATGTAGTGTGATCAGATGAATTGCAAATAATTGTAAAGTCCCTCTTTGCCATGAAAATGAACTTAATCCCCAAAAAACATTTCCACTGCATTTCAGCCCTGCCACAAAAGGACCAGCTGCCATCATGTCAGTGATTGTCTCGTTAACACAGGTTAGAGTGTTGACGAGGAAAAGGCTGGAGATCACTCTGTAATGCTGATTGAGTCAGAATAACAGACTGGAAGCTTTAAAAGGAGGGTGGTGCTTGAAATCATTGTTCTTCCTCTGTCAACCATGGCTACCTGCAAGTAAACACGTGCCGTCATCATTGCTTTGCACAAAAAGGGCTTCACAGGCAAGGATATTGCTGCTGGTAAGATTGCACCTAAATCAACCATTTATCGGATCATCAATAACTTCAAGGAGAGAGGTTCAATTGTTGTGAAGAAGGCGTCAGGGCGCCCAAGAAAGTCCAGCAAGCGCCAGGACCGTCACCTAAAGTTGATTCAGCTGCGGGATCGGGGCACCACCAGTGCAGAGCTTGCTCAGGAATGGCAGCAGGCAGGTGTGAGTGCATCTGCACGCACAGTGAGGCGAAGACGTTTGGAGGATGGCCTGGTGTCAAGAAGGGCAGCAAAGAAGCCATTTCTCTCCAGGAAAAACATCAGGGACAGACTGATATTCTGCAAAAGGTACAGGGATTGGACTGCTGAGGACTGGGGTAGAGTCATTTTCTCTGATGAATCCCCTTTCCGATTGTTTGGGCCACCATCAGTCCTGTGTCATGCCAACAGTGAAGCATCCTGAGACCATTCATGTGTTGGGTTGCTTCTCAGCCAAGGGAGTGGACTCACTCACAATTTTGCCTAAGAACACACCCATGAATAAAGAATGGTACCAACACATCCTCCGAGAGCAACTTCTCCCAAACATCCAAGAACAGTTTGGTGATGACCAATGCCTTTTCAAGTATGATGGAGCACCTTGCCATAAAGCAAAAGTGATAACTAAGTGGCTCGGGGAACAAAACTTCAACATTTTGGGTCCATGGCCAGGAAACTCCCCAGACCTTAATCCTGTTGAGAACTTGTGGTCGATCTTCAAGAGGCGGGTGGACAAACAAAAACCCACAACTTCTGACAAACTCCAAGCATTGATTATGCAAGAATGGCCTGCCATCAGTCAGGATGTGGCCCAAAAGTGAATTGACAGCATTCCAGGGGGGCGGATTGCAGAGGTCTTGAAAAATAAGGGTCAACACTGCAAATATTGACTCTTTGCGTAAACTAAATGTCATTGTCAATGAAAGCCTTTGACACTTACGGAATACTTGTAATTATACTTCAGTGTACCATAGTAACTACTGACATAAAGATCTAAGGACACTGAAGCAGCAAACTTTGTGGAGACCAATACTTGTGTCATTCTCAAAACCTTTGACCACGACTGTACACAACAAGTTACAAGTCGCAAATTAAACAATGAGTGGTTTGGAAGGAATCAGTGGCTAACTGCAAGCATTGCATTCTTGTGTGTGTTCAATAAAAAATATTTGAATAAAATGATAAACATTCAACATTGGCCATGCTGTCAATGAAGCATGATTTGCTCAAAACAACTGTTAACCCGGAACTTCAAAAACCTGACTTTAGTGAGTTCAAGACTACTGGGAACTCGGGAAAAACCGAGTTCCGACTGCGAAAATGCATTTTGAACTCGGGCCTCTTTCTAGAGCTACGAAATTAAGATCACTGACGTCATCATGATTCAACCTTGTTTTTTTCTGAGTTTCCAGATCTCTTGCAAGCACCATAAATCCAACGAATGCCAGACTTTGATGACAAAATTTGCACACGAAGGACCGCCGCGCCACCTTCCTGTTCAAGTGAGCACAGCACAAGAAGGTGAGTCCGAAAATGTCTTGTATGCTGCTGCATAAATGATGTAATATGCCAGGGAGATATGTATACTGTAGCTAAGAAAGTAATATTAAGTGTATGTTGTGTAGTAAGCTGTTTGTAGCCCATGTGCCTAACCCTAATAATTTGGTCTATTTTCACCTCTTAATTTCACCTACTGTTCTGACTTGGTGGTGCACATGTAGCCTAGAACCTGTTTTAGAGAAATGTAATCATTGAATATTGTAAGAGGTTTCATTGTCTGTTTATAACCCCCCTTTTTTTATCCTATGATTCTGACTTGGTGTACAGGGAGAACACTGTAAGAATGGCCCAAGAAATCGCCCCTGGATATGCGTTCTATGGAAAATAATGAAGAATAAAAACAATGGACAGGCTATAAAGAATAAATATTCTTATAAAAATAAAAACAATGGACAGGCTAGTGACCATTCTATGTCTAAGGTTCTAGCACAGTGTCAGATATGAATTGAATAGAAGAAGGAAGTAAGGCCTTCATGGCCCTTATTATAACAACCTGAGAGAGGAAAGCAGCTGGCTGGACATCACAGGAGCATTAGACCCAATCACAGTTCCTAGATGATGATCATCACACCCCATCAACAGAACAGGACACGTTGAAATCAGCCATGATATATTTTACATTTTAACTGTATTTTACCAGGCAGTATTCTACTGTACACCAGTACATGGTACCTTCCCAGTAGTTGGAGAACAAGGTACTTCCCAGTAGTTGGAGAACAAGGTACTTTCCCAGTAGTTGGAGAACAAGGTACTTTCCCAGTAGTTGGAGAACAAGGTACTTTCCCAGTAGTTGGAGAACAAGGTACTTTCCCAGTAGTTGGAGAACAAGTTACTTTCCAGTAGTTGGAGAACAAGGTACTTCCCAGTAGTTGGAGAACAAGGTAATTTCCCAGTAGTTGGAGAACAAGGTACTTTCCCAGTAGTTGGAGTACAAGGTACTTTCCCAGTAGTTGGAGGACAAGGTACTTTCCCAGTAGTTGGAGAACAAGGTACTTTCCAGTAGTTGGAGAACAAGGTACTTCCCAGTAGTTGGAGAACAAGGTACTTTCCCAGTAGTTGGAGAACAAGGTACTTTCCCAGTTGTTGGAGGACAAGATGCATTTTTTTTTAGCAGCAGTGTTCCTTCACTTCACACTATCCTGTTAACCTGAACCATACATCCTGTTAACCTGAACCGTACATCCTGTTAACCTGAACCGTACAGTGCTGACTCTGATATTTTCTTATCACACTGTCCAGCAGGGGTCAAGTAACCATGGAGATGAGTAACCAGGCCAGATCAGTACAGGTACAACCATGGAGATGAGTAACCAGGCCAGATCAGTACAGGTACAACCATGGAGATGAGTAACCAGGCTAGCTCAGTACAGGTACAACCATGGAGATGAGTAACCAGGCCAGCTCAGTACAGGTACAACCATGGAGATGAGTAACCAGGCCAGCTCAGTACAGGTACAACCATGGAGATGAGTAACCAGGCCAGCTCAGTACAGGTCCAACCATGGAGATGAGTAACCAGGCCAGCTCAGTACAGGTACAACCATGGAGATGAGTAACCAGGCCAGCTCAGTACAGGTACAACCATGGAGATGAGTAACCAGGCCAGCTCAGTACAGGTCCAACCATGGAGATGAGTAACCAGGCCAGCTCAGTACAGGTCCAACCATGGAGATGAGTAACCAGGCCAGCTCAGTACAGGTACAACCATGGAGGATGAATAACCAGGCCAGCTCTGTAGAGGTACAACGTGGCATGGCTCGGTTTGTCTCTAGCTCAGTGTGAACAGGGTTCAGTTGTTGGCAGTCGGCACAGAGGCCTTTATTTTCATTGCACTCAATGCTTATTATTAACAGAGCCCAATAAATAACTTTGTTAGTATGCTTTGTTGTGGACAAACAAAGGGACCATCTGGACCTTGTCTTTCAGATCACTGCTGGCAGAGCGGAAGGATGGCTAACTGTGCAATATGGCTAATTTTCTGACAACCTGCCGGAAAGAAAGCATGAAAGGATGACAAACAAGGAAGCGTGAAGAGATCAATATAGAAGTCTTTTAAACTGAAGATTCAAGCCATTAAAATCAAGTGTACTTAGAGAGTGCTACTGGACTGTTGTTATAGTTCCAGCCATCACATTATCTCTGCATGGCATTGATCTTGGTTGCGTCCCAAATAGCACTTTATTTGCTACATAGTGTGTTACTTTTGACTAGGGCAAATAGGGCTCTGGTCAAAAGTAGTGAATAGGGTGCCATTTTGGATGCACTCCTTGTGTGTCACTATCACACAGAATCATCTACCGAGGCGAAGCGCTGTCTGTGTCCAGTCAATGTTTACGCTTTCTGTCAAGCAGAGATAAAACACAATATCTTGTTAACGCACTCTCCCTCCCTCTCTCTCTCTCTCTCTCCTTCTGTGGCTCGATGCCTGGTGCGCTGTTTGACTGCAACAACTCATTGGACCCACCGTGCATAACATCTCTCAAGGGAATGGAAAAGTGAACTCATTAAATGCTTGTCCAACTTTAATTATAACACAAAGACGTGACAGAGACTTTTGCTCAGGGATAACGTTTTACCTGAGTTGAGAAAAAAGTCACCCTGGGAACTGTCAATATGACCAAAGAAATTACACTTTGGGAACTTGCGTCATCCAATTCTCCCCCTGTGTAAAACGAATGGCTTGGAAACTCTAGTCTGGAGGAGCTAGTCTGGCAGATAGCTCCTGAAAATGCAGATCAATACAATGCGGAGCCAACATTTAACAATTTGACACTAAAACCCTTTTCATTTAGAACAACTTGGGTGACCTTCACATCCTTCACCAGACCTGAAAATGAGTTTCAGGAGTCTGGTAACAAATGTTATTCTCTCTGCCTCCCAAATGGCACCCTATAATATAGTCCACTACTTATGACCAGGGCCCATAGGGTTCAGGAGTGTGGAAGCAAATGTTATGCTATCTGGTTGGCTACGTCCCAAATGGCACCCTATAATATAGTCCACTACCCATAGGGTTCAGGAGTGTGGAAGCAAATGTTATGCTATCTGGTTGGCTACGTCCCAAATGGCACCCTATAATATAGTCCACTACCCATAGGGTTCAGGAGTGTGGAAGCAAATGTTATGCTATCTGGTTGGCTACGTCCCAAATGGCACCCTATAATATAGTCCACTACCCATAGGGTTCAGGAGTGTGGAAGCAAATGTTATGCTATCTGGTTGGCTACGTCCCAAATGGCACCCTATAATATAGTCCACTACCCATAGGGTTCAGGAGTGTGGAAGCAAATGTTATGCTATCTGGTTGGCTACGTCCCAAATGGCACCCTATTCCCTATATAGTGCACTATTTAGGGAATCGGACTCTGGTGAAAAGTAGTGCAATGTGTAGGGAATATGGTGCCATTTGGGACTGATCCATAGTGACAACCAACCATAGAACTCAACTCTCCCCTGATCCTAAATAGAGACGTGTTTAAGAGACAGCCGAGTCAAGCCAAGCCAGGGTCTGGTCAAAGTTAAACAAACATTGTTCAGACATAATTACACTAACATGTCATCCATCGGAGGTAGTGCCTTCTATGAGATACCAAATTTGGCGACCGAAGTTTGATATGTGATGACGGTAAATCCAGTGAATGGCATTGTTAGAGCATCATTGTCCAATAAATTAAGTGGAGCATGGATGCGTGTGTGTTTGTGTGTGTGAGTGTGTGCGTGCGTGCGTGTGTGTGTGTGTGTGTGTGTGTGTGTGTGTGTGAGTGAGTGTGTGAGTGAGTGTGTGTGTGTGTGTACAGCCGTCTACAGTCTACCCACTCACACCTTACAAAACAGCCCAAAACGTCAATGCCTCTGATAGAATGGGAGAACCACAGTAAGGCTTCCATTACATTCTAGTTGTATAGCAGAACTAATTTCAACCTAACTTCACAGACATCTTAGAAAACAGCGCAAAGCAAAACGCCAAAGCATAATAGAATGGGGGTGGGGGGGATTGCTTTCGAATTTTAAGTACTACCAGCAAATAATAGTCTACCAACACCAAACAGCACTCCTTTTCACACAACTGTGTCTGGCAATTGCAAGCCCATCACTGAAGCTAGAAAGCGTTCTGCTTTGGTTACATGATGACTGTCTTTGAGTTCAGTGTTTTTCTACAGAATTAGATTTCCTGAACACAAGGCTCTACTAGACAGACTGGGAGGAGAAACAGGAAACACATTCTAGAAAACTCTTCTGTCAGGCTCAACAGAATTCTTTCCATACTGCGATCATCTCATCGAGGCTGGTCCCCAAATGGCATCCTATTCCCAATATAGTGCACTACTTTTGCACCATGTAGTGCAATATGTAGGGAATAGGGTGCCATTTTGGATGCAAAGTCTGTATTAGCTCTCTGAGAGCTGAGCTATATTTATTATATTTCCTACACCAGGGATGGCCAGAGCCTCTGTCAAGTGTTGTCATTTCCTGCATGGGTTAAAGATTGCTCCTGCATTTCCTGTTTGCTAAACTATTAAGGTTTGCCTAATTTCAGTTTATGTGACAAAACAAGCAAGTATAGTGTGTAGATTCATCGTACCATGTAAAGCGCTGTGAAACATGTTTTCCATAACCAATATACTGTATTATCAGCTGTTTGAAGCTGGTGAACAAAACAGAAAGTAAAAGACAACTAAACTTAAAAACTGGAAGCATAGAGAGTCCAGAGTCTCCTATCATAGAGACTTGAAAAGCTGCAATATTACATGTCTTAATAAAACGAGGCTGGATGATGACGCTATGCACGTAATACTTGGTGGATTCTCCATGCAGTGGCAGGATCGGATCGGACGAGAGTTTGGGGAAATCGAGAGGAGGCGGAGTTTGTTTTTCCATAAATAACAACTGTTGTGCTGCTTCTAGTGTGAAGGAAATCTCAAGCTTTTGCTCACCTGGTATAGAATACCTCATGGTAATCTGCAGACACTTTTATCTACCAAGATAGTTCTCATCTGTAATTATCACGGCTGTCTACATCCCTGTCTACAAGCAAACACCCCTCTGGCACTCAACAAACTGTATGGGGCCATAAACAAACGATAAACCGCTCACCCAGAGGCAGCGTTTCTGGTGGGAGGAGACTTTAACAAGGGGAGACAATGACTATAAGAACGTATCCAAACCAGAAATCATGGATTACAGGCAATATCCGAACTGGGCTAAAGGCTAGAGCTACCGCTTACAATGAACGAGACACAGACATGGACGCATACAAGACCTCCGACGAGGCATCAAACATGCAAAAGGACAATACAGGAGGAATGTGGAATTGTATTACACCGGCTACGACGCTCGTCGTATGTGTCAGGGCTTGCAGACGATAACGGATTACAAAGGTAAACCCAGCCGTGAGTTGCCCAGTGATGCAGAACTTCCAAACATGCTAAATGCCTTTTATACTTGCTTAGAGGAATATAACACTGTGCCTTGCATGAAAGCCCCGGTTTTTCCGGATGACTGTGTTATCTTGCTCTCGATGGCCGGAGTGAGCTAAATGTTTAAACAGTTTAACAATCACAAGACGGAATACCAGGGCACATTCTCAAAGCATGCTCAGACCAGCTGGCAGGTGTTTTCAAGGACATTTTCAATCTCTCCTTGTCCCAGTCTATAATAACCTGTCTAAATGACTATCGCCCTGTAGCACTCAAATCTGTAATTGTGAAGTGCTTTGAAAGGCTGGCCATGAAACACATCAACACCATCATTCCAGACTCCCAGGACCCACTCCAATTCACATACCGCCCCAACAGATCCACAGATGACACAATCTCAATCTCATGCCCTGGACAAGAGGGAAAATAACTATGTGAGAATGGTGTTCATAGACTACAGCTCAGCGTTCAACACCATAGACCAAGCTCATCACCAAGCTAGGAACCCTGGGACTGAACACCTCCATCTGCAACTGGATCCTGGATTTCCTGACAGGCCGGCCCTAGCTGGTGAGGGTAGGCAACAACACCTCCGCCACACCAATCCTCAACACCCCCTCAGGGGCGAGTGCTTATTCCCCTTCGGTGCTCCCTGTTCACCAACCACTGCCTGGCCGCGCACGACTCCAACACCATCATCAAGTTTTCTAATGACACGACGGTGGTAGGCCTGGTCACCGATGGCGATGAGTCAGCCTACAGGGAGGAGGTCAGAGACTTAGCAGTGTGGTGCCAGGATGACAACCTCACCCTCAATGCCAGTAAGACCAAGGAGCTGATCGTGGACTATAGGTGAAAGAGGGGAGAGCACGTCCCGATTCCACATCGATGGGGCTGTTGTGGAGCAGATAGAGAACTGCAAGTTCCTTGGCATCACTAGCGACTTAACATGGTCCAAACACACACACACCTCTTCCTTCTCCCCACTTCTTCCCCCTCAGGAGGCTGAACACATTTAGATGAAATGAAACTGTGCAGGAAGATGAATAGGTATCTCCAGTAATAGTCAAGTTGTTTGTCAAGTTGTTTGCTTTGCTGTAATGGATGAAATTATATACAATGTATCAACTTCGCTTGCTCTTCCCGCTGCTACAATGTATCAACTTTGCTCGCTCTGAGCACAGCTACAATGTATCAACTTTGCTGGCTCTGAGCACAGCTACAATGTATCAACTTTGCTGGCTCTGAGCACAGCTACAATGTATCAACTTTGCTGGCTCTGACCACAGCTACAATGTATCAACTTTGCTCGCTCTGAGCACAGCTACAATATATCAACTTTGCTGGCTCTGAGCACAGCTACAATATATCAACTTTGCTGGCTCTGAGCACAGCTACAATGTATCAACTTTGCTGGCTCTGACCACAGCTACAATGTATCAACTTTGCTCGCTCTGAGCACAGCTACAATATATCAACTTTGCTGGCTCTGAGCACAGCTACAATATATCAACTTTGCTGGCTCTGAGCACAGCTACAATGTATCAACTTTGCTCACTCTGCATGTTGCGCCAATGTATCAAATGTGCAAATATAACAACAGAAGACTGATCAGGGTCTGCATCCCCCTTCGCCATCATAGCTCCATTACATTAAACCGCACAGTCGTGAAGAGGGCCTTAGGCTGAAAATATTTGGTATGGGCCCTCAGATCCTCAAGACGTTCTACAGCTGCACCATCAAGAGCTTCTTGACAGGCTGTATCATCGCTTGGTATGTAAAGAGCACCACCCTTGACCGCAAAGCGCTACAGAGGGTGGTGTGGACAGCCCAATACAAAGCGCTACAGAGGGTGGTGTGGACAGCCAAGTACATCATTGGGGCCAAGCTCCCTGCCATCCAGGACCTCTATACCAGGCGGTGTCAGAGGAAGGACCGAAAAATGTACAAAGACTCCAGCCACCCAAGTCATAGACTGTTCACTCTGCTACCGTCCGGCAAACGGTACCGGAGGATCGGCTCTCAGACTAATAGGTTCCGAGACAGCTTCTACTCCCAAGCCGTAAGACTGATAAATAGCAAGACTGATAAATAGTAACTTAATGATATCCAAACTACTTGCACTGACTTTATCTTGCACGGACCCTATGCACACTCACTAGACTATATATACACACCCTATACACACTCACTAGACTATATATACAAACCCTATACACACTCACTAGACTATATATACACACCCTATACACACTCACTAGACTATATATACACACCCTATGCACACTCACTAGACTATATATACACACCCTATACACACTCACTAGACTATATATACACACCCTATACACACTCACTAGACTATATATACACACCCTATACACACTCACTAGACTATATATACACACCCTATACACACTCACTAGACTATATATACACACCCTATACACACTCACTAGACTATATATACACACCATATACACACTCACTAGACTATATATACACACCCTATACACACTCACTAGACTATATATACACACCCTATACACACTCACTAGACTATATATACACACCCTATACACACTCACTAGACTATATATACACACCCTATACACACTCACTAGACTATATATACACACCCTATACACACTCACTAGACTATATATACACACCCTATACACACTCACTAGACTATATATACACACCCTATACACACTCACTAGACTATATATACACACCCTATACACACTCACTAGACTATATATACACACCCTATACACACTCACTAGACTATATATACACACCCTATACACACTCACTAGACTATATATACACACCCTATACACACTCACTAGACTATATATACACACCCTATACACACTCACTAGACTATATATACACACCCTATACACACTCACTAGACTATATACACACACCCTATACACACTCACTAGACTATATATACACACCCTATACACACTCACTATACTATATATACACACCCTATACACACTCACTAGATTATATATACACACCCTATACACACTCACTAGACTATATATACACACCCTATACACACTCACTAGACTATATATACACACCCTATACACACTCACTAGACTATATATACACACCCTATACACACTCACTAGACTATATATACACACCCTATACACACTCACTAGACTATATATACACACCCTATACACACTCACTAGACTATATATACACACCCTATACACATTCACTAGACTATATATATAACCCCTATACACTCATCATATGCTGTTGCTACTCTGTTCTTTATTTTACTCTTATTATTATCTATCCTGATATCTAGTCACTTTACCCTGCCTTCATGTACATATCTACCTCAAATACCTTATTATTATCTATCCTGATGTCTAGTCACTTTACCCTGCCTTCATGTACATATCTACCTCAAATACCTTATTATTATCTATCCTGATGACTAGTCACTTTACCCTGCCTTCATGTACATACTGTAGCTCCACATTGATCTGGTACTGGTATTCCTGTTTATAGCTCCACATTGATCTGGTACTGGTATTCCTGTTTATAGCTCCACATTGATCTGGTACTGGTATTCCTGTTTATAGCTCCACATTGATCTGGTACTGGTATTCCTGTTTATAGCTCCACATTGATCTGGTACTGGTATTCCTGTTTATAGCTCCAGATTGATCTGGTACTGGTATTCCTGTTTATAGCTCCACATTGATCTGGTACTGGTATTCCTGTTTATAGCTCCACATTGATCTGGTACTGGTATTCCTGTTTATAGCTCCAGATTGATCTGGTACTGGTATTCCTGTTTATAGCTCCACATTGATCTGGTACTGGTATTCCTGTTTATAGCTCCACATTGATCTGGTACTGGTATTCCTGTTTATAGCTCCACATTGATCTGGTACTGGTATTCCTGTTTATAGCTCCACATTGATCTGGTACTGGTATTCCTGTTTATAGCTCCACATTGATCTGGTACTGGTATTCCTGTTTATAGCTCCACATTGATCTGGTACTGGTATTCCTGTTTATAGCTCCACATTGATCTGGTATTGGTATTCCTGTTTATAGCTCCACATTGATCTGGTACTGGTATTCCCTTTATAGCTGTTGTGTATGTTATTGTATTCTTCTTGTGTTAGTTACAATTTAATTACATTTGTATTATTACTTTTAAAACGGCATTGTTGGGAAAAGTTTGTTAGCAAGCATTTCACTGTAAAGCATACACCAGTTGTATTCTGTGCATGTGATGAATACATTTTATTTTATTTGAATAGCACACAATGAACAGATCTACCGCTTCTTAGACGTGCTTTCAATAAGAATGACAGATCGATAAAACAGATTTCTATGTGAATTTGGCTGGATGTCCTTTGGGTGGGGGATCATTCTTGATACACACGGGAAACTGTTGAGCATGAAAAACCAAGCAGCGTTGCAACTCTTGACACACTCAAACCAGTGCGACTGGCACCTCCTACCATACCTCGTTCAAAAGCACTTAAATCATTTTGTCTTGCCCGTTAACCCTCTGAATGGCACACATACACAATCCATATCTCAGTTGTCTCAAGGCTTTAAAATCCTTCTTTAACATGTCTCCTCCCCTTCATCTACACTGATTGAAGTGGATTTAACAAGTGACATCAATAAGGGATCATAGCTTTCACCTGGATTCACCTGGTCAGTCTGTCATGGAAACAACAGGTGTTCCTAATGTTTTCTATACTTAGTGTATATTATGAAAAAGGAGGACATCTTTCTAGAGATTACGAATAAACTGTCAGAATGGAGTTCAATCAGTGACCTGGGATGGTCTAACAGTTAGGGCAGCTGCCTGTTCAGCGCGTACAAATAAGCCTACCTTGTCAGCGTGGATTCGATTACGGCCCTTCTGGCACAAATTACTATATTCCTCTCTTTGACATGATTTAGTTACACACTTCAAATATGGACAGACCAGGGATATCTTGATAGGAAATGACTGTACCAGACACTTTTAAAGACAGTTGTCTTTAATGGATAACCTCAATAGGAAACAAATGCAATACTAACAGTAGGTTACACCAACATTAGTTTCCATTCATACAATGTGTCGTGTAAATTGCCACAGTAGATTTGTGTTGGTAAACAAGATGAGCTCTGAAAAAGATCATGATATTAAAGGTGTGATGTAATTGGTTAAAAGGCTGCCTATAGTAGCCTACTGTTTGTGTTCCCTGGCAGAGTTGATGAGCTGAGTTGGGTCATCAGCTTGTTGAACAGATTGTTGAACAGATTGTTGAACAGATGATTTTACCATCCCCACTCCTGCAATTCGCACCCATCCTGTCTAATCCTGCCGACAATGATTTGGTCATTATCCTTGAAGAAAGTTTTTTCGCACCCATGTGTCCATATTAGAATTCATATGATTTGGCCTAGCCTATATCATCATCATACTGTATGATCATTATATTATAAGCCCTATTATTATTATTCTTAAAGGTACCTCCTTTCATAATGTTGAGCTGGACCACACAGACACTAAGGCCAGCGATAATATATCCTGCCTATTGCTTACCTTCAACGTATAATAAAACAATTGACAAAAAAATACATTTATCCCCTACAAATATGTCAATTTGTTATAATCCACATAAGAATTCACACGACACACTGTAGCCTGAACATAGCCTACATAGGCTACTTGAACTGACGGCCAGGAGACCATAGCCTGCATAGCCTACAAATACAAAGAGACTGATGGAACAGATCGGAAAGTTTAGCTTAAAATGTTGATAAACTATTCTTCACATTATAAGTGCAGCAAAGGGCTTCCGAGTGGCGCAGTGGTTTAAGGCACTGCATATCAGTGCTAGAGTCTTCACTGCAGTCCCTGGTTTGAATCCAGGCTGCATCACATCCAGCTGTGATTGGGAGTCCCATAGAATGGTGCACAGTTGTCCAGGTTTGGCTGCGGTAGGCTGTCATTGTAAATAAGAATTTGTTCTTAACTGACTTGCCTAGTTAAATGAAAAAATGTGTGCATGGTAATATAAGCAGATGGAAGTACATATCTGTTAAATACATAGATTTAAAATATTTGATTGTCTGGCTCAGTTGACAGCCCCATTCATCTATTAAATCACTGTCCTGCACACATCAATGAACCATCATCCTGACCTGTTCTCTCGCAGCTTCATAGTTTGAAGGAGGTGTGTAATTCCAGTCCAACAGGACTACAGTATGCAACGGCCAATCACAGACACCATCCTTTATTCAAGTCATGCCCCTTTTTTGCGTGCTGTTGGGACCGCCGTTGGACTATGAATTGTACAAATTGCTAGTTGGGTAATGGGGTGTGGGCATTCCAATGAGTTGGAACAGAATCTGTTGTATTTACTGTATAAACAGTTTGAGGTACAATGTAGGTACGGTACTGCATTGAAAGGTCTACAAACACCGCTTCCAGCTGTAACCTGGCGGTGATTCTAAATATTCAATATTCATTCAAATTTTCCTGCTGCAGGATCATTTTCCTTCTCCGACAAAATGGGTCAAATTAAGATCCGACACCTGTAGGGTGCCATTTTCAGATGTAGGCATTGACTTATTCCCAAAACCTCTAGGGTCTTACATTACAGACAACATCTAGCCAGTCAAGACGATACACAGCAGCAATATACTACAATAACAAAGACATTTTCAATACCCAGATGAGGTGAAGAATTGTTGGCACAACACACCCACTTACTAATTTGAAGGCACATCAACTGCATATTAACTGCACATATCAACCACATAGCTGTACCACATAGCTGTACCACATAGCTGAACCACATAGCTGTACCACAGAGCTGAACCACATAGCTGTACCACAGAGCTGAACCACAGAGCTGTACCACAGAGCTGTACCACAGAGCTGAAGAGAGAGCTGAAGAGAGAGCATATTGGCTTATTGGACACGATATCAAGTGTGTGCGCACAAAACACTAAAAATGTGTACATTAAACAAATGTAATGCCTTTAATAATTAAATGTATAATTAGCAAACACGTACTGTTCAAATACATAAAGGTACATATAATGTTCTATATAGATCATCTATATAGCTGCTGTGCCATCTTGATTAAGGGCTCGATACAATCAAGCAGGTCAGGAAACCCTCAAGGGATTCAAGATTAGCTGCCATTTCAAAGTGTGAGCATTTTTCCATCTCCCACCCGACCCATCTGCATTCCGCACTCAAACCTTTGATACAGACGTATGAAACGGAATGGAACATGAGCCTTAAGCAACATTTACATAATTATGCTCTTCGTCAAGCAAAACACAGTGATTGTAGTGAGCTAATGTCCCTACATGTATGCAGCTAAGCCTTAGCATAGTTCTTTCACCTAATAACTAATGTTATTTCGGTTCTTGGTAGATTTGTCTGTCTGTCTGTCTGTCTGTCTGTCTGTCTGTCTGTCTGTCTGTCTGTCTGTCTGTCTGTCTGTCTGTCTCAAAGTCTCTCCTCTTGGTATACCTGTCTGTCTGTCTCACACTCTCTCCTCTTGGTAGACCTGTCTGTCTGTCTGTCTGTCTCACACTCTCTCCTCTTGGTAGACCTGTCTGTCTGTCTGTCTCACACTCTCTCCTCTTGGTAGACCTGTCTGTCTGTCTGTCTCACACTCTCTCCTCTTGGTAGACCTGTCTGTCTGTCTGTCTGTCTGTCTGTCTCACACTCTCTCCTCTTGGTAGTCCTGTCTGTCTCACACTCTCTTCTACCTACAGTCCACATTTGTCTGTCTCTCTCCTACCGTCTACCTCTCTGTCTGTCTCACGTTCTCTCCTTCTGTCCACCCATCTGTCGCTCACACACTGTCCTCCTGACAGACCTGTTTACCATTAATAAAGCTCAGACTGGCCACTGAGTGGTTGGTGGTCCTGAGGGAGGTCATGTGTGTGTTGTTCCTGTTCCTTCCAGTGCTCTGGGACCTCTTGGCCAGAGCTCGACAACAACAACACAGCTGCTTGTTGAACTGCTTCTGGAAACTCTTGCTGAGCAGATAGAGGGCAAAGGGGTTGATACAGGAGTTAGTGAAGGCCAGGATGCGGGCTCCCACAGTGAAGATGAAGTGGGCCATGGAGGTGTTGACTTCGGAGTAATGGTAGGAGCGGTTTAGGTAGATCACGTGACTGGGGAGCCAGCACACGGCGAACAGACCCACGAACACCAGGACGGTCTTGGCCAGACGCTTCCTGGACTCTATCTGTGATGTTGTGGAGAGAGAGAGAGAGAGAGAGAGAGAGAGAGAGAGAGAGAGAGAGAGAGAGAGAGAGAGAGAGAGAGAGAGAGAGAGAGAGAGAGAGATACAGAGAGAGGGAGAGGGAGAGAGAGAGGTGAATATGGAGAAGAAGAAGAAGAAGAAGAAGAAGAAGAAGAAGAAGAAGAAGAAGAAGAAGAAGAAGAAGAAGAAGAAGAAGAAGAAGAAGAAGAAGAAGAAGAAGAAGAAGAAGAAGAAGGAGAAGGAGAAGAACAAGAACAAGAACAAGAACAAGAACAAGAACAAGAAGAAGGAGGAGGAGGAGGAGGAGGAGGAGGAGGAGGAGGAGGAGGAGGAGGAGGAGGAGGAGGAGGAGGAAGAGGAGGAGGAGGAGGAGAAGACTCACCTGTCTTCTGACGTGTACGTTGCCCTCCACCGGCATACTATAGGCGCTCCTGTTCAGGCTCCTGGCAATGAACAGGTAATATACTGATATAACCGACAGAGGAATGACATAAAAGATGAGGAAGGAGGCCATGGAGTGGATCTTGGGGTGCAGTTCCCCAGCGTGGGGATAGGGGGCGCAGGTGATGAAGGTCTCATTGGTGCTGTGGATGCTGAACGTGCGGAGGTCTGAGAAGACAGCCTCTGGGACAGCCAGGGTCATGGAGAAGAGCCAGATCACTGCAGCCCGCAGAACGATCCTCGCCGTGGCGTTGGACGCCTGGATGTCCATGGGCTTCACAATTGCCTTGTACCTGGAGGATGAGGAAGAAGAAGACATGTTCTCCTCAACCTGTTCAGAAATATCAAGTGTGGTTGTTGTTCTCTGCTTGCCTTATACAGATGTCTCCCTAGCATTTGGCCTGCGTTCCAAGTGGCACCCTATTCCCTATGTGGAACAGTGCAGGGAATAAGGTGCCCTTTGGGACACAGACAGTTTTCGTCCAATCATCTGCTATCCTCCAGTGAACTCTATATGCTCCTGTTGCTCCTTTTACTGTTTGGTAAAGAGCTTCATGTCTGCTGCCTTAATTCACATGTACTGATGTCAGACGGGACCATAGGATGTTGATTCCTGACATTCAATTCATTCTATTATATTCATTCTATTCTATTCATTATATTCCATTCATTTCATTCTATTCATTCAATTCCATTCATTCTATTCTATCCAATTCTATTCATTCTATTCATTATATTCTATTCATTATATTATATTATATTAATTCTACTAGATTCCTTCTATTCCTTCTATTCTATTAATTCTACTCTGTTCATTCTATTTAATATATTCAATTCATTCTGTTCTATTCATTTATTCTATTATTTTAATTCTATTCATTCTATTATAGTGTATTCTTTTTTTATTATATTCATGATATGTGTTCTATTCTATTCTATTCTATTCTATTCATTCCATTCCATTCCATTCTATTCTATTCTATTATATTTATGATATGCGTTATATCCTATTCATTCTATTCTATTCATTCTATTCTATTCATTATATTCTATTCTATTCATTCTATTCTATTCTATTCTATTCTATTCTATTCTATTCATTCCATTCTATTCATTCTATTCTATTCATTATATTCTATTCATTATATTCTATTCATTCTATTCTATTCTATTCATTCCATTCTATTCATTCTATTATATTCATTATATTCTATTCATTCCATTCTATTCATTCCATTCTATTCATTCTATTCCATTCCTTTTATCGGCGTTCCAGTTCATCCCAAAGGTGTTCGATGGAGTTGAGGTCAGGACTCTGAGCAGGCCTGTCAAGTTCTTCCACACTGATCTCGACAAACCATTTCTGTATGGACCATGCTTTGTGCATGGGGGCATTGTCATCACGCTGAAACAGGAAAGGGCCTTCCCCAAACTGTTGCCACAAAGTTTGAAGCACAGAATCGTCTAGAATGAATGTCATTGTATGCTGTAGCGTTAAGATTTCACTTCACTGGAACTAAGGGGCCTAGCCCGAACCATGAAAAACAGCCCCAGACCATTATTCCTCCTCCACCAAACTTTACAGCCAAACCCAGATTTGTCCGTCGGACTGCCAGATGGTGAAGCGTGATTCATCACTCCAGAGAACGCGTTTCCACTGCTCCAGAGTCCAATGGCGGCGAACTTTACACCACTCCAGCCGACGCTTGGCATTGAGCATGGTGATCTTAGGCTTATGTGTGGCTGCTCGGCCATGGAAACCCATTTCAACCCGTCGAACAGTTATTTTGCTGACGTTGCTTCCAAGGCAGTTTGGAACTCGGAACGATTTTTATGCGCTACACACTTCAGCACTCGCCGGTCCCGTTCTGTGAGCTTGTGTGTCCTACCACTTCGCGGCTGAGCCGTTGTTGCTCCTAGACGATTCCACTTCACAATAACAGCACTTACAGTTGACCAGGGCAGCTCTAACAGGGCAGAAATTTGACAAACTGACTTGTTGGAAAGGTGGCATCCTATGACGGTGACACGTTGAAAGTCACTGAGCTCTTCACTAAGGCCATTCTACTGCCAATGTTTGTCTATGGAGATTACATGGCGGTGTGCTCGATTTTAAACACCTGTCAGCAACAAGTGTGTCTGAAATTGCCAAATCCACTCATTTGAAGGGGTGTCCACATACTTTTGTATATATAGTGTAGCTTTAGTGTTTGCTCATGCATGCCTGGAGTGCAAGGCTCCATTGCACATTGAGGCAAGCTCGATCAAGCACAGATAAAGTATTTGAAATGATCTCAAATAGTATTTAAGCTAGGTTTAGGAAGTATATGGGTTTAGGGAGGAAACGCTGGGAAGCCAGGGAGGAGAGGGGGGTATCTGTCAATTATTCATTCATTATTATCTGCTAATGGGATCGTAGGATAAATGAGAGACATTATAGAAAATGCACATATAGAATATGCACATTATGATAAGGACATTTTAATAGGCTAGCTAGAGACTATATCATGATATGAGTGACATGGTGATGGTCAGTCTATCTAATGGACGTCTTCTCCTACTCCTCAGTGATGCACACTGTATGGCTGCGTCCCAAATGGCACCCCAAATACCACCTTATTCCCTAATGCACTACTTTTGACCAGAGCCCGATTGATACATAAGGAAAGGGTTCCATTTGGGATGCAGACGATATCATCCCAATCAAAAAGTTGGATGTGGGAAGTTGTGTGGGAGGGATATAGCCTGTGACTGCCACAACACACAGGCACGCCCATGCATGCAAGCACTGTCACTCATTTACTCATTCACTCACTGTCACTCATTTACTCATTCACTCACTGTCACGAACACGCACACACGAAGTCACACGCACACTCATTTCTACTCATATGTCCGATCAAACGTCTATGAATCTAAGCTCATCTCGTATCTCACATCAAAGTATAATCCCCTTCAACAGAATGCGTGATAACCCAACCCAGTAAATCAGATTGTATCTGCATTGCCTCAGTAGTAGCGTGTTCTTGACAGGTTGTTATAGTCATATTATTTCCATCTCGGTAGACTGAATAACCTCTCGCCCGCCAGGGAAGCGTTTGGAGAGAATCTTCGATAAGGTTGGCAAGCTGTCCAGATTTCATCATTTTACGCAAACGACAATATGTTGAGATGAAAGTAAATATAGGCTAACAACCATTTCACCATAAAACTCTACATTCGAATACTAGCTAAGGTGGATCCATGATCCACTTTTCATTACTATTGGATTTGGAGATATTGGATAAGTTGGATAACTAAACGTCCATGTTGCAATATGAGTGTACTATATACAGTGTAACATAAAGAGTAGGCAATTTACCTATCAGCGGACAACGCAGTCAGGGTAAAAACCGACACACCGACGGATGTGAGTTGGATGAATGGTATGAGTTTACATCCTACTCTCCCGAAGAGCCACTCGTCCGCGAGGTACCGACTGGCGTCCACTGGCGCGCATGTAACCAGGAGGACCAAGTCCCCGAGCGCAAGACTCGACATGAAGAGGTTGGGGACATTCCGCATGGATTTAGCGGAACAGAATGTCTTGATGAGGGTTATGTTACCGATTAGTCCCACGACTATGATGACCCCATAAAAGGCAGTGATGGCGATGCTGATGTAGTACATGGATTGTTCCAAAGTGGCCCCTGTGTGATTACCGTTGTGCGCCCATTTGGCCACATTCTGGTATAAATCCACTTCTTGAGTAATATTAAAATGTTCTTCGAAAGACATTCTCTCAACGTCCCATGTCTTGTTTATGGAGTCTATAAAGGTTTCAATGCATTTCCACTTTGGAGAGTTTTACTTTGACGTAATAGGCTATATTTTTATTATCCGATTTGAAAGTGTTCTCTCACTCGTGCGCGGTCTACCTATGGTCCTCAATCCCAGCACTGATTGAGGTGGGGTTGTATTGAATAGATCACGCGACTTCTACTGTTCTTTAAATGCGCGTGTGCGCGCTATGAGTCTGCGCGCGCTATGAGTCTGTGCTCTCTGTCAGCAGTGTATCTGTTAGCAGAGGATGGTTCTACACTCCAGCGTGTCCTGGCATATACCCAGTGCTACTCATACGGAGGAATAAAGACGGTGGGGTATCTTTTCGTACTGCAATCAGACTGCAACTTTATTAACACGTCATTCGCCTTTTAAATGTACAGGTCACATGTTGATCATGTTGACTCCCATTGGCTATCATTTTCTATAACATATGAGATCACAATATGTACATAGGCTTAAATGTTAACAGTATCTCAAGAACGAATAAACCTTTTTCCGGGGACAGTCTTTAAGTTAACTTAATTTTAGCCCATTTGTTAAAATGCAATAAATATTGTAGTCTAATTAGTAGTTGGGGGTTACCTGTGGTAAACTTGAACCTGCAACCTTGCAGCCAGTCCCTAATTCAACACCACAAAACTGACAATTCAGCCAAAAACCCTATGGTTGGGAAAATCTCAATTGTATTTTCTTGATTCCTCAAATCCTCTCTCCTCTGACCTCATCCAATGGGGTTTTCAGAAGGAGGTGAGGAGAGAGGACTTGAGGAATCAAGAAAATACAATTGAGATTTTCCCAATGTGGTCTTAAGTGTTGTAACAAGGACGTGGCCCCTACTTGAATGCACTTTTATTGCACTTATACAGACATATTGTATGTGTGTATGACGGATTATGTATATTGATTGTGTATGATTGATTGTATATAATTACTCATCATCCTATCCCCAGGGACATTGGTGTTTTCACTTACTAATATAATATGTGAGTTAACATTGATATAGGAGCTATTAACCTTCAACACCACTGGTGACACTGATTTTATATCAACTGAGCAGCAAAAGCCTCAGGAAAGCGAAAAGTGAAAGTGCCTTGTGCTTTATGGAGAAGTGATAATAACGGGTTAACAGGTTATAATCATTGACAAACAGTATATTTTACAAGAGAGAGCATTATTGGTTCCAGGGAAAAATATGTTTACCCCTGTGGATGTGATGATGTTGGGGATTAATGTTTTCTGAACGAGAGGGGGCGGGGGGGGGGGGGGGGAGACGGAGACGGAGACGGAGGGAGAGAGAGAAAGAGAGGGAGAGGGAGGGTGTGAGACATAAGGAAAGAGAGAGAGAGAGAGAGAGAGAGAGAGAGAGACAGAGACAGAGACAGAGACAGAGACAGAGACAGAGACAGAGAAAGAGAAAGAGATAAAGAGAAAGAGAGAAAGAGAGAATATGTTAACCATCAGGACATCTGCCAAACCTCCTGCTGACAGAACGAAAGCAGTGGCGGCGCCAGGGGGGAGCTAGGTGGTGCTGCAGCTCCCCCTATTATAGCCATAGCACCTGCCCAGCACCCCCAAGAAATGTCTGAAATGTTTTATATTTATATTTTAATGTCATGTTTGAATATACTTTTTCATGTTTTTAAAATAGGAATCAAATAATAATTGAATATATATATTTTAGTCTATAATAACATGAGGCCGAAACAGGTGATCTTCTTTGGCCAATGGGCGCAGCCCCCGCCGAACCTTTGACCTTAACGCATTTCAGCTTGTTTTTGATTGTGTATTTTACTTAGCTAAAACTCGCTATGGATCGTTTTTTGCTCCCTAAACGACCACGTTCTGAGTCACACCCTGAAAAGATAAAAGATAAACGAGATTGTGAAGGTGCAGACACACCACCACTCGTCATCACAGAGCCCCAGGAACAAGAAAATCCTGGGGATGAACTTGAAGACGGAGGAGAATCCCCGGCGGCGGTTTCCATTGAGGATGCTAACGTTACGGTTTGTCCTGCAGCTGATATTAGCAACCATCCTCAAGAGGGCCCAAGAAGGCCAGTCCTTCAAAAATACCCTACACGGCAATTTGGGAATCAGCAGAGAAGTTTTAACAAAAGTTGGATGGATCAGTATTCATGGCTAGAATACAGCGTGGTCAAAGATGCCGCATTTTGTTTTGCGTGTAGGCATTTTCTGAAACGAGGGCACGGATTTCATGTAGAGCCAACATTTACCAGCAGCAGCAACGGATTTAACAACTGGCGGAAAGCATCAGCATCTCTGAAGAGCCATCATGAAAGTATGGGACACAAATTTGCTATGGAAGGATGGAATGAGTTCAAGCAAAAAGAGACAAGTGGATCTAAAATAGCAAACCTGCTTGATAAGGGACATTCTGCGTTAGTTATGGAGAACAGAAAATACATGAAAGCTGTGGTGGAGAGCCTGCGGTTCACAGCCTGCCAGGGGATCGCACAGAGAGGTCACAGAGAGGGTGAGTCGTCACACAACTTGGGAAACTTTCGTGAGTTGCTGCATGTTATTGCTAAGTTTGATCCAACAGTGGACAAGAAGTTAGCTACCAACCCATCAAACGCTAAATACACTCACCATGATATTCAAAATGAGATATTTGCTGTAATGGCAGAAATGATAAGAAAGAAGATAAGTGATGAGGTAAGAGATGCCGAGTGCTTTGCTGTTTTGGTAGATGAGAGTAAAGATATGAGTAAAAAGGAGCAGATTTCTGTTATCGTGCGGTATTTACAACCAGAGTCAGGGGAAGTGCATGAGGAGTTTTTGCATTTCACTGCCGCAGATGGATTGGATGCAGCCTCTCTGCTAGCCAGCATCAAACACACACTCAGTCAGTGTAATATTGATATACATCGCTGTGTCGGTCAATGCTACGACGGAGCATCTGTGATGTCAGGATGTAATAATGGTGTGCAGGAAAAATTCAGGAAGGAGGTGCCACAAGCCATCTATATACATTGTCATGCACACAAGCTGAATTTAGTGTTAGTGGACTGTGTACATAATGTCAGCGCTGCAGCTGAGTTTTTTGAGACGCTACAAATGCTCTACAAGTTTTTTTCTGGATCCGTGGTGCATGATCTATTCATGAAAAAACAAAAAGAGCTCGACCCGACAGCACAACCAGTGGAACTCAAGAGACTGTGCGATACTCGCTGGGCTTGCCATTATAATGCGATCTGCGCCGTCAAGAAAACTCTACCCGCTATCCGAGCCACCCTGTGTGATGTCATCACTCAGTCACACCCACATCGGAGGGCAGAGGCAAGAGCCATCAGTGCCATCATCGATGAGAAGTTTGTTTTGCATCTCATCATGTTCGAGGATTTATTTAGAACAACAAAGTTCATGTCAGATCAGCTACAGGCCCCCAATTTTGACCTCATTGCGGCAGAGGATTTGGCCCAGTCTGTACTTAATGCTCTATCAGAAAAGCGCACAGACGCTAAGTGGAAAGAAATCCAAAAACAAGCAGAGACTCTGTGTGCAAACACAGGCACAACACATACTTCACGTGAGAAAAGGCAGACCCAGAAAACTCGACACCTGGAGGATTTTATTGTGGAGGCCCCGATAGAGAGAACACAGACAGACAATACTGATGACATGAAAATGCACTCTTTTTATCCAGTTATAGACAAGTTGATAGCGGAAATGAATCGGCGCTTTTCAACAGAGGCAAATGATGTACTGAGAGGTGTGCCAACTCTCAGCCCAAAACACACATCATTTTTGGACAAACAACTTCTGCTGCCCATGGCCCGGCACTATGTTGTCAGTGAGGAAAACCTGTCAGCAGAGCTCTACCAGGTGCGGCGGCTTCTACAAAGGAAGGAAGAACAGGGACATGCCATCCACAGCACACAGGAATTCCTATCCTTAATGCGGCCGTATAAAGATGCATTTCTGGACCTGTACACGTTAATATGCATAGCCCTGACACTTCCTGTCACATCAGTGAGCTGTGGACGCAGTTTTTCTTGCTTGGGCCGTGTAAAAAACTACCTGAGGAACAGCAGTGGAGACGCTAGGACCAGTAATCTGGCACTTTTGGCTATAAATGCAGAGAGAACGAGGACCCTTGACTGCGATAACATCATTGATGCCTTCGCACTCAATCACAGCAACAGACGTATTGTTTTGTTGTGAAGACATCTATGGTAAGTGCTTGATTTCCCCCTCTGTTGGCTTTTACAAATGTAATTAATTTGGTGGTTGAAGCACAAATCTTGGCTCTTCATAGTTGCATAATGCTCCAACAATAGGAACACTGCTGATTCGTCATTAGACTAGTGTTGGTAACTGGCTGTGTGATTTCGTGATGTGAGCATTTTAGGCCGAAGCGTGTGTCTGTTGCCTTCTGTTGTTGCTGTTTGCTGCTCCGTTGTATTCAGGGCTCAAGTGTGACATAATTGTGTGAAATAATATTTTTTTTATAGTTTACATTGACAGGCTTATGTATGTTGTATCTATAGCCCTTGCGTTGAATATATATATATATATATATATATATATATATATATATATATATATTATGGCTGTCAAAAGATTAATCGTGATTAATCACATCCAAAATAAAAGTTTGTGTTTGCATAATATATGTGTGTGTACTGTGTAGAATTATTATGTATAAAAACACACACAATCATGTATATATTTAAGAAAAATTGGTTATATTTATATATAAAATATTTATATATAATATAAATCATATAAATGTATATACAGTATATAAATGCAATTATTCCTTACATATATAGGCTACATGAATGTGTGTGTATTTACACATAATAATTCTACACAGTACACACACATATATTATGCAAACACAAACTTTTATTTTGGATGTGATTAATCACGATTAATCTTTTGACAGCCATAATATATATATATATATGTCGCGGAATGAATATAGTTAATGCGGGCGTGTACGCATACCAAGGGTGGTCCAATGCGACCTCTATAATGAGACGCCGCAAAATTTAAAGCACCTTCTCTTAAGTGTTGAGCACCCCCATAGCACCTGCAACAGAAAATCTCTGGAGCCGCCACTGAACGAAAGTCTCAAGTGTGTCATCACATCTTCTCAGAATGGAAGAACTGAAAACCTTGGAATCAATAACACAGCACGTGGGACCTTCTCTTTCTGTCTCCATCTGCCCGTCTCTTCTTTAACCCTTCCCACTGCCCACCATTAAAAGGTAAAACCACAATCCTTATTTCGATCCAATGGGTATACATGTATATCATTAAATTAAATGACCATTGAACAGTCAAACATATCCCAGATTGTGCCTTTAAGGAAGAGAGTGAGAAAGATTATTCCCTCTGCCCACCATTAAAGGTGACTGCTGTAAAACCTTCCCTCTGCCCACCATTAAAGGTGACTGCTGTAAAACCTTCCCTCTGCCCACCATTAAAGGTAACTGCTGTAAAACCTTCCCTCTTCCCACCATTAAAGGTGACTGCTGTAAAACCTTCCCTCTTCCCACCATTAAAGGTGACTGCTGTAAAACCTTCCCTCTGCCCACCATTAAAGGTGACTGCTGTAAAACCTTCCCTCTGCCCACCATTAAAGGTAACTGCTGTAAAACTTGGTGAGCATTTGTCCTTGCATTCAACCTCCTGGGATAGATACAGAGATGAGTCATCATAGACTTTGGTTGTATTTAGTTTTGGGGTCAAGGTTGATGGATAGATGCAGTTTATGCTGGGGACTCTGGGTCCTCCCTTCTTCAAGCCTCCATTTCCGACTGAGATGGGGAGAACTGTCTGTAAGAAAGTGAAGAGAGCATTTTTAAAAATGACATTTTTTCCAGACTGAGACAAGATGCTGCTTATTGTCCCTAACAAATGGCCTCTTGAAAACTGGCATTTCAAATTCGAAAAATAAACTTTAGTAAATGTAATATTAATTACTTAAATCAACTTTAATAAACTTTAATAAATAAACTATTCATTATTTAAATCAGCTTTAATAAATGGACTATTTATTACTTCGTCATTATTCAACCAGAGACATATGCAAATAAATTGCAGACAGACAGACAGACAGACACACACACACACACACACACACACACACACACACACACACACACACACACATACACACACACACACACACACACACACACACACACACACACACACACACACACACATACACACAGAGACACACACACACACACACACACACACACACACACACACACACACACACACACACACACACACACACACACACACACAAACTGTTCCCTGATGACTCACCACCATTGAATTGGGAAACAAGGTCTGCTATCATAATCACATAGGTCATGTCCCAAACGGCACCCTTTTCAAAAGTAGTGCACTATGTAGGGAATAGGGTGTCATTTATTTCAAAAGTAGTGCACTATGTAGGGAATAGGGTGTCATTTAGGACGCAGCCATAATCATAAGCAACTCTGAAATTGCTCTGAGATTTAAACCTGTCTGTCTCATGTTGTCATGAGAACATGACCGATATAAAGACACATCTATAATGGCAATCTCCAGATGAAAATATTGATATAGACATACTGCAGAGACAACAGTAAACCCTATGTATGATTGAACTGCAGGTAGCTATGCTATATGCTATACAGCATAAGGCTAAGCCACATCCACATCTCTCTCTCTCTCTCTCTTTCTCTCTTACTGTCTCTCTCTGTCTCACACACACAAACACACCTGAGCTTGTATCCAATTGATAGAGGATGAGTTCCCTCTGATTCAGGCCAGAACACCTCTACCTCACTGTGCTACGAGTGTCCTGTCTTGACTATCATTGAATCTGAAGACTGTTATATTATCAAATCAATTCTCTATGTATAATTATTACGTGATTAAACTAATAATGTAAACATGAATTAACATTAATTATCAAAAATGTTTTTTATTGAGTTACTATCTCCTGAATATAACTCTCTTCAGATATTTTCATATCTTATCGGTCGATTATTAATGATTATTACCTCGGTCAGTCTCATCTTGAACATCGTAACTTTCTGTCTGCACGAACGCTAACTTTATTGATGAATCATCCATACACAAATTGACTCAATTATTTATTTACTAACTAATTAAACAATTACAGAATATACAAAACATGCTAACATTATACAATAAATACCGTCTATAGAGGACTAACGAAGCATGACAGTTTGGTTAGAACAAGATGGCAAATTCCGAAAAGGAGTTACTCTATCGGACATTGAGAAGCTACGCTCACGGGAATACAAATACACATGTCACTAACAACCACTCATTCAGAAAAACTAATTCAATGTATTTCATGCAGCTGGCTTTGATAGATGGGTCGATGAGGTAAGACTCTGGTTTGCCCAGTAGAGATCGCCATTGTCCTTTGTAGAGTCTTTCTGGTCGCAGTGGGTACTCCAACGTATCAGTTATACATGGGATCCTTTAGAATGTTACTAGACGATTTCCCTCCATGTGATCAGGCCAACACACCTCTACCTCGCTGTGCTACTAGAAACCCTCCATGTGATCAGGCCAACACACCTCTACCTCGCTGTGCTACTAGAAACCCTCCATGTGATCAGGCCAACACACCTCTACCTTGCTGTGCTACTAGCTACTCCATGTGATCAGGCCAACACACCTCTACCTCGCTGTGCTACTAGAAACCCTCCATGTAATCAGGCCACTACTAGAAACCTACTAGAAACCAATGCATGGAAAGAGAGACAGAGACAGAGACACAGACACACAGAGACACAGAGACACAGAGACACAGAGACACAGAGACACAGACAGAGACACAGACAGAGACACAGACAGAGACACAGACACAGACAGAGAGACAGACAGAGACACAGACACAGACAGAGAGACAGACACAGACAGAGACAGAGAGACAGAGAGACAGACAGAGACACAGACACAGACACAGACAGAGACAGAGAGACAGAGACAGAGAGACAGAGAGACAGACAGAGACAGAGACAGAGAGACAGACAGAGACAGAGACAGAGAGACAGACAGAGACAGAGACAGAGAGACAGACAGAGACAGACACACAGAGACACAGAGACAGAGAGAGACAGAGAGAGACAGAGACACAGAGACACAGAGACAGAGACACAGAGACACAGACAGAGAGACACAGACGAGACAGAGAGACATAGAGCATAAGCAGCTACAAGAAACACAGGGCAGGTGCAAAATGCCAGAACGAAATACACAAAAGACAGGAGTGTGGGTGTATACTTAGCTGTGTGGGTGTGTGTGTCAAATTGCCAGGGGGGAGGAGGCTACCTGCATGTGAGGGACTCTGTGCTGTGGAGACGACAGAGCCTTTTCAAACCAGTCTGACCAGATATAACACTTCACCAGTTCTGACACATACACCCTTCCTGTTTCTAACTGAAACCTCACCAGTCTTTTCAACACCCACTCTCCTCCCCCCACCTTTAAGCTTGAATAAAATAAATATATAATCAATAAATATATAATAAATAAATATATAATCATAATGAAGCTGTTTCTCTCTCATGCATCCTGGTACCACTGGTGAACATACTGTCTATCACTTTGCTCTCCTCTCTCAATTCTGCTCGTTCAAATTACAGAAGAGAACATAATCTATTTGCATTCAAAAATGCATTTGTGTCTTATGGTTTTTGCAAGAATTAGTCACAAGTTCCTCTTGACAAAGTGTAGAGTGGAAGAGAGAAAGGTTAGTCTTATGAGAGGAATAACATACCAGGGCATGTGGTGACAAGATAAGAGGGCGGGCAGAGAATGCTACCTGCAAAATGTAGACGTTCTGATTGGTAGGTGACAACGTCACTCATTTTGAAGTCCTCTTCCCAGCCAGCAGCGCACTGAACAACAAGTTTTGGTATTCATTCTACTTAGCCTACTATCTGGCCAAGGTCTCGTCCCTAGTCTACAAAAAAACAACGCTGATGACCGGCCAGGTCTTAACTGTTACTTATCGATGATGGCCTCGCAGAAAGGGATGTTTTCTGGGGTTTTACTTTGTCTCGGTGAGTTTTCTGATATAATAATATAATTATTTATATAACTGTATTATAATTTCATAAATGTCTCTATGATAGACAGCAAAGGCCACACCCATGTGTTTTGGGGGGAACTGTCTCACCTTTATAGACATTTCTACTGTATCGGTGTGACGCCACCTCACGTGTTCAGCTCACTTTGTTTTGTACAATTGGTAGAATAGGATGTACTTACATTAATGAAAAAGCAGAAAGTAAAATAATTGTATTTACTTCCTGTATTTACTGTTTAACGTCCAGAGAGAAGAAACAGAGCATCATTTAAAAGTCCTTGAGTCTATTGATGCGCCTGTGCGTCATTCTAAGTAACATAATAAATAAATCCCCATCAAAATCAGTCAGTTTAAATTAGAGATATCAGCACGGGCTGCATCTCAATCCACCGCATCCGCCTATGTCGGCCTTCCGCATCTGCGGTGGAAGGTGGCCGAACTACAGGGGTGTTTGTCAGACCATGAGAAATCCCTCACGACAGAAGCATCCGAACGGTTAGGCCTATAACCTATTATGACCAATCTATGGAAACACGATGGTATTCTCTGTTTTGGACTAGTCTGAAAGTAACCCATACAAACAAATGGAAGTATGGAGGTAGTTTTGTGCCAACAAAAATATTCACAAAAAAAAAGCTACAATATTTCCTGAGCTTTGTTCTCTTCTAGATAAAGGGCAGACACTTCAAAACCTAATTCCTTATGATGCATGTTTTGACTGTCTTTTTTGTCATTTACAAACGTGTTATTCAATGAGTTTCTATGGGCTGTAGTAGTAAAGGCCAATTTCAATATTTTATCAATTTTTTTTTTTTATTATTTTAGGGGTCCTAAAATTCAAAATCAAATAGCTAAATGATCCATGGTATGACCATCTTAAAACAATTCCATATGTTAGTTTAACCCTAGTACTAACCCTAGTAGTTAACCCTAGTAGCTAACCCTAGTAGCTAACCCTAAACTGTACCTTAATCATTCGGAGTTAATGCCTAGCCTTAATCTTAAACACTTTGAAATTGGACGTTTGGAACAACTTTGAAATTTGACATTTGAGAATCATGGATGAACGTTTAATTCTGAAGTGAGACTGTGAGAGCTGGTAGTTTGAGAGTGCTGGATGACACAGGCAGGAGAGGAGAGGTGCCCAACCCTAAACACTTTGCATTCCCACTGGACGACATCAAGGGCCTATAAGCCTCCATATGTATCAATGTGAAAACAGGTGCTTTTTATTTTTCAAGTCATGTAAATATCTCTATAAAATATAATGTTGTACATCGGTGTAGTTAGAATTTCCGCCCTGAGATTGGAAGGTTGGGAGTTCAATCTCTGGCTGAGTCATACCAAAGACATCGGACCATTTAGGTGATAGCTTGGAGGTAAGGCCCTGCTATAGACTAGCGTCCTGTCCAGGGGGTGTACTTGTATGTCAAGCTGCCTCATGGAAACAGTTCTGGCTTGCACAAGCCAAGGTTTTGTGCAAGGCTTCTCACTCCCTTACCTACTTACTGTAAGTGGGTGTAACCCCTCCTTTAGCTTCTAAAGCCGTGTCGTAATGGAGGCCAACAAAATAGGAATCCAAGTGCTATAACATTACCTGTGTGGGTTTATATTGCTGCAATTTGAGGCTTTTCCCCCTCAGTTTTTCAACATAGAGTATACCTGTACTATCCATTTGTGCGACTGCAGAGCTGTGTGTCAGAACGGGCAGTGAGCAACACAGGGGCCCCCTAGGGAACGGCACGAATTCCAAAAATCCACATACCCTGGCTGCAATTGGAGTACAATGTCTAACCTACTTCACTGTTATAGTGCACACTACACAGTACACCTTAAATCTGTCTCATGACCCTTACACCCAGGGTTTATAAAATATATTTTTTTATTCTTTATTTTACCAGGAGGGTTGACTGAGAACACGTTCTCATTTCCAGCATTTCCTGGGGTTAAAACAGTCAATACAATGAAAACACAATCATCTAAGCAATTATAGAAAAAAATAAAATAATCAAATCATGATTTTCAAAATGAATCATAGAAATACTCTAGCAAAGTTAAATGCGCCCACCAGAGGGCAGTGTTATTCAATTTAATTCCTGCCCTAGAGAGGAAATAATTGTTCAGGTTCCACCTCCGAGCAATGACGCAGGTTACTTATCAGTGGTGGAAATAGTACCCATTTGTCATACTTAAGAGGCATTTGTCTTTAGTGAATCCGCCAGATCAAGTAGTAGGGATGACCAGGGATATTATCTTGATTGCACAATTTTCCTGTCCTGCTAAGTATTCAAAATGTAACGAGTACTTTTGGCTGTCAAGGAAAATGTATGAAGAAAAAAGTACCTAATTTTCTTTAGGAATGTTTTGTAGTAAAAGTACAAGTTGTCAAAAAATATAAATAGTAAAGTAAAGTACAGATACCAAAAAAAACTACTTAAGTAGTACTTTATACCTCTGCTACTTATACATACACAAGAACGTTGTGGTGAAACTTCAAGAAATGGGGAACTGACAGTTGTCAGTGTAGATAGCTAGCATGCTAACCTTATCTAGCTAGCTAATGTTATCTGTTGTTGCTGTAGTTTTTTTTTTTTAACTATAACGTATTCAAAAGATGAGTCAGATGGCTAGCCTGCTTCTGGAGCTGGATTTGTTGTAAGCATTTAGGGAAAACTTCACCACAGATGGAAACCAGTATCTTTGACTTTGTCATCTATTGTGATCTCCAAAGTGTTGACATCTTTCATAAGAGACATGAGTTTTTCTACATTGTAATGGACGCGGTGGAACCTTTGGTAGGAAGACTGTTGGAAGGCTTCGTCTGCAGTACAGCAAAGCCAAGTCAGCCCGTGCTTTATGGTTCTCACAGGGGAAGTGAAAAGATAGGCTACAATAGATTCACGATGCACGTTGACATGTCATGAAGCAAAACTTTAGTGGTCAAAACCATTCATCTTTCTAATTTGACTAAAACAATGACTTATTGAATTGTTGTGCAACTTTCAGTTAAAAAATAATAATAATTCCGCTCTTGTGGTATTTTAAGGTTTCATCTACTTCACCTTGGTGGCAGCTCATTTGCCATTAGTTTAAGTGTTACAAAGCACTTCATTTGAACAGTGTTCACCTCCTACAGCTCTATGCCTCAGTGTCTGTAAAACCTGTCTTCCTGTCCCCCTGTTTCTTCCTGTCTGTCCTCCTGTTTGTCTCTCTCTGTCCCAGTCGTGTCCATGACTGTAGCTTTACAGGTGTCCATCCCAGAGCTTACCTATGAGTTCACCAGGGGAGACAACATCACTATACCATGCAGCTTCATACCCAAGAACCCAACCAACAATCTGGTCATCATATACTGGCTTGCCGCAGCAGACAATCCCGGAGATCCAGAGGTAATAAATCAACCAGAAACTACTGCTATCAGTCCTGACTATTACATTCAGTGGGGTTAAATTATTGATCCCCTTGATAAAGATGAGAAATAATGACTGTATGAAATAAGTAATCACATTATTATTTTTTACAATATATTATTTTATACTAATACAATTGACACTCAGGATCCCCTTATAAACAAAGTAGTCAAAAGTTTTTGGGGTCCCATATTCCCAGCATGCAACATGCTGCTACATCAAGCTTATGACTACAAACTTGTTGGATGAATTTGCAGTTAGTTTTGGTTGTGTTGCAGATTACTTTGTTCCCAATAGAAATTAATGGTAAATAATGTATTGTGTCATTTTGGTGTCACCTTTACTGTAGAAAAAATAAAAATAGAATGTTTTTCTAAAAACTTCTACATTAAGGGGTGACGCTACCATGACTACGGATAATCCTGAATGAAATGTGAATAATGATGAGTGAGAAAGTTAGAGGGTCAAAGGTTATACCCCCAAGACATGCTAAACGCTCACCATTACCAATAACAGGGGAGGTTAGCAATGGTGTTACATGTTGTTGTTGACACAGTTTTTAAAGGTGTTGTTGACAATGTTGTTTACAGGTGTCCATCCTTACCTACAACTCTGTTGGTGATCTGGACATCGGTGAGAGGTATGAAGGAAGAGTTTCCCTGGAGCAGGACATAGCTAAAGGAATAGCCAACCTGAAGCTCTTTTCCATCGGTCTCCAGGATAACCGAAAATTTGAGTGTCGGGTCTACATCCCCAAGGATGACAAGGGCAAGGTGGCTGACACCGCCCGCCTGACGGTTCTTGGTAAAAAACAATGAATCCCGTAGAAGTACAGAATATTCCATAATAAACCTTAGAAATCCGTAAAGTGTTGATGTCGATGATAGTGTTTAACCTAACATTGCAAAAATATTGTGTACACAGTGGCTCCCTCTGTGCCTATCTGTAAAATTGATGGGAAGGCAGAGTACTTCCAAGACATCAGTCTCACCTGTCTGTCTGAAGAGGGCTCTCCTCTTCCTACCTACAAGTGGCAGGGCTACGACGTCAAAAACATCCCACGAGCACCTGCACCCAGGACAACGGAGAGTATGTAGTGTCTGTGTGTGCTTGTTCAGTTTCAGTTGATATGCATGTTGATTTGACCCCTGACCTAACACATTGTATGCATCTCTTCCAGAGGATGGTGTTCTGTCTCTCTTCAACCTCACCATAGAATCCTCAGGATACTACGTCTGTACCTCCACTAATAAGATCCGCAGTGCCAAATGCAATCTGACGCTGTCCGTCATGCCACGTGAGTGTGCAACACGAGAATGCGTTAGCCTGCTGAGCTAAAGCTTAGGCATTATCTCTGGGAGCTAACACAAATGTTCAGATCAGAGGCAATTTAACCATCACATCAGGATGGTCCTGTAACAGGATACATACAGAAACATTTTATCAATGGAAATGTCTATTCCTCTCCTCTCCTCTCCTCTCCTCTCCTCCCCTCCCCTCCCCTCCCCTCCCCTCCCCTCTCCTCTCCTCTCCTCTCCTCTCCTCCCCTCCCCTGTCCTCTCCTCTCCTCTCCTGTAGCGTCTATGGCCCTGGGTTCCACCGCAGGTATCATTGGAGGCGTTGTGGTTGTTGTTCTGGTGCTGCTCATCATCCTTATCTACTGCTGCTGCTGCAGAAAGAAGAAGGACAAAGCAGAGGAGTACGCTATGGGGTACGTCTGGTCTGACACACACACTCAAACACACACACATACACATCATGACAGCTGAGATGAAAACAGACAGCGTGCTGAGTCTCCTGTCCTCTGATATGTCCTCAGGGTTCAAGAGGGGGAGGAGTTTCACGACAATAAACCCGTGGTGAACAGTGAGGTTCCCCAGACGCGCAGCACGGAAGACAACGATGACGACGATCACCCACCGAAGGTCGTGGACCACCGCGACCAGTACAAGGAACAGAGCGAGAAGGACTACAACCGCCGCAGCGACTACGAAGACCGCCGCAGTGACTACGACGACCGCCGCGGTGAATACGACGACCGCCGCAGCGACTACGACGACCGCCGCAGCGACTACAATGAACGCCGCGAGCGCTATGATGACCGCAGGGAACAGAACGACCGCTACTCTGACCGTCGTGACCGGAACGACCGGGATCGTAGTTATGATGAACGCAGCGACGGCGGACGGTACAATGACCGTTATGATGAGCCCTATGATGACCGTGACAGACCGCCAAGTGTACCGGCCAATAAACCTGCTAAGCCTTCTAAAAACAGAATAGAGCTTCTTTAGTTTTCCTTTAAGGGAACTTATTTTTGGACTGGTTCAAAATATAAGTAAATTTCATGAACATAGTAGCTAGGTTAGGCGACACAAAGTGCCTAGCTACTAGGCTGAACTTGGTTACATAAATAATGATAACACAACATCAGCGGAAGGTCAGGTGGACGGAATATGAATTATAAATCATTTGTAGAATGCAAATTGACTGCAAGAAGCCCAAACAGATATATTTGACTAAAAATAACATAATTTCGAACCTTGCTTAAATTTGTATACGATCACATATATCTCTCTCTCTCTCTTATGTTTGGGAATACTTGGAGCTTCTAAAATGAGCTAATTTCCTGGTGTTTGTGCAGTCTTTTATGTCCAACAATAAAAAAATATAATATTACTTTTTCGCTCAGAACTTGGGGCCAAATAAAAGGGTCCGCCAGTTGCGGAACCCTGCTATAGACTATGATAACTAGAGATGGAGTGGCATTGTATCACTGTTATCTATGTAAAGTCCTGAAGCCAATTTAAATGCTGATTCAAGATTAGGATGTTCAATTAGGATTTTTTTCAGTTCTTGAATCAGAATAAAAATGTGCTTGCTGTTATAAAGCTGTTGTTGCCTGAACAAGGCTGTGTATAAATAATTCTCAATGTAGCTTATTGGATAATTGATTTTGCCACCTGCTTTATTGTCTACTGTTGGTGTTGGTGTTGGTGTTGGTGTTGGTGTTGGTGTAACAGAAGGCTTTTCATGTCATTCTCAGGTCTTGACCGTCTGAGAACCACATGTGCCATTTGGTGACGTTTTATTTGCTTTTATCAACTGTAGATTGCTAATAACCCCTCTAATATGAAAAGTTGGGCTTACATTTAATAAATAAAGCTGTTAACCTTTTAATAATAGTTTGTATTACTTCCAAGCACTGTGTTCTGTTTTGTACATCGATTTAACTTGTTGATGCTTGTTAATACTCAGTTCTTCAGCTGTGAGCAGTGTGTAGTTGATGCTTGTTAATACTCAGTTCTTCAGCTGTGAGCAGTGTGTAGTTGATGCTTGTTAATACTCAGTTCTTCAGCTGTGAGCAGTGTGTAGTTGATGCTTGTTAATACTCAGTTCTTCAGCTGTGAGCAGTGTAGTGTCAGGGGTCTAAGGTTAGTCTTCATTAACGTACTCAAATCATGGCTTGTTTGTGTAGTGTATTCCTCTCACTGGCCTGTCTGACATTATAACACACACAGACCGACAGACACATACCCACACAGACCGACAGACACAGACCGACCAAGACCGACCGACACAGACCGAAAGACACAGAACGACATAGACCGACAGAAACAGACCCACACAGACTGACAGACACAGACCGACCAAGACCGACAGACACAGACCGACCAAAACCGACTGACACAGACCAACACAGACTGACAGACACAGACCCACACAGACCAACAGACACAGACCGACCGACACAGACCCACACAGACCGACCTAGACCGACTGACAGACACAGACAGACATAGACAGACACAGACAGACACAGACACAGACAGACCGACCTAGACAGACAGACAGACAGACAGACAGACAGACAGACAGACAGACAGACAGACAGACAGACAGACAGACAGACAGACAGAGACAGACAGACAGACAGAACTAATCAGGCATTTTGAAAGAGAACCTAGAGCCCCATTAAAAGCAGAGAGATACTATTTTCACTATGTGTGGCATGTGCCTGTCTATCTGTGTATGAAATCTCTGCTCTCTGTCGCTGGATTTTATACAATCATTTCACTTCCTCATTATAGCCTGAGGCCAGACAACAGGCTCACTATACTGGTGCATAGGAAGTGGCTTTCTTACTTCTTGGGTTAAGACATATTAAACCCGTAGCATGCGCTCCAGCAGGTATATCTCACTGGTCACCCCCAAAGCCAACACCTCCTTTGGCCGCCATTCCTTCCAGTTCGCTGCTGCCAATGACTGGAACGAATTGCAAAAATCACTGAAGCTAGAGGTTCCTATCTCCCTCACTAACTTTAAGCGTCAGCTGTCAAAGCTGCTTATCGATCACTGCACCTGTATATAGCCCTTCTGTAAATAGCCCACACTACTACCTCATCCCCATATTTATTTTTGTTATTTTTCACAAATCTTGCACTCCAGTATCTCTATTTGCACATCATAATTTGCACATCCTTCATTCCTGTGTTAATGATGATAATCTGTAATTTGTCTCACCACTATGGTCTATTTATTGTCCTACCTCTTAACCTTACTGCATTTTGCACTACATTTTGCACTCTGTATATAGACTTTCCATTGTGTTTTTGACCATGTTTGTTTACTGTGTAACTCTGTGTTGTTTTTGTCGCACTGCTTTGCTTTGTCTTGGCCAGGTCGCAGTTGCAAATGAGAACTTGTTCTCAACTGACCTACCTGGTTAAATAAAGGTGAAATAAAAAAAATAAAAAATAAAAATTGTTCTGTCTGAGTGAGGAGATAATCTCGCCTTTAATCTTTGCCAAAAATGTCTAACCTTTCTTTTGTTTTTATGCATTTGTAATGTACACAGACACAATTTAACTAGTTAAAACATCACATGTAATGTACACGGACACAATTTAACTAGTTAAAACATCACATGTAATGTACAGGGACACAATTTAACTAGTTAAAACATCACATGTAATGTACAGGGACACATTTTAACTAGTTAAAACATAACATGTTTGAGGTTTTGGTTAGTTTTTTTGGTCAAATTATAAACCTGTAAATAAAAATGTATCATGTTTCTAATCTGTGTACAAATGTTTTCATTGGGATTAAAGCCAAATATTGTATCTATAACAATGTGTGTGGTTTCAGTGCAGACAAAATTATGTTGCCTCTTTCTCTTTCTCCGGAAAAATAATGTACATACCCTGAATAAACGCCAGAGGGGAGCAATGCACCGCAACTCATTCGTCTTCGTGGTTGGAGTGTTCGCCATCTCTGTCTCACAGATTAGTGTACTGCGGTACCGTCGATTAGTTTATATAAGTGGTGGAACGAACTACTCATTGTTGAATTCCCAATGTGTTTATCACTATGCTTTCAACCATCTAAAAGCACAACAAAGTTCAAATGGGAATACATGTTAGATATTTACTTAACGTGTTATCATTGTGCTTCGTCTAATAGTAGAATTAAATGACCTGGATCACAGTTGAGATTACATCAAAAGCACATAAAGCAAGCGATCAATGCTGTTCGAGATTCTGCACAGATTATTGTAGCAATTGTGAAGATTTCTCCAACGATCACCTGCGTCCTTCGCATACTATCTTGAACACGTTTTGGTATTCAGACCAGTGAGCCTACAACCTGGCTAAGGGCTTGTCCAGTCCCTAGCCTACCAAAAAATACTCATTATATGACCGGATTACATTTATACAAAGTTGATTACACCAGTTTTGCCCAGTGAGCTGCTTTTTTTTTTTAATTATTTAATTTATTATTCTTTATTTTAACCGGTTTTTTTTTTATTTTTTTAAATTATAGTCTTTCTTTTTTTTTTTTTTTTTTTTTTTTTTATATTTCATTTTTTTCCACTCCAGCTATCTTGTATTTCTATACTTTTTCATACTGTCGCTCTATGTATCATGTACCGTGTATCTGTCTTGTGTATTTCCGTTCTGAACCTGCCCTGTGTTTTGTTGTAGCTGCTTGTCAAAGAAATTTCCCCCTCGGGGGATAAATAAAGTATCTATCTATCTATCTATCTATCTATCTATCTATCTATCTATCTATCTATCTATCTATCTATCTATCTATCTATCTATCTATCTATCTATCTATCTATCTATCTATCTATCTATCTATCTATCTATCTATCTATCTATCTATCTATCTATCTATCTTATTCTCCATTATAAATATGCGCCCTGTTTTTCTTCCATCGACTAAGATGCATTGTTAAATGAAACTATAATATTCAATCTGCTTCTAATAAAACACCGTGTTATATCCACTGCTCTGGACACTAGGGCTCGTTCTTGAATTAACGTGTCATTTGGGCATTTTGGGAAAAAATGAACTGTATTTAATTAGATTTGTTTTTATTTAAATGGATTTGGATATATCTTGCCATTCTAAATCAACCAACAGCTTAAGGTCTTTTTTAAAAATATTTTTTGACATTGTTCCACCAGTAGGAATAGTAACACCAATGACAGAAACAACAATGAGACGTTTTAGGTAAATCATGATTTTCTGAAATCGAGGCCACAAATGCTAAAATCTAAGGTCATCAATCCTTTAAAAAAGTATTTACTAAAGTGATATGATTAAGTGATATGATTAAGTGATATGATTAATCATTTTGCTCGCAATGTTACTTGACAAACACCAAGTGACACCTTGGATTCAGACACACCAAATTATCAATGGGATCCTCAAATGTATGACACAACAAAAGGGTGTGTTTAGCTAATATTTTCTTTACTATAGACCCCTCCCCTGATAACATAGACCCCTCCCCTGATAACATAAACCCCTCCCCTGATAACATAGACCCCTCCCCTGATAACATAGAGAGAATGCTCAAGGTCCTTGTAGATCTTTGTAATCAGTGATTTTCAAGGCAACACCAATTAAATAAAACTAAGGGACACACATTATACTAGTAATAGTCTTTGTTTTATATATTACATAATTTAGTTCCAATGTCTAGCATTCAAAATAATAGATAGATGTCTCTAAATCACCATAAAAGGTCACTCCACTATCTATCTATCTATCTATCTATCTATCTATCTATCTATCTATCTATCTATCTATCTATCTATCTATCTATCTATCTATCTATCTATCTATCTATCTATCTATCTATCTATCTATCTATCTATCTATCTATCTATCTATCTATCTATCTATCTATCTATCTATCTATCTATCTATCTATCTATCTATCTATCTATCTATCTATCTATCTATCTATCTATCTATCTAGGACAAGCCAACCTTCTATCCCCCAGTAGCTTCTACAATGCATACACAAATATGTTCTGTAGTATAAAGGACTTACATATGTTTTCTTTTTAGATAACTGGAAAAAAACGATAAATGTATTACTTGTCATGTTTCTGTCATTTTAAAGTGTTTTTACATGGTGCCAAAGTCAAGGTTCAGCATTTAGCACCGCATTTCAATATTCACCCCTATAGGCTGCAATGTAGTCCCACTGAACACAACATGTAAAGATGCTTGAGTCACTTTAAACGAACGCCCCCCTTGTCCTCAAAAGGACCAAACAGCGCATGCACTACCCATTTATCAAACGGTACAGTCCCGTTATACTCGGGCAGAGCCAGGACCTGCACAGTCCCGTTATACTCGGGCAGAGCCAGGACCTGCACAGTCCCGTTATACTCGGGCAGAGCCAGGACCTGCACAGTCCCGTTATACTCGGGCAGAGCCAGGACCTGCACAGTCCCGTTATACTCGGGCAGAGCCAGGACCTGCACAGTCCCGTTATACTCGGGCAGAGCCAGGACCTGCACAGTCCCGTAATACTCGGGCAGAGCCAGGACCTGCACAGTCCCGTTATACTCGGGCAGAGCCAGGACCTGTACAGTCCCGTTATACTCGGGCAGAGCCAGGACCTGCACAGTCCCGTTATACTCGGGCAGAGCCAGGACCTGCACAGTCCCGTTATACTCGGGCAGAGCCAGGACCTGCACAGTCCCGTTATACTCGGGCAGAGCCAGGACCTGCACAGTCCCGTTATACTCGGGCAGAGCCAGGACCTGCACAGTCCCGTTATACTCGGGCAGAGCCAGGACCTGCACAGTCCCGTTATACTCGGGCAGAGCCAGGACCTGCACAGTCCCGTTATACTCGGGCAGAGCCAGGACCTGCACAGTCCCGTTATACTCGGGTAGAGCTAGGCGCTCCGAATAGCGGTTTCAGGAATGAGACGGAAAAGGCGAGGAGAACATCTACACAAAACTTCTCTAAACGCAAATGCTTTGATATGGAATATGTGTTTGTTGCTGAGATGGTGGATTCCTGTACTATTCCTGACAGGTAGGTGATGAAGATGTATATATTTCTTACTGACTAACTAGTCAACCTAGCAGTGTAACAGGTTGAACAACTTTTATCATGTTGAGTTTTCTCCTCACCTATTTAACTTTTAAGATGTTTTTGTGCTCGGCTCGAACCTGCCCTCGTTTTGATTTCTAACAGAAAAAAAAAATGTTAATGTTTTTTCCGTGTTTTTTTGCCAATCAACTTTGTTTTTCAGGATCTACAAAGGGAAAACATTTCAGGAAAGAAGGATACATTGTAGCTTTCAAAGCAAAACACGTAATTTACTTTCAAGTTACAGTCACGTAGGCCTTTAGTACAGGACTTGTGTAGCCCGTAAACGATAGAAATTAACGGGTTTGGAATGTAGGCTACCCTGCCGTTTGATTTCAACATCACCAGGGATAGAAGCATGAGCTTTATTGTGTGGCTTAGTGCAGTCCAAGGAAGGCAGAGCTGGTCTGACGGCTGTAGCTAGCCTACTATTTGTTCCATGGTACTCACCCATGTGTGAATGATGTGAAGGGAAATTTCGAGGTCACGGATTAGGAAGGGCTGACTTCAATCAGTGTACAATAGCGTATATTGGAGTTCAAATATCCATTAATTAATTGATAAAACAATTACAGGAATGTATGAACAAAAATGTGTGTATTACAGATAGGAAATTATGTTTTGTAATCTCTTAGTTTTCAGAAATTATGTAGTTATAAATAGAAGTGTAGGTTTGTAGATTTCTCCATCTCTGTGTCTTCACAGGTAGCAGCAGCACTGTGTCTAACCTGTACCTCCTCACATTGACTCTGTACTGGTATCACCTGTATAAAGCCTCCTCACATTGACTCTGTACTGGTATCACCTGTATAGAGCCTCCTCACATTGACTCTGTACTGGTACTTCCTGTATATAGCCTCCTCACATTGACTCTGTATTGGTACTTCCTGTATATAGCCTCCTCACATTGACTCTGTACTGGTACTTCCTGTATAGAGCCTCCTCACATTGACTCTGTGCTGGTACTTCCTGTATATAGCCTCCTCACATTGACTCTGTACTGGTACTTCCTGTATAGAGCCTCCTCACATTGACTCTGTGCTGGTACTTCCTGTATAGAGCCTCCTCACATTGACTCTGTGCCGGTATCACCTGTATATAGCCTCCTCACATTGACTCTGTACTGGTACTTCCTGTATATAGCCTCCTCACATTGACTCTGTGCCGGTATCACCTGTATATAGCCTCCTCACATTGACTCTGTGCCGGTATCACCTGTATATAGCCTCCTCACATTGACTCTGTACTGGTACTTCCTGTATAAAGCCCCCTCACATTGACTCTGTGCCGGTATCACCTGTATATAGCCCCCTCACATTGACTCTGTGCCGGTATCACCTGTATATAGCCTCCTCACATTGACTCTGTACTGGTACTTCCTGTATATAGCCTCCTCACATTGACTCTGTACTGGTACTTCCTGTATATAGCCTCCTCACATTGACTCTGTGCCGGTATCACCTGTATATAGCCTCCTCACATTGACTCTGTACTGGTACTTCCTGTATATAGCCTCCTCACATTGACTCTGTACTGGTACTTCCTGTATATAGCCTCCTCACATTGACTCTGTACTGGTACTTCCTGTATATAGCCTCCTCACATTGACTCTGTGCCGGTATCACCTGTATATAACCTCCTCACATCGACTCAGTGCTGGTACTTCCTGTATAGAGCCTCCTCACATTGACTCTGTGCCGGTATCACCTGTATATAGCCTCCTCACATTGACTCTGTACTGGTACTTCCTGTATTTAACCTCCTCACATTGACTCTGTACTGGTACTTCCTGTATAGAGCCTCCTCACATTGACTCAGTGCTGGTACTTCCTGTATAAAGCCTTGCTACTATTATTTTTTACTGTCTTTTATTTCTTTACTTATCTATTGTTTACCTAATACTTATTTTCTACTTTAAAACTGCACTGTTGGTTAAGAGCTTGTAAGTCAGCATTTCACTGTAAGGTCTACACCTGTTGTATTGTTGGTTAAGAGCTTGTAAGTCAGCATTTCACTGTAAGGTCTACACCTGTTGTATTGTTGGTTAAGGGCTTGTAAGTTAGCATTTCACTGTAAGGTCTACACCTGTTGTATTGTTGGTTAAGGGCTTGTAAGTTAGCATTTCACTGTAAGGTCTACACCTGTTGTATTCGGCGCACGTGTTAAATACACTTTGATTTGATTATTTTTTTAAATGTAGGGACACCATAGGTCCTTAGATGAGCAGCAGGCGTTTGAGGGACACCACAGGACCTTAAAATAGCAGCAGGTGTTTGAGGGACACCACAGGACCTTAGACTAGCAGCAGGTGTTTGAGGGACACCACATGACCTTAGACTAGCAGCAGGTGTTTGAGGGACACCACAGGACCTTAGACTAGCAGCAGGTGTTTGAGGGACACCATAAATCCTTAGACTAGCAGCTGGTGTTTGAGGGACACCATAGGTCCTTAGACTAGCAGCTGGTGTTTGAGGGACACCATAAATCCTTAGACTAGCAGCTGGTGTTTGAGGGACACCATAAGTCCTTAGACTAGCAGCTGGTGTTTGAGGGACACCATAAATCCTTAGACTAGCAGCTGGTGTTTGAGGGACACCATAAGTCCTTAGACTAGTAGCTGGTGTTTGAGGGACACCATAAGTCCTTAGACTAGCAGCTGGTGTTTGAGGGACACCATAAATCCTTAGACTAGCAGCTGGTGTTTGAGGGACACCATAAGTCCTTAGACTAGTAGCTGGTGTTTGAGGGACACCATAAGTCCTTAGACTAGCAGCTGGTGTTTGAGGGACACCATAAATCCACCCTACCTCTCCTCTCCTCTCCTCTCCTCTCCTCTCCTCTCCTCTCCTCTCCTCTCCTCTCCTCTCCTCTCCTCTCCTCTCCTCTCCTCTCCTCTCCTCTCCTCTCCTCTCCTCTCCTCTCCTCTCCCACCCTGCCCCTCCTCTCCCACCCCTCCTGTAGATCCCTCCTGTAGACCCCTCCTGTAGACTCCGTAGGGCTGTTCTGTAGATGAACTAATAAACCTCCACCCGTCCCTGCTCCCCTCCTAAGGTGGTTCCCCTGGAAACGAATAAAGCCTGTGTTCCCAGTAGCCCTTGATCCTCTGAAAGACCCTGCTGATTTTCCTGTTGTTTCCCTTTCTGCTTCTGGGAATGTTATGGAAATGTTATGGGAATGTTCTAGTAATGTTATGGCAATGTTATGGCAATGTTATGGCAATGTTATGGGAATGTTCTAGTAATGTTATGGCAATGTTATGGCAATGTTGTGGCAATGTTCTAGTAATGTTATGGCAATGTTCTGGGAATGTTCTGGGAATGTTCTAGTAATGTTATGGCAATGTTCTGAGAATGTTCTAGTAATGTTATGGAAGCTGTTACTGTTTTACTTCTGGCTCACCCCGAAGTTTCCTGTTTCATGAAGCGGTTTGGGAGAATGTGACAACATTCGCCCTCTCTACTGTCTACCACACACACACACACACACACACACACACCTGAATGAACACTCGCTCGCACGAATGCACACAAGCATACATACACACACACAGGACATGTGTGTGAAGCTACCCATCCCCCATCTCTCCCTCTCTGCTCACTGTTCCAGTTCATACCACACTGTTCACTGACCTCACCTCCCACTGCCTAGTCAGAGAAACACACCACACACACACACACATTAGGCGTGTGTGTTTTCAGTTCATCACCTGCTGATTGACTGGACTGTCCAGCTGTGTTGTCAAGCTCCTACTCAGGAGATCTGTCAGCTCAGAGCTTATGAACTCTGAGAGCTAACGCTAGTCTTTATGTCTCAGGCAAGGTTCCTCATGATGAACCACTGAATCACCTCTGCTACATTCTGTTAAGAATCATATCAACTAAACTCAGTGAGTCATATACAGACAGAGTGAATCAGCTGTTTTTATGTTTTTAGGCTTTGAGACTGTGGTCATAGTGACCACTTGTGTTAAGTGTGGGGGGATTTGTTCAATCACCACACTGGTAAAGCCAAGTAACTGGTATTTAAAAATAAAGATTACCACACCAGTAACTTATAATTAGTTTCATTTTTCTGAGTCAGATTGCATATCAAAATTCCAGTCGACTCCAATGGAGAATTGCTGTGTGTGCGTCCCAAATAGTACCCTATTCCCTACATTATTGAGTAGTGCACTCAATAAGGAATATGGTTCCATTTGGGACGCAGCCAATGTCCAATTGTACAGACAAGAATTGAACTGGAACAGAGCCTGAGAAACTCTGATTTGTCTTCAGAGGTTCACGAAAACCTTGTAGTAGCGGCGGCCCCAAGCCTGTGGCTGAGTCTAACCTGGCCCCCAGCCTGTGGCTGAGTCTAACCTGGCCCCCAGCCTGTGGCTGAGTCTAACCTGGCCCCCAGCCTGTGGCTGAGTCTAACCTGGCCCCCAGCCTGTGGCTGAGTCTAACCTGGCCCCCAGCATGTGGCTGAGTCTAACCTGGCGCCCAGCCTGTGGCTGAGTCTAACCTGGCCCCCAGCATGTGGCTGAGTCTAACCTGGCCCACCTGAGTCTAAACTTTTGGACCTCTGCTCCTCTTTCCCAAACAAGGAGAGAAGTAGATTTCAGCGGTCCCGTCAAGTCCCTTATCCAAGCAGTTACAACAGTTTAGGTCTAGGAGAAATGAAGGCTCTTCTAACTGACCCAGTTTCAGCCTCAGAACTGCATGTCCCAGATGGGAACCATACTGAGGGTGATACTGATTAGGAAGCTGAACGCAGTGTTACCTCATCAGGAGAGCATGAGTCCAACTCACCTCCACCACACGCAGTCAGACTAGACTACTCTTGTTCTGTGTCACGTTGATTAGAACAGTAAGGTTGTAATTATGAAATAACTGTATTTTAGGAGCTGTGTGGGAGAGTGAGGCTGGAGGTGAACGTTCACTAGATGATGTAATTAGCTGTTGGTCTGAAGTAATGGTCTTGTGATGTATGTAGGAGGGTGGACAGGGCATGCTGGGGATCTGGGGATTTCTCTCTGTCTGTTCACAGTGACACTGCCAGCTAGCCACGTCCCAGATCTGTTTGTGCTATCATGTCATCTCCTTGTCATGGCATACTTCCTGTCTCTCTCCCCCAGATCTCCCATCAAGCTCAGCCATCCATGTCTCCGCTCGTGAAGACAGGAAGTATGCCATGCTGTTCCAGTCGGTGGTCCTGCCGTGTCAATACTCCAGCATGTCCACCCAGGCGCCTGTGGTCCAATGGTGGTACAAGTCTTACTGCCGCGACCGCACCCGCGACGCCTTCAGCTTCCCGGAGAGCCTGGGGGTAAGGGGGTCCGAGCTGGGCTCCTCATCCCATCTAGACTGCTCCGATTCTAGCCGCACTGTCCGTGTGGTGGCCTCCGTCACCGGATCCTCCATCACCCTGGCCGAGCACTACAAGGGGAGAGATATTACTATCATCAACAGTAAGACATGGCACTCAATACTACTGTTGTTGATGATGGTAGTATATCAGTGGGACTAGATGTCCAGGGAGTCTGCTCAGGTCCAGTAGATCAAAATAAAAGTTTGGGGTCGCTTAGAAATGTCCTTGTTTTTGAAAAAAAATAACATTTTTTGTCCATTAAAATAACATAAAATTCACCAGAAATACAGTGTAGACATTGTTAATGTTGTAAATTACTATTGTAGATGGAAACGGCTGATTTTTAATGGAATATCTACATAGGTGTACAGAGGCCCATTATCAGCAACCATCACTCCTGTGTTCCAATGGCACGTTGTATTAGCTAATCCAAGTTTATGATTTTAAAAGGCTAATTGATCATTAGAAAACCCTTTTGCAATTATGTTAGCACAGCTGAAAACTGGTGTGCTGATTAAAGAAGCCATAAAACTGGCCTTCTTTAGACTAGTTTAGTATCTGGAGCATCAGCATTTGTGGGTTCGATTACAGGCTCAAAATGGCCAGAAACAAAGATCTTTCTTCTGAAACTCATCAGTCTATTCTTGTTCTGAGAAATTAAGGCTATTCCATGCAAAAAATTGCCAAGAAACTGAAGATCTCATACAACGCTTTGTACTGCTCCCTTCACAGAACAGCACAAACTGGCTTTAGAGGAAGATATGGCTTTTTCTTTGCAAGAGAGACAGTGAGAGAGAGAGCTGTAGAGAGAGAGGGGGGGGGGAGAGGGAGAGGAATTGACCTGCAAATGGACCCCAGATTTATGGAGCTGTAAGTCAGGGATAAGAATCAACCCTCTCTTCTCCTGAGACCAGATGGACAAAATAGATTTTTTTTCCTCAAATTGCTGTACTTTAATGTCGTCCTCTTCCTCACCCCTGGTTTCCTCTCTCTTCCTCTCTCTTCCTCTCTCTCTCTCTCTCTCTGTCTCTGTCTCTGTCTCTGTCTCTATCTGTCTGTCTCTCTCTCTCTCTCTCTCTCTCTCTCTCTCTCTCTCTCTCTCTCTGTCTCTGTCTCTGTCTCTGTCTCTCTCTCTCTCTCTCTCTCTCTCTCTCTCTCTCTCTCTCTCTCTCTCTCTCTCTCTCTCTCTCTGTCTCTGTCTCTCTCTCGCTGTCTCTCTCTCTCTCTGTCTCTGTCTCTGTCTCTCTCTCTCTCTCTCTCTCTCTCTCTCTCTCTCTCTCTCTCTCTGTCTCTCTCTTGCTGTCTCTCTCTCTCTCTGTCTCACTGATGTGAGGTTCTTCAAAAGGAGCTCTCTCTCTTTCTCTCTCTCTCTGACTGTTCACTCTGAAGTCAGCCCTAATGGTTTGGTTCCTCTGGTGAACCCTGGAGTGGGCACAAACACGTTGAACTTCTCTGTTCCAAGACTCTGTGGAGTAAGGATGGAGGAGGGGATGTGGAGATGGAGGGAGAGAGAGAGAGGAAAGTGGAGGGTTGATAAGTAATGTATCAGACATGAGAAGCAGAGAGGAGGTACTTGGTACCAGTCCAGTTTAATTATAGATATACTGTATTGCTTTTCATCTATTAGCCTATGATGCCTATCAGCATCATATTATCTCAGTTACCTGTGAGAAAAACATTTATTTTGATAGGGAGTCATACTGAGACCAAGGTCTGTTTTACAGATGAGCCCTGCATACACATCAAACACATAATATACACTATACACATACATATACATCAATATACACTACAAACATCAATATACACATCAATATACACTATACACATCAATATACACTACACACATCAACATACACTATAAACATAAATATACACATAAATATACACTATACACATCAATATACACCATACACATCGATATACACATCAATATACACATCAATATACACTATAAACATAAATATACAAATCGTTATACACATCAACATACACTATACACATCATATACACATCAACAAACACTATACACATCAATATACAGACCACTATACACATCAATATACACTATACACATCAATATACACATCAACATAAATATACACATCATTATACACATCAACATACACTATACACATCATATACACATCAACATACACTATACACATCAACATACACTATACACATCATATACACATCAACATACACTATACACATCAATATACAGACCAATGTACAATATACACATCGATTTAAACTACACACATCAATATACACATCAACATACACTATACACATCAATATACAAATCAATATACACTATACACATCATATACACATCAATATACACTATACACATAATATACACGTCAATATACACTATACACATTATATACTTATCAATATACACATTAAAATACTCTATACACATCAATATACACTATACACATCATATACACATCAATATACACATCATATATACATAAATATACACTATACACAACATATACACATCAATATACACATTAATATACACTATACACATCATATACACATCAATATTCACATCAATATACACTATACACATCAATATACACTATACACATCAATATATACATAAATATACACTGTACACATCAATATACACTATACACATCATTTACACATCATTTTACACATCAATATACACTATACAGTACACATCATATACACATCAATATACACAAATATACACTATACACATCAATATACACATCATTATACACTATGCACATCAATATACACATCAATATACACTATACACATCAATATACACATCAATATGCACTATACGCATCAATATAAACATCAATATACACTATACACATCATATACACATCAATATACACATCAATATACAATATACACATAAACATACACTATACACATCAATATACACTATACACAACAATATACACTATACACATCAATATACACATCAATATACACCATACAAATCAATATACAGATCAATATACACCATACACATCAATATACACATAATATACATCAATATGCACATCAATATGCACTATACACATCAATATGCACTATACACATTGATACACAATATGCATATCAACATACACATCAATATACATCAATATGCACTATACATATCAATATTCACATCAATACACACCAATACACATCAATATACACATCAATATACACATCAATACACATCAATATACACATCAATATACAATATACAATATACACATCAATATACACTATACACATCAATATACACATCAATACATGTCAATATACACATCAATACACATCAGTATACAAATCAATATACACTATACACATCAATATAAACATCAATATACACTATATATATCAATATTCACATCAATACACATCAAGATACACGTCGATATACACATCAATGTACATATCAATATACAAATCAGTATACACTATACACATCAATATGCACTATTCATATCAATATACACTATTCACATCAATATTCACATCAATATACACTATACACATCAGTATTCACATCAATATACACTATACACATCAATATTCACATAAATATTCACTATACACATCAATATTCACATCAATATTCACTATACACATCAATATTCACATAAATATTCACTATACACATCAATATTCACATCAATATTCACTATACACATCAATATTCACATAAATATTCACTATACACATCAATATTCGTAAAAAGGTATTTAGAGGCATCAATTCATCCACTTTTAGAGAGCCTTGGAGATTATTCCACAAGTAAGGTGCAAGAAAACTAAAAGCAGAATAACCCAACTGAGTGGAGATCAAAGGGATAGTTATGCATCCCTGAGACCAGGTCTAGTATCTCGTACGTCTGTAAGTTAACAATGAGGTAAAAGGTACAGCAGAGGTTTATGCAGGAGGGCTTTATAAACAAGAAGAGTGCAGTGACATGTACTGAACCTATCGCCTGTAGTAAAGCATGGTGCACTATGATAAACTGTGTCCAATGGGTTCAATACAGTGGCACGTTAGTAGATACCCCAAAAACTATTCTCTGGTTGTCCATGGGACTTTGGTATGGTATTGCAGTCTCCTAACCCCCAGCCCCACCTCCACCCCTATCCCCAACAGGAAAGGCTGCTCATTATACTGGTCTCTTCCTGTCCCTTAAATAGGCCTGTTTACATGTCCGTCTCACAATGGACTGGCTGGTCTGCTGAAAGTCTCCCTCCACAGAGTCCACACAACCTCTCCCCTCCTACTGTTGACTGTTTATTACTCAACACAACTCCTCTGTGGACTGTGTCACACAATGTTCTCTTCTCTCCCCCTAGCTGGCCAAAACAAACCACCCTCTCTGTTCCTCCTTGTCCTTGACCATCTTCATATTTATATTCTGGGTATTTGAGACTTCGCATGGGAAGTTAGGGAATGTTGTTAGGTAGTGAATGTCCTGATGACTGTTTTGAAACCTGCAAGGAAGATTTGGAGAACTTGATGTTTGACAGAGTGATGTTTGACAGAGTGATGTTTGACAGAGTGATGTGTTAGATGTGATGTTTGACAGAGTGATGTTTGACAGAGTGATGTGTTAGATGTGATGTTTGACAGAGTGATGTTTGATAGAGTGATGTGTTAGATATGATGTTTGACAGAGTGATGTTTGACAGAGTGATGTTTGACAGAGTGATGTTTGACAGAGTGATGAGATGTGATACTTATTTTATTTTAATATGTTCTGTCTTCCTCCCCCTCCCTCTGTCCAGAGGCTGACCTGCGTATTGGAGAGCTCCAGTGGGGAGACAGTGGGGTGTACCTCTGTAAGGTGGTCATCTCTGATGACCTGGAGGGCAGGAATGAGGCCCCTGTGGAGCTTCTGGTGTTGGGTGAGTCCTTAACGCCACTCCTCACCCCTACCCTCTCCTCCCTCCAACCCTAGATTCCTCCAACCCCTTCATATAGAAGTTATATAAAGCCCTCGTATAGAATCTATATAAACCCCCTCATATAGAAGCTATATAAACCCCTCATATAGAAGCTATATAAACCCCCTCATGTAGAATCTATATAAACCCCCTCATGTAGAAGCTATGTAAACCCCCTCATGTAGAATCTATATAAACCCCCTCATGTAGAATCTATATAAACCCCCTCATGTAGAAGCTATGTAAACCCCCTCATGTAGAAGCTATGTAAACCCCCTCATGTAGAATCTATATAAACCCCCTCATGTAGAATCTATATAAACCCCCTCATATAGAAGAAATATAAGCCTCTTCATGTAGAAGCTATATAAACCCCCTCATGTAGAATCTATATAAATCCCCTCATATAGAAGAAATATAAGCCTCTTCATGTAGAAGCTATATAAACCCCTTCATGTAGAAGCTATATAAACCCCTTCATATAGAAGTTATATAAACCCCGTCATATAGAAGTTATATAAACCCCCTCATATAGAAGCTATATAAACCCCTTCATATAGAAGCTATATAAACCCCGTCATGTAGAAGTTATATAAACCCCCTCATATAGAAGCTATGTAAACCCCCTCATGTAGAATCTATATAAACCCCCTCATATAGAAGAAATATAAGCCTCTTCATGTAGAAGCTATATAAACCCCCTCATGTAGAATCTATATAAACCCCCTCATATAGAAGAAATATAAGCCCCTTCATGTAGAAGCTATATAAACCCCCTCATGTAGAATCTATATAAACCCCCTCATATAGAAGAAATATAAGCCCCTTCATGTAGAAGCTATATAAACCCCTTCATGTAGAAGAAATATAAGCCCCTTCATGTAGAAGCTATATAAACCCCCTCATGTAGAATCTATATAAACCCCCTCATATAGAAGAAATATAAGCCCCTTCATGTAGAAGCTATATAAACCCCTTCATGTAGAAGAAATATAAGCCCCTTCATGTAGAAGCTATGTAAACCCAGGACAACAGCAAAGGACCTTGTGAAGATGCTGGAGGAAACAGGTACAAAAGTATCTATATCCACAGTAAAACAAGTCCTATATCGACATAACCTGAAAGGCCGCTCAGCAAGGAAGAAGCCACTGCTCCAAGATCGTACTTTTTGGAGAAATGTCCGCTGGTCTGATGAAACAAAAATAAAACTTTTTTGCCATACTGACCATCGTTATGTTTGGAGGAAAAAGGGGGAGGCTTGCAAGCCGAAGAACACCATCCCAACCGTGAAGCACGGGGGTGGCAGCATCATGTTGTGGGGGTGCTTTGCTGCAGGAGGGACTGGTGCACTTGACAAAATAGATGGCATCATGAGGAAGGAAAATTATGTGGATATATTGAAGCAACATCTCAAGACATCAGTCAGGAAGTTAAAGCTTGGTCGCAAATGGGTCTTCCAAATGGACAATGACCCCAAGCATACTTCCAAAGTTGTGGCAAAATGGCTTAAGGACAACAAAGTCAAGGTATTGGAGTGGCCGTCACAAAGCCCTGACCTCAATCCTATAGAAAATGTGTGGGCAGAACTGAAAAAGCGTGTGCGAGCAAGGAGGCCTACAAACCTGACTCAGTTACACCAGTTCTGTCAGGAGGAATGGGCCAAAATTCACTTATTGTGGGAAGCTTGTGGAAGGCTACCCAAAACGTTTGATCCGTGTTAAACAATTTAAAGGCAATGCTACCAAATACTAATTGAGTGTATGTAAACTTCTGACCTACTGGGAATGTGATGAAAGAAATAAAATATGAAATAAATAATTCTCTCTACTATTATTCTGACATTTCACATTCTTAAAACAAAGTGGTGACCTAAGACAGGGATTTTTTTACTAGGATTAAATGCCAGGAATTGTGAAAAACAGAGTTTAAGGTGTATGTAAACCTTCGACTTCAACTGTATAAACCCCTCTACCACCCTGCCTCTGATGTACTGTCAGGTTGATCTCTCCCAGTCTGACATCTACCACCCTGCCTCTGATGTACTGTCAGGTTGATCTCTCCCAGTCTGACATCTACCACCCTGCCTCTGATGTACTGTCAGGTTGATCTCTCCCAGTCTGACATCTACCACCCTGCCTCTGATGTACTGTCAGGTTGATCTCTCCCAGTCTGACATCTACCACCCTGCCTCTGATGTACTGTCAGGTTGATCTCTCCCAGTCTGACATCTACCACCCTGCCTCTGATGTACTGTCAGGTTGCTAGGCAATAGTCACCCCTGTCTTAACAACCCCTGTTATGTAACAAGGCTCCGTTAGTCGTTGGCTAAGGAACATCTATCAATGGAAACAATGCAGCTATCATGTGGACATTAGTGGCCCATCATTTAGTGTGGAGATGTATAGGACTGTATAGGACTGAGTACTGTTAGGGATGTGTCTTCTTGACATCCTGCCTGTTGGCTTGTGGGATAGCTCTGTCTGTGCCCACCTCCAGTATTTACTCAGTGTAATGTGTTGTAATGCTAATACCTTTCCCCTGTGATATACTGTATGTTACCTGGGACGGTACAACTTGCTTCCTTAGCATGAAAAGAAAGTGGCTGTTTGAGTGAATCCTATGTGTGTGTACATGTGTGTTACTGCTCAACAATGACGGCCCCACATCCCTGAGTGCGATAACTAGCGTTGCCATGGTGATGCTCTGAGTGGCCATGCTGCTTTCGAGAGAGAGAGAGGCCTTTTGTTTGGCTGGCTGCCTCTCTATAAACTAGTACAGTCCAGTAGAACCACTCACTCAGCACTAAGCCAAGAGTCTGTATAACACACTACAGCCCAGCACTACCATATAGGCTCCTGAGTGGCGCAGCGGACTAAGGCACTGCATCTCAGTGCAAGAGGCGTCAGCGTCGTCCAGGTTTAGCGGGGATAGGCCGTCATTGTAAATAAGAATTTGTTCTTAACTGACTTGCCTAGTTAAATAAAGGTTAAATATATATATTATTTTTTTGATAGATGGTCTTCGAGACCAAGCACCAAACCCACTAATCCCTTCCCAGTTAAAGAGATAGCACCACATTTTGGCCATGAAGACCCTTGACCTAGTATAGTAGAATCCACTTGTCGGGATTCCCACGGCAACGACTGGGTTTTACTGTAGTTAGGGACCAGGGGAATGAATGATGTGACACAGGGAGAGAGAAAGTAGCGAGTCAAATATTTAGAACAGGGGTGAGAGTCTTTAGTGTCTGCGTTGTAATACAGAGTGTGTAGGCTTGTTAGTGTGTTGTAATGTAGGCTTGTTAGTGTGTTGTAATGTAGGCTTGTTAGTGTGTTGTAATGCAGGCTTGTTAGTGTGTTGTAATGTAGGCTTGTTAGTGTGTTGTAATGTAGGCTTGTTAGTGTGTTGTAATGTAGGCTTGTTAGTATGTTATAATGTAGGCTTGTTAGTGTGTTATAATGTAGGCTTGTTAGTGTGTTGTATTGTAGGCTTGTTAGTGTGTTATAATGTAGGCTTGTTAGTGTGTTGTAATGCAGGCTTGTTAGTGTGTTGTAATGTAGGCTTGTTAGTGTGTTATAATGTAGGCTTGTTAGTGTGTTATAATGTAGGCGTGTTAGTGTGTTGTAATGTAGGCTTGTTAGTGTGTTATAATGTAGGCTTGTTAGTGTGTTATAATGTAGGCTTGTTAGTATGTTATAATGTAGGCTTGTTAGTATGTTATAATGTAGGCTTGTTAGTGTGTTGTAATGTAGGCTTGTTAGTGTGTTATAATGTAGGTTTGTTAGTGTGTTATAATGTAGGCTTGTTAGTATGTTATAATGTAGGCTTGTTAGTATGTTATAATGTAGGCTTGTTAGTGTGTTGTAATGTAGGCTTGTTAGTGTGTTATAATGTAGGCTTGTTAGTATGTTATAATGTAGGCTTGTTAGTGTGTTGTAATGTAGGCTTGTTAGTATGTTATAATGTAGGCTTGTTAGTATGTTATAATGTAGGCTTGTTAGTATGTTATAATGTAGGCTTGTTAGTATGTTATAATGTAGGCTTGTTAGTGTGTTGTAATGTAGGCAAGTTAGTGTGTTGTAATGTAGGCAAGTTAGTGTGTTATAATGTAGGCTTGTTAGTGTGTTGTAATGTAGGCTTGTTAGTGTGTGTTATAATGTAGGCTTGTTAGTGTGTTCTAATGTAGGCAAGTTAGTGTGTTATAATGTAGGCTTGTTAGTGTGTTATAATGTAGGCTTGTTAGTGTGTTGTAATGTAGGTTTGTTAGTATGTTATAATGTAGGCTTGTTAGTGTGTTGTAATGTAGGCAAGTTAGTGTGTTATAATGTAGGCTTGTTAGTGTGTTGTAATGTAGGCTTGTTAGTGTGTGTTATAATGTAGGCTTGTTAGTGTGTTCTAATGTAGGCAAGTTAGTGTGTTATAATGTAGGCTTGTTAGTGTGTTGTAATGTAGGCTTGTTAGTGTGTGTTATAATGTAGGCTTGTTAGTGTGTTGTAATGTAGGCTTGTTAGTGTGTGTTATAATGTAGGCTTGTTAGTGTGTTCTAATGTAGGCAAGTTAGTGTGTTATAATGTAGGCTTGTTAGTATGTTATAATGTAGGCTTGTTAGTGTGTTATAATGTAGGCTTGTTAGTATGTTATAATGTAGGCTTGTTAGTGTGTTGTAATGTAGGCTTGTTAGTATGTTATAATGTAGGCTTGTTAGTATGTTATAATGTAGGCTTGTTAGTGTGCTGTAATGTAGGCAAGTTAGTGTGTTATAATGTAGGCTTGTTAGTGTGTTGTAATGTAGGTTTGTTAGTGTGTTATAATGTAGGCTTATTAGTCTGTTGTAATGTAGGCTTGTTAGTGTGTTGTAATGTAGGCTTGTTAGTGTGTTGTAATGTAGGCTTGTTAGTGTGTTGTAATGTAGGCTTGTTAGTGTGTTGTAATGTAGGCTTGTTAGTGCGTGTTATAATGTAGGCTTGTTAGTGTGTGTTGTAATGTAGGTATGTAAGATCAGGTTCTCTGGTTGTGAAGGGAGAAGGAACAGTTTCTCCCCTTTAATAGTCAATAGTCAGAGGTCATGGAAAGAACTAATATCCAGTGTGAGTGAAACAGAAAACCTCTAAACTCCTCTCTGATTCATAATGACTGCCAGCCAGTCGGCCAACGGTGCGTTAGCCCAGTACTCAGCAGTGAGGGGAGGAATTCCAGGAGTAAGTTCCAGCCAAGCTGCTCTCGATGTGGGCAGAGAGAGTAGGGCTGTCCAGGAGGTCCTTGGAGCTCCAACACCATTAAATACTCTTCCTGTCTGTCTGATACTTACAACGTTGTTTTGCTTAGAACACTGGACAGTCTGTCTTGTTCTAGTACCAGCCTGAACAGGAACAATGTACTGACATGGGTCATGGTCTGGATCAGAATCACTGCTGGAGGCCAGAACAGAGGTTCTACTTCTCAACACTGGACAGTCTGTCCTGTACCAGCCTGAACAATAGACAGATATGGGCAGCATATTGACAAGGTTGGGATCAGGATCTCTGCTTCAAATCACTGGAGGCTACAGGAGAAATATCGTGCTCCTTTGGGGTAATAGAAAGATAGGTCTGCAGACTCTGCAATCTTCAGAGGTTTTATTCCCTCCGCATTTAAACCTAGGCAGCTACAGTAGGAGCAAGTAAAGATGTATGGGTAAAAGAGCCTCTCATGGTATTACAGTACTAATAACCTGCTGAATACCTTCTGTGTCAGATATTTCTAGCCTTGTAGTGTGGCACTGACTCAGGTATTTGCATGTTCAACATGGTAGCAGCAGCCAAGATATACTCCATACGTGTATTTTAGCCAATATGCATATCTCTATGGCTACTGTACAACATTCCAGCACACAGCCAAGATCAAACAACCACATTAGAGGGGAAGTAAATTATCTTCCCTAATCTCCTCTCTCTCTCCCTCTCTCCCCCTGTCTCTCTCTCTCTCTATATATACCTCTCTCTCTTCAACCCCCCCCCCTCTTTCTCTATACCCCCCCCTCCCTCTCTCTCTATACCCCCCCCCCCCCCCCCTCTCTCTATAGCTCTCTCTCTCCACCCCCCCCCTCCCTCTCTCTCGTACCACATTATAACACATTTGTGTCAGCGTGGCTAAGCTTCTTTTTTTATATATAAATATTGTTTTTTTATATGAAGTTGAAATATGACCTAACATTAGTGAATCATATCACCAGAGAGGAAAACAGAAAGAGAGAACGTGTTATTGTAACACAGAGCTGCTGTTAGTGAGTTCACTGCCCATTTATTAGTGGCATCACTGTGATGGTACTGGTAATATCAACTCATTTGTCTACAGACTGACTGGAAGCGCCACAATTCAATCCACCAGAGATAAAGGGGAAGCACTAGGCTGTATCAGGCTGTGTTTCAAGGACATTTCTCTGCATCTTTCATCATTGCTTTTCAACAAAAAACGTATCAATGATAAGCACATTCAAGTTAAAGCCATGTGACTTTGAAGTATCTTCAACTGTCTTCATAAAGCAGAGGTTGTTGATTGTACTCTTCTCAAGTCCTCGGTATCAGCCATAGCTATGGAAACACAGTCCCCAAAACATGTACAGTACATAGTCAGTGGGGCTGTGAGGGAAAAGCACCATCAGAGTGAGTTAGGCTGTATTTCAAGGACGTGTGGGGTGAGTCAAAGGAAACACAGTTGGATTTCTCTGCATCATTGCTTTTCAACAAAACCATATCAATGACAACCACATTTAATCTAAAAGTGTCACTTTCAGCATGCTGGCATGTCTGCCTTCTTGGCTCTTCTATTATCTAAATCTCTGCATGCTGCTGCTACCTGAACTTTCCCATGACCCCTGACCTCTGATCCCTTCCAGGGTTGGGGTCAATTCCTTTTTTAATTCAGTCGATTCAAGAAGTAAACTGAAATGTTGGTTTAGATCCTGAAATGGAATTGACCCCAACCCTGCTAGGACTCCCCTGCCTTCTGATCAGTCATGCCCCCTGTCTAACCCTGACCTGTCTTGCCCTGTCCTGTCCTTCACCTCTGCTCTGCTCTTCTCTCCAGGTAAGACAGGTACAGGTGTTTCAGATGATCTCCTGCCTGACTTTGATGTGAAGATTATGCCAGGTAGGTAGGGGTGTGTCCTCCCCACCTGTGTCTGTCTGTCTCTTCCTCATTAACACAAAACTACTGCCCCTTCAGCTTCATGTTGCTCTCTTTGGTAATCCAACCAGTCCTCTTATTACAAATCAAACAAACAAATGATTATGGTCAGTTTACAGTTGAACAGTGAGTGAGAGAGAGAGAGAGAGAGAGAGAGAGAGAGGGAGAGGGAGAGGGAGAGGGAGAGGAGAGAGAGAGAGAGAGAGAGAGAGAGAGAGAGAGAGAGAGAGAGAGTCATGATAATAGTGGGTTTGTGGTTTCTGACCCAGCCCAAAGGAAGTCCATCATTAGGGATTGTTATTGTGAGTAATGCTAGTGAGAGAGTTTACAGGATGGACTAGATGGGAGTCAGAGAGAAAGGAGTTGATATTCTCTTCTGTCACATTCCCCAAATTCAGATGTTTCCTCGTCTTGGAGGTTGTTGACAGATTTGAGTATGGTGAGATGGAAATGGCTTATTCAGTGATGACTCATTCACTCTCATTTCAAATGTTGATGTTGCATTAGTACATGTTCTTCTCAACAGCAGCTCCCACATTGTACTGTACTGTAATGTTTCATAGTCAGTGTTTGTGTGTGTAGTATATAGAATATACAGTATGTACAGTGCCTTCGGAAAGTATTCAGACCTCTTGACTTTTTTTTCCCCTCATAAATCTACACACAATACCCCATAATGAAAAAGCAAAAACAGGTTTCTAGAAATTTTTGCAAATGTATTAAAAATATAAAAACAAATGAAATATCATATTTACATAAGTATTCAGACCCTTTACTCAGTACTTTGTTGAAGCACCTTTGGCAACGATTACAGCCTTGAATCTTCTTGGGTATGACGCTACAAGCTTGGCACACCTGTATTTGGGGAGTTTCTCCCATTCTTCTCTGCAGATCCTCTCAAGCTCTATCAGGTTAGATGGGGAGTGTTGTGGCGAAACTATTTTCAGGTCTCTCCAGAGATGTTAGATCGGGTTCAAGTCCGGGCTCTGTCTGGGCGACTCAAGGACATTCAGAGTCTTGTGCCGAAGCCACTCCTGCGTTGTCTTGGCTTTGTGCTTAGGGTCATTGTCCTGTTGGAAGGTGAACCTTCACCCTAGTCTGAGGTCCTGAGCGCTCTGGAGCAGGTTTTCATCAAAGGAACTCTCTGTACTTTGCTCCGTTCATCTTTTCCTCGATCCTGACTAGTCTCCCAGTCCCTGCCGCTTGGCATTCAGACTATAAAGTTCAATCTTGATTTCATGAGACCAGAGAATTGTGTTTCCCATGGTAATGTAGGCTTGTTAGTGTCCATGCGGGCTGTCATGGGCCTTTTACTGAGGAATGGCTACCATCTGGCCACTCTACCATAAAGACCTGATTGGTGGAGTGCTGCAGAGATGGTTGTCCTTCTGGAAGATTCTCCCATCACAGAGAAACTCTGGAGCTCTGTCAGAGTGCCCATTGGGTTCTTAGTCACCTCCCTGACCAAGGCCCTTCTCCCCCGATTGCTCAGTTTGGCCTTGCGGCCAGCTCAAGGAAGAGTCTTGGTGGTTCCAAACTTCTTCCATTTAAGAATGATGGAGGCCACTGTGTTTTTGGTACCCTTCCCCAGATCTGTGCCTCGACACAATCCTGGCTTGGTTTTTGCTCTGACATGCACCGTCAACTGTGGGACCTTATATAGACAGGTGTGTGCCTTTCCAAACCATGTCCAATCAGTTGAATTTACCACAGGTGGACTCCAGGATTATTTTTATTAAATCAATTTTAGAATAAGCTGGAAAAAGGTAAGGGGTCTGAATTCTTTCTGAATGCATTGTATGTCTCTATATAGAATACAAATATACTGTGTGTAGTATATAGAATATGAATATACTGTATGTCTCTGTGTGTAGAATATATAGAATATAAATATATGTCTTTGTGTATAGTATATAGAATATAAGTATATGTCTCTGTGTGTAGTATATAGAATATGAATATACTGTATGTCTCTGTGTGTAGTATATAGAATATAAATATATGTCTCTGTGTGTAGTATATAGAGTATAAATATATGTTTCTGTGTGTAGTATATAGAATATAACTATACTGTATGTCTCTGTGTGTAGTATATAGAATATAAATGTATGTATTTTTTTAACATTTATTTTACTAGGCAAGTCAGTTAAGAACAAATTCTTATTTACAATGACGGCCTAGGAACAGTGGGTTAACTGCCTTGTTCAGGAGCAGAACGAAAGATTTTCACCTTTCCAGCTCGGGGATTCGATCCAGCAACCTTTCCGTTACGGGCCCAACATTCTAACCACTAGGCTACCTGCCGCCTGTGTATAGTATATATAATATAAATATATGTCTCTGTGTGTAGTCCTCATTCTGTCATAATGTAACAGGAAACACTCTTTCCCTTTCCTGCCTGTAGCCTAGTGCCCTGACCAGACTTCCTGAAAAGTTGAGAGGATGTGTGTGTGTGTGTGTGTGTGTGTGTGTGTGTGTGTGTGTGTGTGTGTGTGTGTGTGTGTGTGTGCGTGCGTGCGTGCGTGCGTGTTTGGAGAGTGTGGGTGAATGCTCTTCCAAGAAAAAACAAATACCACTTCCTACTCTAGAATGTTGCACTTATAAATGTAACTTATCTGTCTCTGTCTCTGTCTCTGTCTCTGTCTCTGTGTGTCTCTCTCTCTCTTTCTTCCAGAGTGGGCCTTTGTGGGCTCAGTAGCCCTGGGTATTATCCTATTCATCTTGCTGTTTGGTGTGTGTTGGTGCCAGTGCTGTCCTCACTCCTGCTGTTGCTATGTGTCCTGTTGGTGCTGTCCTGAGACCTGCTGCTGCCCACGACACTGTGAGTCCTGCTGCTCTTTATACACCTGTTGCTGTCCACTGATGTTAAACTAACCCTGACACCTGTTGCTGTCCACTGATGTTAAACTAACCCTAACCCTGACACCTGTTGCTGGCCACTGATGTTAAACTAACCCCAACCCTGACACCTGTTGCTGGCCACGACACTGTGAGTCCTGCTGCTTCCACTAGAGATCAAACCACGTTAGATCAACTGTTGTAGTAAACTAATGTTGTAGCATACTACAGTTATTGTAGCGTATCATATGTCACTCATTCTACCAATCCACTACCACCTTTTTAGATATCATTTCTCCAGTAGTCTTGTACTTATATTTCCAGAGAACCTGTGGAGTCTGGGATACCTGAAGTGTATGATGAATGTTCCAGCTCCAGAATTTTCTATTGTTCTATCTTGTCTATCTCTCTGTTCTCTCTCCATGTAGTGTACGAGGCAGGAAAGGGGTTGAGGAGCACGGCCTCATCCCCCCAGATCGCTGTGTACCCACCCTACTACGTACCTGGTGTCCCAGCCATGGTCCCAATCGCTCCCCCCTCCCTGGTGGACACCAAGATGATGTCCGCTCCCGCCTCTGTGTCAGAGAGTAGTGCAGCTGGAGGTAAGTACTGGGTCTGGTCTGGTCTGGTCTAATGATGTTCTGATGGTTTAAATGTTATCTAACAATCAGAATTTTTTAAAGTTTGATTTTTAACACTATTTCTTAATTTATGGCAGTTCAACATTTTGCAGTAGTGAGGCCCATCTGTCCTCTCCTGCCTGTCTGAAAAGTGTTTGTTTTCTCGTATACGTCTCAGTGCGGCCAGTGTACCGGCTGCAGTCCTCTCTGGATCAGGACTCTCTGAAGGTGTTGCAGCACGTAGAGAAACAGCTGGCCCATTTCCACCCGGCCAAGCCCCAGAGCCACGACTGTAAGCCCTACAGACAGAAAGACAGACAGTCAGTGGACTCAACATGCACCCTATACTATACTCTGTCTGAAATCAACTTCTACCCTACCCAGACAATCTGCCTGAAATCCATTCTGAAATAACCTCTGCCTACACAATCCTCTCTGAAATCCAGCTCAGCATGTGCATGTGTCTTCCTACACTACCGTTCAAATGTTTGGGGTCACTTAGAAATGTCCTTGTTTTTAAAAGAAAGCAATTTTTTGTCCATTAAAATAACATAAAATTGACCAGAAATACAGTGTAGACATTGTTGCTGCCCACTGGTGTTAAACTAACCCCAACCCTGACACCTGTTGCTGGCCACGACACTGTGAGTCCTGCTGCTTCCACTAGAGCTCAAACCACGTTAGATCAACTGTTGTAGTAAACTAATGTTGTAGCATACTACAGTTATTGTAGCGTATCATATGTCACTCATTCTACCAATCCACTACCACCTTTTTAGATATCATTTCTCCAGTAGTCTTGTACTTATATTTCCAGAGAACCTGTGGAGTCTGGGATACCTGAAGTGTATGATGAATGTTCCAGCTCCAGAATTTTCTATTGTTCTATTGCTCTGCTCTGCTCTCCATGTAGTGTACGAGGCAGGAAAGGGGTTGAGGACATTGTTAATGTTGTAAATGACTATTGTAGCTGGAAACAGCTGATTTTTAATGGAACATCTACATAAGAACACAGAGGCTCATTATTATTAGCTAATACAAGTTTATCATTTTAAAAGGCTAATTGATTAGAAAACCCTTCTGTAAACTGCTGTGCTGATTAAAGAAGCAATTAAACTGGCCTTCTTTAGACTAGTTGAGAATCTGGAGCATCAGCATTTGGGGATTCGATTACAGGCTCAGGAGTGATGGTTGCTGATAATGGGCCTCTGTACGCCTATGTAGATATTTCATAGAAAATCTGGCGTTTCCAGCTACAATAGTCATTTACAACATTAACAATGTCTACACTGTATTTCTGATCAATTTGATGTTATTTTAATGGACCAAAAATGTGCTTTTCTTTAAAAAACAAGGACATTTCTAAATGACCCCAAACTTTTGAACGGTAGTGCACTTCATAAAGACAACACACCTGATTCTTCCTACTTCATAAAGACAACACACCTGATTCTTCCTACTTCATAAAGACAACACACCTGATTCTTCCTACTTCATAAAGACAACACACCTGATTCTTCCTACTTCATAAAGACAGCACACCTGATTCATCCTACTTCATAAAGACAACACACCTGATTCTTCCTACTTCATAAAGACAACACACCTGATTCTTCCTACTTCATAAAGACAACACACCTGATTCTTCCTACTTCATAAAGACAACACACCGGATTCTTCCTACTTCATAAAGACAACACACCTGATTCTTCCTACTTCATAAAGACAGCACACCTGATTCATCCTACTTCATAAAGACAACACACCTGATTCTTCCTACTTCATAAAGACAACACACCTGATTCTTCCTACTTCATAAAGACAACACACCTGATTCTTCCTACTTCATAAAGACAACACACCGGATTCTTCCTACTTCATAAAGACAACACACCTGATTCTTCCTACTTCATAAAGACACACACCTGATTCTTCCTACTTCATAAAGACAACACACCTGATTCTTCCTACTTCATAAAGACACACACCTGATTCTTCCTACTTCATAAAGACACACACCTGATTCTTCCTACTTCATAAAGACAACACACCTGATTCTTCCTACTTCATAAAGACACATACCTGATTCATCCTACTTCATAAAGACAACACACCTGATTCTTCCTACTTCATAAAGACAACACACCTGATTCTTCCTACTTCATAAAGACAACACACCGGATTCTTCCTACTTCATAAAGACAACACACCTGATTCTTCCTACTTCATAAAGACAACACACCTGATTCTTCCTACTTCATAAAGACAACACACCTGATTCTTCCTACTTCATAAAGACAACACACCTGATTCTTCCTACTTCATAAAGACAACACACCTGATTCATCCTACTTCATAAAGACAACACACCTGATTCATCCTACTTCATAAAGACAACACACCTGATTCTTCCTACTTCATAAAGACAACACACCTGATTCATCCTACTTCATAAAGACAACACACCTGATTCATTCTACTTCATAAAGACAGCACACCTGATTGTGAGCCAGTCTCACCACCTTGTTGAGCCTCTTCTAATGATAAATTTTTCCAATCCTCATCAACTGCTTGCAGATTGATTTCTTTCTCAGATTGGATGTGTTGTTCTTGGGTGTCAAAGACAATCTGTAAAAGAAGACTTTTTGTAATGTGGTTGTTAGATTGAGAGCTTTTTAATCTAAGACAGCGGATGAACATCTTCCTCTCACTATCTCTATGTTACTAACACTGTGATACTAACACTGTGATACTAACACTGTGATACTAACACTGTGATACTAACACTGTCATACTAACACTGTGATACTAACACTGTGATACTAACACTGTCATACCAACACTGTGATACTAACACTGTGATACTAACACTGTGATACTAACACTGTGATACTAACACTGTCATACCAACACTGTGATACTAACACTGTCATACTAACACTGTGATACTAACACTGTGATACTAACACTGTGATACTAACACTGTCATACTAACACTGTGATACTAACACTGTCATACCAACACTGTGATACTAACACTGTCATACTAACACTGTCATACCAACACTGTGATACTAACACTGTCATACTAACACTGTGATACTAACACTGTGATACTAACACTGTGATACTAACACTGTGATATTAACACTGTGATACTAACACTGTGATTCATAGTATCGCAAATACAAAAACGTACTCATGTCCCCTCCCCCTCTTCTCCTCCCTCCCTCCCTCCTCCTCTCCCCTCCTCCCCTCTCCTCCTCCTCATTCTCCTCAGCCTACAGTATCTCAGAGCTCAGCTCTCTACATGAGGTGGATACAGGGGGTTTCCGTCAGTCTTACCGCCAGATACAGAAGAAGGCCCTGCCAGCCATCCCTGACCACGACCGTGACCTTAAAGATATCTCTGACCTCCGGCATCCCTCGTCCTCCTCTCAGACCCGTCGCTCCACAAGCTACCAGCACCGCCGCAACCGCAGCATTGAGGAGGACCCTCATCATAATAATAACAGCAGGTCGCCAGGAACAGGGGTTCAGACTGTGTGTGTGGAGGGGACTGGGGGTTGTGTGTGTGTGTGTGTGTGTGTGTATGCCTTCATAGGGGCATGTGTATAATGTTCTGCATGTTTTAAGTTCCTAACGGGATGTTATGTACAGGTGGAACCCTCGTTCGGAGCACCTGCAGCGTAAGGCCTTCCTCCTGGATGGGAAGACAGGCTCTCTGGATGAGCTGGAGGAGTTTGCCCAGGCCTACAGACAGAGAGGCCCCAGGGAGGAGCTCACCGTCAGGGACATCAGAGACACCGACCAGGAGTATGAGAGACTGGAGCTGCGGGAACGAGAAGGTGACCAGGATCGAGATCGAGAATACTATCCGCCTTCTTACCGGGACAAGACGACGAAACGTGGTTACAACAATGATCGCGATGACCTTACAGAGACTTGGCGAGAACAAGATCGCCAAGAGGATCGTCAGGGAGACCGACAACGCAGTCCGCCGCCCTCGCCAAGGAAGAGAAGGGGCACGTGGGACAAAGAGCTGGAGCAGCGCCCCCTTAAACCCCCCGCCCCCCCTCCCCCTCCTCGCCAGAGCCCCCGGGGGCAGGACTACGATGACGAACTCTTGAGCACTCTTTTGGAGCGCAAGACCAGACGGGGCGGGGCCAGTGACAGTGGGGGTGATAGGGGCAGGGGAGGGGGGCGGAGCGAAGAGGACACGCCCTCAGACACACCTTCTAAGGGCTCCAAGGGCTCTAAGAAGAGCAGCGGCGGTGGCCGCGAGCATCACCATAGCCGTTGGCCTAGCAACAGGCAGGTGGAGTTGATATTAGACTCACGGGGAGAGGACTCTCTACCCCCGTACTGCCAGACTGCCTTAGAGCGGTTCAGAGCCGCTGAGCGCCCCTCCCCCTCACCTCGCCCCTCCACCCATTCCTCCCACCCCTCCAACGGAGGCTCCGCCCATAGCCATGGCCTTACCCTAAAGCAGGAGAGCGGAGAGGAGCGGGACAAGCCCCGGAAAGTGGTGAGCTACATTTAGGGTACACTCAGTATGGGTTCACTTCATCCACAGTAGAAATACACTAGAGAGATACTGTCCTATAGATGAGACTACTTATTTAGGGCAAAGATAACCCTATGCTCATACAGTACTGTCGCTGAGACTGCTTAAAGGGATACTTTTGGATTTTGGCAATGAAGCCCTTTAGCTACTTCTCCAGAGTTAGATGAACTTGTAGTTAGTCATTGTGCTAACGCTAGTTAGCATTGGTTTGCAAAACGACCTCTAACTTCCTTCATACTGGATGCAGAGACATTGGTATCCATGAGTTCATCTGACTCTGGGAAAGTACAGTACATAAAAGGCTTCATTGCCAACATCCCTTTAAGGGATAAGCTTATACCCATCTTTCTCAGGTATGGAGGCTCACCTTTACAGATATACTGTGACTCAGGTGAGAAAGGAATCCGTTTTAGAAGTTATTGCACCTGTGCCTCTTCGTCAGAGAGATAAGCATTATCATACCATCATAAGAAAAGCTGGACCTGATCTGAACCTGAACGACTTTACTGGCTTTTTTATCGTTCCATTCTGCCAAAATTATTATTTTTTTCTTATTCCCTGTGTTTGTTTTTCTAACAGCTTTTTCATGCCTTTTATGGATGTAACTCAATTTATCTATAATCAGTTACAATTAAAAGGCACAGGTGATTAGATATCAGATTTGTTCAACTTAACATCTTGACCAGCACTACTACTACTTGGCTAATGCCAGCGTTGTGTTCAGTCTTCTAATATATTGTTTTACCTCAGTTGAAATGGCAGAGCTAGTTGGATTCTCTTTGTAACCTTTGTGACCCCAATGTGACCCCAGAACCTGGCTTCACTTATCCTTATTCTGCCTGCTTGCTGTCCCTCTCCCCAACTAACTAACTAACTGAGCTTGGCTTGCTGTCCCTCTCCCCAACTAACTAACTAACTGACTAACTAACTAACTAACTAACTAACTAACTAACTAACTAACTAACTAACTGACTAACTGACTAACTGACTAACTGACTAACTGACTAACTAACTGACTGACTGACTGACTAACTGACTGACTGACTGACTGACTAACTAACTAACTAACTAACTAACTAACTAACTAACTAACTGACTAACTAACTGACTAACTGACTAACTAACTAACTAACTAACTAACTAACTGACTAACTAACTGACTGACTAACTAACTAACTAACTAACTAACTGACTAACTAACTAATTAACCGAGCTTGGCTTGCTGTCCCTCTCCCTAACTAACTAACTAATTAACAGAGCTTGGCTTGCTGTCCCTCTCCCCAACTAACTAACTAACTAACTAACTAACTAACTAAGAGAGCTTGGCTGAGACAAGAGGGGTCTTTTCACTGTTACATTGAGCTAAATGAGCACAAAGCACAGCTTCCATCATGGCCTCACACTTTGCACACACGTGACTAACGTCAAGCTCTCCTGCTGTTTTCTTTTAACAGAGCACTCTTCTTAGCAGAGAATCTCTCATAGTTTGATGCCTAGAGAGGACAGACAAAGACACTGGGAAAGATACTGGTGATCACCAGTATCAGCAGCATTGGGATTGGCTACCTCTGAGTGACAGGCAGTAGATCCACTGGACTGACCATGGCACAGGAATCTGGCATCAGATACACATCCATCACCATGACCTAAGAAGAAGAGTAATGATCAGAGCTGGGACAAAGACCTCTGGATGCACAGGACACATAGCACTGTGAGTGTGTGTGTGTGTGTGTGTGTGTGTGTGTGTGTGTGTGTGTGTGTGTGTGTGTGTGTGTGTGTGTGTGTGTGTGTGTGTGTGTGTGTGTGTGTGTGTGAGAGTGAATGGTTTCTCCATATCTCCTTGTCTTCTCCATTCTATTCTTCTCTCTCACTGACTCTCACTAACAACAGAGTTACTGTCACTGCCACCTCTACACAGTACACGCTCAGGGCATGCTCTCTCTGTGACGTCACTGAATGATGATGTCACTCTGGAGTTACTGTCACTGCCTGCACCACCACTGCCCGGTCATGGTCGAAGGCTGACATCGAGCCAACGTTTGGCTTCTGTTGGGTGAATGGTGTGGATCCCCAGGATCGTTGTGTTTTTCAGTGCCATTGTAAAGCACCTATTATTGCTTAGCCTTGACTCTGTGGATAGAGGACACAGTGTTGCTTAGCCTTGACTCTGTGGATAGAGGACACAGTGTTGCTTAGCCTTGACTCTGTGGATAGAGGACACAGTGTTGCTTAGCCTTGACTCTGTGGATAGAGGACACAGTGTTGCTTAGCCTTGACTCTGTGGATAGAGGACACAGTGTTGCTTAGCCTTGACTCTGTGGATAGAGGACACAGTGTTGCTTAGCCTTGACTCTGTGGATAGAGGACACAGTGTTGCTTAGCCTTGACTCTGTGGATAGAGGACACAGTGTTGCTTAGCCTTGACTCTGTGGATAGAGGACACAGTGTTGCTTAGCCTTGACTCTGTGGATAGAGGACACAGTGTTGCTTAGCCTTGACTCTGTGGATAGAGGACACAGTGTTGCTTAGCCTTGACTCTGTGGATAGAGGACACAGTGTTGCTTAGCCTTGACTCTGTGGATAGAGGACACAGTGTTGCTTAGCCTTGACTCTGTGGATAGAGGACACAGTGTTGCTTAGCCTTGACTCTGTGGATAAAGGACACAGTGTTGCTTAGCCTTGACTCTGTGGATAGAGGACACAGTGTTGCTTAGCCTTGACTCTGTGGATAGAGGACATGATACAATGTTGGTTATACCAAGTAAGTTTGGACTAGAGGGTACTACTAACAGAGCCAGTGAGAGAAACTGGAACTTTAGGTAGCCTAGTGCTTAAGAGCTTTGGGCCAGTAACCGAAAGGTTGGTGGTTTGAATCCCAGAGCCGACTAGGTGAAAAAAAATCTGTTGATGTGCCTTTGAGCAAGGAACTCTGGATAAGAGCGTCTGACTAAAAAGTACTAGGTTGTGATTATGTTCCATCTATCCTTTGAAGACTGCCTTTGGTAATACAGTATAAAAGGTTTTAGACTCTGTGTTAAGTCATGTTGAGATTACAATACAGTAAATGATTGTGTAACTGAAAGCACTTGTGGGTGTCTGTTTGTGTTCAAGACAAGATAACCAAGGTGTGCGTAGGAGCCAATCATGTTTGCCAATATTGTGTGTTTAGTTTTTTTCTTATGATTAATTCAGTCCTTTTCTTATCAACGTTGTAAACCACTAAACACACAACTTAATCTCCACACACACACACACACACACACACACACACACACACACACACACACACACACACCACACACACTCTTTCTTATGACTGTAAAACCTGTAGCAGGATTCCTTACAGTTGTTAATGTTTAGTGTTGTTTTTTCCAGTTCTTTCATTGCGTTGTTCATTGCTTTTGTGCTTTTCTATGTTATTGTCTTTCTATGCTTGTTCTATGTCATTGTGTTCCTGTGTTACATTTATCTGTGTGTGTGATGATAGCAGCCCAGCTCCCTGTCTGTCAATGAGACGTTTGTTTCACAGCCCAGCTCCCTGTCTGTCAATGAGACGTTTGTTTCACAGCCCAGCTCCCTGTCTGTCAATGAGACGTTTGTTTCACAGCCCAGCTCCCTGTCTGTCAATGAGACGTTGTTCCACTGAGTATAAGTCATAGGCAACAGGCAACAATGTCTTTGTCTATTATGATCATCACGTCCTGACTGTTACTCTAAGAGATCTAGTAATATCACACACACACACACACACACACACACACACACACACACACACACACACAGTCTCAAAACAGACAGTATCTTGGGAAGTGCACGTTGGTGAACACTAAACACTGAACACTAAACAATAACTGGGGCTTTTTGCAATAACACTTGCCGTCCATTACAAACCAATGCCTAATTAACTATTTATTATTTAACTCCAGAGATGCAGTCTAACCACAGCATTTACCTCAGACTGTGTTGACAGGATAGCTTCAATCTCATTCAATAAAGTCAACTTAACCTACACATCTCCTCTCCACTGTCCTTCATTCAGTTTGTAAGAATCTTTTGTCACCCTTTAAGTGCTATGTCTTTATTGTTGTAAAGTATGTCTTATAAACTATGGTATGTCTTATAAACTATTTGTGAAGCAACAATGTAGTTCTTATGAAGACTATAGGAATGCTCTATAAAGTCTTAATATAAGTGGTCTGTTAATTATTCTGTTGTGTGACATACATGTCCTCTGTTGTGTCTGAGGCACTGGCTGTTTTCTGCCCGGCGATTCATGATGTGGATTGTGGTTGGGAGGTTGGGGAGGGGCTGACTGCACAGCTCAGGGTTGTATGTGAGGAATGTGGTTGAGCAATTCCTTCCTAGGCCTTAGAGCCTCAGAGCTTACACACACACTAGCCTCAGGGTGGTGAAGACATCACTTCTCTGAGAGGATAACAACTATTTGTCAGCTAGATAACAACAACTCTGTCAGCTAGATAACAACAACTCTGTCAACTAAATAACAACAACTATGTCAGCTAAATAACAACAACTATGTCAGCTAAATAACAACAACTATGTCAACTAAATAACAACAACTATGTCAGGTACATAACAACAACTCTCTGTCAGCTAAATAACAACAACTCTGTCAACTAAATAACAACAACTATGTCAGCTAAATAACAACAACTATGTCAGCTAAATAACAACAACTATGTCAGGTACATAACAACAACTCTCTGTCAGCTAGATAACAACAACTCTCTGTCAGCTAAATAACAACACTATGTCAGGTACATAACAACAACTCTCTGTCAGCTAGATAACAACAACTCTGCTATCCGCTATAGGGCCTACAGTTGTTACACTATAAGACACACAAGAAGTGGTCAAATTAAGATGTTACGCTTCAGAGGTTTTATTTCCATTACAAATAATAACATCTGGTCCATATTGGAAACTCAGGGACCGGATACAACTGAGGACTGAGTAGGAAAGATAGAGTAGCTGTTGTCATCCTCTGTAGATGAGAGTACAATAGCAGGAAACCACTGGTTGTATGGCTGGGCAGGTGCAGAGTAGAGTGGGTGCTTATGGGAGCGAAACAATCTGTTAATTAATTCCTAGTTCTACATACCTTACATACACTGACAGAGACAGACGTGTGCAAGCATGAACAAACACACACACTTCCATTTCATTATCATATTACCGTGGCTTTCATTCTGTATTCTCATAGCGGCATTTTAATTCTGCGGTAGCAAGCACCTGTCTACGTCACATACAGCACCTGTTTCGGGGTGGGGTCTGTCAGCTGTCTGTCTCTGCGGCCGTCAAACCAAACTCCCCAAAGGTGTCGGACAAGGAAGGAGCCATCTTCAAGAAAAACCACAAAGAGGACAGACAGAACAATGGGGAGTCTGTTTGGGAGGATAATGTAGATCATTAATTCGACGAGATAATATTTATTAGTTTAATGGAGCAATCATCATCAACGATGAGGAGGTTGATACTGGCCGCGTTCGTTCTGTCTTCCCTAATGACAGGTGAGTTTTTGTTGATGCAAATTACCAATTCACATTTGAATCGTTGACTGTTGTCAATTCGTCCTGTTCTTGCATTCAAGCTTCTAATGGTGTTCATTTAATTTCCTACATTTTCGTTATTTAGTATGCTATTGTAATGAACCCATCCACAACCAAAACACTTTCAGTGACTAGCCAGTTAGGCACGAGCCGGGGTATCGGTCACATGACGGACTGATACCAATGAGTTCTGTCCGATGACCCGAACTGTAGTCCTGTCAAGTTACACTTACTGATCCTTATTCCTCTCTGACGTTAGTAAACTGGCCCATGTTAGGCACCTATCCACCTAGCTAGAATTCGTGACATATAATACGATTTGTAATATGTAACATATATGAAATGGGTGATTGACATCCACAAATTAATACATACCATATGAAACGTAACATATCCAGTGGTGGAAAAAGTACCCAAATATCATACTTGACTAAAAGTAAAGATACCTTAATAGAAAATGACTCAAGTAGAAGTTGAAAGTCACCCAGTAAAATTATACTTGAGTAAAAGTCTAAGTACTTTACACCACTGAACATATCATACTAAGTGGAGTTTCTTGGATTTACATACAGAATAATACGAAATGCTGGTGGTCTGTTGCCTAAATCCCTCAACTCAACACTGGACCTCAAAGCCAGTTCCACTGCATGTTTTCATTGTTCCCCTCTAATCAGGGACTGATTTAGACCTGGAACATCAGATGGGTGCAATTATCAGGTAGAACTGAAAACCAGCAGGCTCCGGATCTCGTACTGCAGGGCTCTCCAAAACTGTCCCTGGAGAGATACCGTCCTGTAGGTTTTCACTCCAAAACTGTCCCTGGAGAGCCACCGTCCTGTAGGTTTTCACTCCAAAACTGTCCCTGGAGAGATACCGTCCTGTAGGTTTTCACTCCAAAACTCCCTGGAGAGCCACCGTCCTGTAGGTTTTCACTCCAAAACTCCCTGGAGAGATACCGTCCTGTAGGTTTTCACTCCAAAACTCCCTGGAGAGATACCGTCCTGTAGGTTTTCACTCCAAAACTCCCTGGAGAGATACCGTCCTGTAGGTTTTCACTCCAACCCTAATGTAGCACACTTGATTCTAATAATTAGCTGGTTGATAAGCTGAACCAGGTTAGTTACAACTGGGGTTAGAGCGAGAACCTACAGGAGGGGATCTCTCCAGTAACAGGTTTGGAGACCCCTGTTGTAGGGTAAGAGTTGAATACTCCTGGCCTGTACTGTAGAGATATTTTTACATTCAAAATGGAAGTTGAGTCTATTTGAATTGCTGTGTGACCAGTAGCATCAAACTGTTTCCTGTGGCTGGCTGTGTCTCTCTTTGCCACTAGTTTTTCTGGTTGAACCACTTTCAGCAGGGCACACACGTACACATACTTTCATTCTCTCTATCTCCTCCAATATGCTTTAACCCAGTGAGTCCCACTGTAACACCAGAACACTTCTAACTCATCCAATTGTATTGGTCTAATTCTTCTGCATCTGTAGGTACCAACCATTAGCCTGTGTGATTAACGGGGGCTGAGTTAGCGCTGTGTTTGTGAGACAAGGGCAGTACGAATGGTTTGAGCTACAAATTATTAAAGCTATCTATGAAAAGCTGAGACTCTCGTGGAAACGCACATATGACATGTTTTGCTCTATGACGCTCACAATCTACAGAATAGTTGTTAGAAGGTAAGGTTCTTCCACATAGCAGATCATAGAGTCTACAATACTGAAATAAGCTCCCATAGTTGCTGTCACAAACTCCAAACTCCACACAGTTGTCACTGACTAGTTGGATATTAATTTCCCACTGAGAAAACAATTTCTGTAATTACACCATTCATATAAAATCATTTCTATCAGGTTTTTGCTTTGGCTGACCTTTTTTTATTTTATTTACATTTGTCAATAAAAACCCATGAATGAATTTATGTCTAAGTGTGTCCTGAAAAGAACATGGTCAACCGCTTCATTGTCTCGGGACTGATAGGGTTAATGGCATGTAAGACACGTTCAATGTTGCCAAAGTGATACACTATTATGAAAACAACTGTGACAACAATAAGAACAGTAGCTATGATACAGATAATAATACTCTCACTCACACTGACATCATGTATTCTCGCCCATCAGAGGTGCAGTGTGTCCAGGTGAATGTTCCCCAGACAGAGAGGAGTACGGCTCTGTTTGCCTCGGTCATCCTGAAGTGTGACTACTCCACCTCCGCTAACCAGCAGGATGTCCTGGTCACCTGGCGATACAAGTCCTTCTGCAAGGACCCTGTCCTGGAGTACTACTCCCAAGGTTAGTTATGGACCCTGTCCTGGAGCACTACTCCCCAGGTTAGTTAGATAGATAGATAGATAGATAGATAGATAGATAGATAGATAGATAGATAGATAGATAGATAGATAGATAGATAGATAGATAGATAGATAGATACTTTATTGATCCCCCGGGGGGGAAATTTCATTGTCAAGCAGCTACAACAAAAACACAGGGCAGGTGCAAAATGCCACAACGAAAGTACACAAAAGACAGATACACGGTACATGATACATAGAGCGGCAGTATGAAAAAGTATAGAAATACAAGATATCTGGAGTGCAAAAAAAAGCTATAAAAGGACATTGCATAGTATGAGTGGTTGGCTGAATATGTACACTATACATTGGTGGATGTTGGATGGTTAACTATACTATACAGGTCGATGGCAGAGAAATACTTCAGTAGCTAAAAATGCGTATGATATGAGCGAGGGTAATAATAATAGTTTACTTAATAGACAGACTGGCTAAATGAACAGTTAAGTGAACATTTTGCATGGTTAAATTAGCTGTACAGTTAGGTATACAGTTATATTTACAGATAAGTGAATACTTGCATGTTTACACAAACTGTACAGGTAAATGACAGGAAGAGAAACTTTAATAGCTAAATGTGTGTATGATATCATTTGGGGTAATAATAGTAATTCCCTTAAAATACAGTCCTTAGTGCGCAGGGTTTAATTACAGACAACTGCACTTATTGCACATTCGATATACTAAAAGCAATGTGAAAAATTATGGACCCTGTCCTGGAGCACTACTCCCCAGGTTAGTTATGGACCCTGTCCTGGAGCACTACTCCCCAGGTTAGTTATGGACCCTGTCCTGGAGCACTACTCCCAAGGTTAGTTATGGACCCTGTCCTGGAGCACTACTCCCAAGGTTAGTTATGGACCCTGTCCTGGAGCACTACTCCCAAGGTTAGTTATGGACCCTGTCCTGGAGCACTACTCCCAAGGTTAGTTATGGACCCTGTCCTGGAGCACTACTCCCAAGGTTAGTTATGGACCCTGTCCTGGAGCACTACTCCCCAGGTTAGTAGTCCTGGAGTACTAATTCTGTATGAAACTTATCTCCCTATTCTATAGCGTACCAGAATGCCTTGCAGCTGGGTCAGGACCCGGCCAATGACTGCCCAGACCGCCAGCGCACTGTGAGGATCATTGTCCAGAAGAGAGGTACCAATGAGGCCATACTGGGCCCAGAGTACCGGGAACGCAAGATCTCCGTCCAGAACAGTGAGTCTAGACAGCCTTGGGTTGCAAAATTCCCCAGTTTGATAGAAATCCTGGTTGGAGTATTCCAGATTCCCTGCTTAATCCCTCCTGATTCCGGAAATCCTCCAACCTGTGGATTTCTGCAAAACCTGGGAATTTTAGGAAAGCTACCAGAATTGTTGAACCTTAATCCAGCCACAACATCACATCACATGCCTTCCCCCAGTCGTTGCACTATGTTGTTCTTGCATACCTGTATTAACTAATCAGATAGTGGTGGAATACAGCAAATGTGAAATGACTGGAGGTTCCTAGAGGAATGGGTTGAGAAACAGGATATCAATGTGTGCTCTTTGTTGCTGGTCTGACATGGCGTTGTTGGGCTGTCTCCCCCACAGAGGCTGACCTGGTGATCAATGAGATCATGTGGTGGGACAACGGGGTTTACTTCTGTTCCATTGACGCAGCGGGAGACACCAGCGGCGGCATAGATGGCGTGATCAGCCTCATGGTCTACAGTAAGTTGACCACAACCACAGCTATGACCACAACATGGGTCGTGTTCATATAATCGTCTCTGAATAGGAGTGCTTATCTAGGACCAGGTCCCTCCTGTTCATATATTCTGATTCAGATCTCATATCAGCACTACTCCTACTGTGACATGCTTTGTAAATACGGTCCCCTGGTGGGTATGGACTCTGACTGAAGAGACATGGGTATAAGTGCATTTCTGTTTCCTGAACATTTGATGTAATGATTTCCTGTGCTGTCTCCAGACTGGCTGACGGTGCTGTTCATGGTGATTGGAGCGCTGCTCCTCATCCTGCTCTTCTGTATCTGTTGCTGCCAGTGTTGTCCTCAGAGGTGCTGCTGCTACGTCCGCTGTCCCTGCTGCCCACAGACCTGCTGCTGTCCTGAGAAAGGTAGAGCAGGGTCTCTCTCTCTACTGTCTCTCTCTCTACTGTCGCTCCGTCTTCACCGTCGCTCCGTCTTCACCGTCGCTCCGTCTTCACCGTCGCTCCGTCTTCACCGTCGCTCCGTCTTCACCGTCGCTCCGTCTTCACCGTCGCTCCGTCTTCACCGTCGCTCCGTCTTCACCGTCGCTCCGTCTTCACCGTCGCTCCGTCTTCACACTCAGGCACCATCTCACCTCTTATCTGTTCCTCTGTGTCTCTGTCTCTCCAGCGGTGATGCAGCACAGGATGATGAAGGAAGCCCAGAGGGCCATGGGTCCATGGATGGGAGGTCAGCCTATCTACAGCCCCATGAGCCACGGCTCCTCACAGATGAACCCTCTGCTGTATACAGGTTAGTACCTCTCTCTCTCTCACACACACACACACAGCGGAGCTATGCTTCTGATCTTCTAAATGTCTTTAACAAATCATGGTTTGGTCTATCCCATCAGGCTCGCAATCAGGGAAGAGCATCGCCATGGCCCCCATGCCCCTCCCCCCTCCCATGTCTGGTTACAACATGCCCCCCAGTGTCCATGCTGCCAGCGTCTATGGCAACCAACACCCCGGAAACAACCAGATGCTGGACTACCTGGAGAGCCAGGTGAGGGGTATGGATGGGACCAGCCCCATGATGCAGCCCCAGCCCCACCACCTTCCCCCCCAGCACATGATGACCCAGCACGTCCCCTTCTCAGCTGGCCCTCCCAGCATGCTCTCTGGCCTGGATGTCGGGCCCATGGCGCACCAGGGGGTTATCCAGATGCCTCCCATCATAGAGCAGCCTGGACGAGGGGGTCAGAGAGGGGGCCAGCCAGCGTTTGCTCCTAAAACACACCCGCCCAGCTCCAGAGAGAGCAGCCGCAGTGAGAGTCGCTTCACCAATCACCGTGACAACCGCAGCGACGCTGGCGGGGGCCATTACCCGTCGCCGTCAATGAGCCGTAGTATGCCAAGGAGCTACAGCGAAGACTTTCTGGACGGAGAGAGGCGCTCGGTGCGGGGTCGAATGGGTTCACGCGATGACCTCAGCGACAGGGTCCCTCGATCCCGCTCCAGAGACGACCTGTTCGAGGAGCAACGTCGCGCCCCGCCTCCCAGCAACTACTCCCGCTCCCGCAGAGGGTCGTTCAGTTCAGATGAGGACGAAAACAGCAGGGGAGGGAGGGGCAGAGGTCGCAGGGGAGGAGGAGGAGAAATTTATTCGGACACCCCTCCCAGCTATTCTGAATACGAGCCGGGACAGAAACTACCAAGGAGGAATAAGCGCTACTCTGTTAAAACTCTGCTTTAGTTAGTACACTGAATACACACTCCTAAACACATACACACACAAACCACTAACACAACCCCTTCGAAAGCATTTACCATCTGACAACAGCATTTGATCCATGCCTTGAATTACACACAATCACGTAATCACGCAGATATGACAGAATGACACACTGGTGCTACTTGGTCTCGTCACCACTTCCATTCAGGGAGACTTTTAATAAATGTGTGTCCCACTACAGGGTTCTGGCAGGGGCACTGTGGTCATCTGATCTGATCTGGGCTCTCACTGGCAGCCTCACCCTTCTCCTGAATGGCATTACAACAGTCCCCTCTGCTGGTTGAACACTGTCAGTGCAGACAAGTGCCCAATCTTGCCAATCTCTTGTGCAAACAAAAGCTGTGTAGTAGTCAGTCAAGCCTCCACAGTAGTTGAGCAGTTGAAAGGCGCAGCATTGAGAGACTGTAGAAAGAGCTGAGGTTGGGCTATTTTGCAGAGCAAAGCAGTTGTCTTTGGCCATCAGCCAAGTTGTTCTCTGTTTTCCTCCACCTACATCTCTCCATCTTGTATTTTCCTAATGGGGAAAGAAAGGACTAAACATGAGAAATTAATGACGACATATGAAAGACTTAGAAACCACCAATGATAGCTGGCGACATGCAATTCGACATGTCGATCTGACTTTCCAGATTCACACTCTAGAACGTCTACAATTTCTTGAACGTTTTTGAAGTTACTGCACATATCTCAAACTGACGTATTTTGGTTTAATATTTTACATTTTATTTCTATCATTGCTATAACGTTATTAACAGATGACAATAATACATAATATGCCTTATTTAATTGTTTGTCAAAAGTAAACCAGAAAACAAAACAAATGTATTTTTAAAATATGTTTCCTGTTAGTTTTTAGCCATGGCCTATGTAGGCTTGTACTCCATGAACACTCAGGTCCTTTTTCTACATGTTGTACATGTAAATAGTTTGAATTGTGTGCTATTCCTGAAATAACTTGTGAATATTAAGTTATGTAGGTATCCATATGGCTTACGACATTTAAAATGTGAGGATAATTAGTGAAAAGACAATGTGCTGTTACTTGAAGTCAGTTTTCTTAGGGACTTATCCTATTAGAGAAAGCTAAACCACCTCCTCAGGGTGAACTAGGCTTTGATGTGAAGATCACAGCTGTAGTATTGTGTACAATTGGATGTCTCTGGATAGAAAATGGTGATGGTGTAAGTTACTCCCTCTTGGGGACAATGAAGGAAATGTTTTCAATAAAGTACTTTTATAGATACCTGTACACCAAGGTGTCTTCACCCAGTTGGTTCCCATTTCAAACATGACAGACTCAAACACTGACACCCAACAGGCTGGCCTATTGGACAGTAATTTACACACACACACACACACACACACACACACACAGTGAATGCCTGCTTCAGACCTAACATGGGATGTCCTACTCGGTTTTTATAATTTCTTCATAACGTTAGTAGGAATTAAATACATTTTTTTTTCTTCGCATAATTTATTCTTGTGTAGAAATGTTTTACTTGAAAAGCCACTGCTTTGCAAGAGGACTACAAGTCTTGTAAATGTCCGTCAATAAATCAATGTGCGCCTGCGCGGCGGAGAAACACGTCGCATGAATGATGACGTTTAGTCGAAGCAGGCATCGCTTTGCCACGTCGGTGTCTGTGGCTGCTGTTGAGCTGCGGACAGGCTCGTTTTTAACCGTATGTTTGTTGTTGGAGGTAAACCGATATAACGTCCTGCGTGGTAGAAGTAGCACACAGCCCCTCCGCTAAACCCTAGGAATATATTCCCTTTTAAGACGAGAGAAATGTTCGCCCTTGTCTCGGCTTGCCAACCCACAACTGACTGATGCATCCGCGTCCACACCATCCGCTTTTTGTCGATGTTGTGTGAGTATTCTTTTATTCCTGCACGGGTAGTTAGTTAAATGGATGTTTTTGTATGAAATGCATCAACTAGCTAACTTCCCCATTTGAAATTATACAGTACATCCTGTAATTTCTCTCGTTTCTTTCCTATATAATAACAAATAACAGTAACACACAGTAGGTAGTTAAGACCATTAGGTAGCTTGACTATGTTACTGGAAATAACAAACGTTAGCTAGGTACAAGTTGCTTATACATACATACATACATACATACATACATACATACATACATACATACATACATACATACATACATACATACATACATACATACATACATACATACATACATACATACATAGGTAAATGTGTAGTAAGTACAGTATGTGTTTAGCTAACGTTAGCTAGCTACGTGTCTTGAAATACAACTTTTCAACTTTCAACTTCTATGAGAATGTTTCATCTTCTACAATGTTAAGGTAGTTAGAAAGTCGATGTTCTGCCATTGGGAATATTGCACACTCAATAAAAGTATCAGCTGTCTATAATATTGCCACAGTTTCACTAACTGTCATCAAGCCGTTATGCGCATGCCTTCTGATCTGGGCAGTTTCTGAAAAACTTCACTTTCGATACATCACTACAGTACAGTCATGCTTATGAAAGTGTTGCCTGAGAACAGTAGCTAGCTATGTTTTTGAAGATAGACTACTCTAAATTCTATGTTTTTATAACCATCATCACCAGAAAGATTAGTACATGGAAGAACAGCCTAACTAGTCTTAAGTTGCCTGTGTCAGTGTGGCACCTTTGCACCCCTTCCCTGCTCCTCCAGTAATCAAGGTGTAGGGTATATGACTAGATAGCTACCTTTGTTTTGTGGTTGTGGGCATTGTCTGTCTCTCACTAACTCCTTTTGTGATCTGTCTCCCTTAATGGAATGGCTGTGTGTGTGGACTGTTCTGGCAAACTATACATTAGCCTATGTCCAGCCAATAGGAAGCTCCTCCATTATCCATTCATTTACACACACACACACAGGTATTTGGATAACTTGGTTTTGTTATCTCTGGTTCTATCACCGTAGCTATGGTGTTGCCTCTCACCTGGCTGCCATTGTAAAGTGTGTGCGATGACACATACAATTACTTTCTGTGTGTGATGCCTGTCTGTCTGCGATGACTGTCTGCGATGACTGTCTGCGATGACTGTCTGTGATGCCCAGGGCTGCGTTCAGTAGGACACGATGTTCTGGAAGGTTTAGACAGAAATGCATTGTTTATCCTACATCATATCATAGCGCCTCATTCATGGCATGTTTCCTCAGGAGACATCTATCTGCAACGTGTCTATTGAGGCTGTTCTTTATTGAACCTGGGTTGAGTTCATTAGTGCACACACAATAACAAAACGTGTTGCAATGTGCACAAGTACAGATAATATTCTACCTCCCTTTTTCACTCTGTTTTCTAACGTGTTGTGCTTAATGAACATGACCCTGACGTTGTTGTTTTCTTTCTCTCTGTCCGTCTCTCCAGTGGCCTGGCTGTGCTGCGCTGGGTTGTGAGGTGGTGCTGGTCTCTGGGTCTGGGTGGAGAGGCAGTAGCAGGGGGTGTTGAGGTGGTGCCTGGCCATGCCCGGGGGCCGCAGGGGGCCAAGTAGACAACAGCTGAGCCGCTCTGCCCTCCCCTCCTTACAGACTCTGGTGGGGGGCAGCCTCGGCAACGGACTCAGAAACAGGTGAGCATACGCAGATACTGTCCACAGCCCTAACACACACACAGATGGTGTACAGCATTATACTATAACAAGCAGACCTAACACCCCTCCCCCCAAACACAAACAGGTCTACTTTATTTATTGACTCAAGCCTTTTTCCATGGGAAATTAAATGTGTAGGCCTAGGCTATTTGATCAGACTTTGTTTTCTAAATCTTACTGTCTGAATCTACCAGGAGACAGTCATATCTACCAGGAGACAGTCATATCTACCAGAAGACGGTCATATCTACCAGGAAAAATATCTTCTTCCTCTCCGTCCTGACTACCTTTTTAATATTCTAACATAATTAGTGTTAGTCAAATAGATCCGTGGTGTGAGTGAGGGGGGAGTAGTCTGGTTATTAAGACCACACCTCCTCTGAGGGGGAAGAAGGTATGGCAGCTCAGATGAACACTGAGGAGGAAGAGGCATTCTCCAGAACCACAACAGACACATACACACGCCGCTAACCCCAGCTTCTCTCTATGTGCCCTGCCTCCAGGAGCAGTAACTGTGTAGGTCTCTCTGCCCTGCCACTCTCGGTCCTCATCACTCCGGAACCCGTCCGTCACTCCCGGATCCCTGACCTCCCATTGGACAGCAGCCTGCTGTTTGAGTTCCTGCTCTTCCTCTACCTGCTGGTGGCGCTGTTCGTTCAGTATATTAATATTTACAGGACTGTGTGGTGGTACCCTTATAGTCACCCTGCTGCCTCCACGTCTCTGGTGAGTAGTAACTCTCTCTTTCTCTCACACACACACCCACACTCACTCACTCTGTCACACACACACACACACACACACACACACACCCACCACACACCACACACTCACTCACTCTGTCACTCACACACTCTGTCACACACTCACACACTCACTCACTCACTCACTCACTCACTCACTCACTCTGTCACACACACACACACACACACACACACACACACACACACACCACACACTCACTCTGTCACACACACACACACACACACACACACACACACACACCACACACTCACTCTGTCACACACACACACACACACTCACTCACACACTCACTCTGTCACACACACACACCACACACTCACTCTGTCACACACACACACACACCACACACTCACTCTGTCACACACACACACTCACTCACACACTCACTCTGTCACACACCACACACTCACTCACACACTCACTCTGTCACACACCACACACTCACTCACTCACACACTCACTCTGTCACACACCACACACTCACTCACTCACACACTCACTCTGTCACACACCACACACTCACTCACTCACACACTCACTCTGTCACACACCACACACTCACTCACTCACACACTCACTCTGTCACACACCACACACTCACTCACTCACACACTCACTCTGTCACACACCACACACTCACTCACTCACACACTCACTCTGTCACACACCACACACTCACTCACACACTCACTCTGTCACACACTCACTCACACACTCACTCTGTCACACACCACACACTCACTCACACACTCACTCTGTCACACACACTCACACACTCACTCTGTCACACACACTCACACACTCACTCTGTCACACACCACACACTCACTCACACACTCACTCTGTCACACACCACACACACACCACACACTCACTCTGTCACTCACTCACTCCTTCAGTTCATTTGTTGTCTCTCCTCTCTGCAGAACTTCCATCTTATGGACTACCACCTGGCTATCTTCATCACAGTGATGCTGGCCAGGAGACTGGTGTGGACCATAGTGTCAGAGGTGTCTATCATTCTCTCTCTCTTTCTACTATCTTCTCTTTCTCTCTCGCTCTCTCTCTCTCTACCTCTACCTCTACCCCTCTCTCTCTCCCTCTCTCTACCCCCCCTCTCTCTCTCTACCCCTCTCTCTCTACCCCTCTCTCTCTACCCCTCTCTCTCTCTCCCTCTCTCTACCCCTCTCTCTCTACCCCTCTCTCTCTACCCCTCTCTCTCTCTCCCTCTCTCTCTCTCCCTCTCTCTCTCTCCCTCTCTCTACCCCTCTCTCTCTCTAACCCTCTCTCTCTCTCCCTCTCTCTCTCTCTCTCTCTCTCTCTCTCTCTCTCTCTCTCTCTCTCTCTCTCTCTCTCTCTCTCTCTACCCCTCTCTCTCTCTCTCTCTCTCTCTCTACCCCTCTCTCTCTCTCTCTCTCTCTCTACCCCTCTCTCTCTCTCTCTCTCTCTCTCTACCCCTCTCTCTCTCTCTCTCTCTCTCTCTCTCTCTACCCCTCTCTCTCTCTACCCCTCTCTCTCTCTACACCTCTCTCTCTCTACACCTCTCTCTCTCTCTCTCCCTCTCTCTCTCTCTACACCTCTCTCTCTCTCTCTCTCTCTCTCTCTCTACACCTCTCTCTCTCTCTACCCCTCTCTCTCTCTCTCTCTCTCTCTCTCTCTCTATTTGTCAGCTGTTCCTGAACTCGTTGCATCATGTTCTGTGGTGCAGCAGTATGTATGGGAGAGGACTTGTTTCTAGTATTTAGGCCTGTGCTGACACTGACCATCCTAGTTGCATCATTAGTGTGTGACTGGGTTAGTATTGTAGTCTTGTTGTGTCTAAGTTTAGAGCTTAGAGCTTTGTGTAACCTCTAACCTGTGTGTGTGTGTTTCTCTCTGTCTGTCTTTCGGTGTGTCCCTCCCCCAGGCGTCTCAGACCAGTCCATGTTCCTTGGTACGGTACGTGGTTCTGATCGCAGCACGGCTCAGCCTCCTCACTCTGTGTGGCTGGGTTCTCTGTTGGACCCTGGTCAACCTGTTCAAGAACCACTCAGTGCTCAACCTACTCTTCCTCGGATACCCGTGAGTGGCTCTATTCAGAGACAGGACTTACCAGAGTTTTCATTTAATCCTAGTCAAAGTTCCCTGTTTTAGGTCAATTAGGATTACCACTTTATTTAAATGTCAGAATAATAGTAGAGAGAGTGATTTTTATTTCAGCTTTTATTTCTTTCATCACATTCCCAGTGGGTCAGAAGTTTACATACACTCAATTAGTATTTGGTAGTATTGCCTATAAATAAATTGTTTAACTTGGGTCAAACGTTTCTGGTAGCCTTCCACAAGCTTCCCACAATACGTTCCTGACAGAACTGGTGTAACTGAGTCAGGTTTGTAGGCCTCCTTGCTCGCACACGCTTTTTCAGTTCTGCCCACATTTTCTATAGGATTGAGGTCAGGGCTTTGTGATGGCCACTCCAATACCTTGACTTTGTTGTCCTTAAGCCATTTTGCCACAATTTTGGAAGTATGCTTGGGGTCATTGTCCATTTGGAAGACCCATTTGCGACCAAGCTTTAACTTCCTGACTGATGTCTTGAGATGTTGCTTCAATATATCCACATAATTTTCCTTCCTCATGATTCCATCTATTTTGTGAAGTGCACCAGTCCCTCCTGCAGAAAATCACCACCACAACATGATGCTGCCACCCCCGTGCTTCACGGTTGGGATGGTGTTCTTCAGCTTGCAAGCCTCCCCCTTTTTCCTCCAAACATAACGATGGTCATTATGGCCAAACAGTTCTATTTTTGTTTCATCAGACCAGATGGCATTTCTCCCAAAAAATACGATCTTTGTCCCAATGTGCAGTTGCAAACCGTAGTCTGGCTTTTTTATGGCGGTTTTGGAGCAGTGGCTTCTTCCTTGCTGAGCGGCCTTTCAGGTTATGTCGATATAGGACTCGTTTTACTGTGTATATAGATACTTTTGTACCTGTTTCCTCCAGCATCTTCACAAGGTCCTTTGCTGTTGTCCTGGGAATGATTTAAACTTTTCGCACCAAAGTACGTTCATCTCTAGGAGACAGAACGTGTCTCCTTTCTGAGCGGTATGACGGCTGCGTGGTCCCATGTTGTTTATACTTGCGTACTATTGTTTGGACAGATGAACGTGGTACCTTCAGGCGTTTGGAAATTGCTCCCAAGGATGAACCAGACTTGTGGAGGTCTACACATTTTGTTTGAGGTGTTGGATGTTTTATTTTTAGGTAGGCCTTGAAATACATCCACCGGTACACCTCCAATTGACTCTAATGATGTCTATTAGCCTATCAGAAGCTTCTAAAGCCACGACATAATTTTCTGGATTTTTCCAAGCTGTTTAAAGACAGTCAATTTGTGAATTGTGATATAGTGAATTATAAGTGAAATAATCTGTCTGTAAACAATTGTTGGAAGATTTACTTGTGTCATGCACAAAGTAGATGTCATAACCGACCTGCCAAAAATATATTTTGTTAACATGAAATCTGTGGAGTGGTTGGAAAATGACTTTAACCTATGTGTATGTAAACTTCCGACTTCAACTGTATGTGCTGGGAAGTAGCAAAGTATTATCTTGTTGCCAGCCTATATTACACAACGTCATATTTCACTATTATCTAGTTGATCTAACAGATTTCTTTATTATGGTTCTTTATCTTTTTATTTCTCTCTATTCTCTCTCTCTCTATTCTCTCTCTCTCTCTCTCTCTCTATTCTCTCTCTCTCTATTCTCTCTCTCTCTCTATTCTCTCTCTCTCTCTCTCTCTATTCTCTCTCTCTCTCTCTATTCTCTCTCTCTCTCTCTCTCTATTCTCTCTCTCTCTCTCTATTCTCTCTCTCTCTCTCTCTCTCTCTCTCTATTCTCTCTCTCTCTCTCTATTCTCTCTCTCTCTCTATTCTCTCTCTCTCTCTCTCTCTCTCTATTCTCTCTCTCTCTATTCTCTCTATTCTCTCTATTCTCTCTCTCTCTCTATTCTCTCTATTCTCTCTCTCTCTCTATTCTCTCTCTCTCTATTCTCTCTCTCTCTCTATTCTCTCTCTCTCTATTCTCTCTCTCTCTATTCTCTCTATTCTCTCTCTCTATTCTCTCTATTCTCTCTCTCTCTATTCTCTCTATTCTCTCTCTCTCTATTCTCTCTATTCTCTCTCTCTCTATTCTCTCTATTCTCTCTCTCTCTTCTCTCTATTCTCTCTCTCTATTCTCTCTCTCTATTCTCTCTCTCTATTCTCTCTCTCTCTCTATTCTCTCTCTCTATTCTCTCTCTCTCTCAGGTTTGGGGTGTATGTTCCCCTGTGTTGCTTCCACCAAGAGAGCAGGGCCCAGCCAGTGCCTTCAGACTACGGTTACTCAGACCAGGACCTGTCCGACGGGCCCTTCTTCAGGTAAACACACTCACCTGTTCTTCATAAACACGTACACTCCCCTTATTCAGATAAATACATAAACAACAGACACACCCCCCCGTCAATAACTCTTATTGATTTCTTCTCTCACAGCCTGGGACAGATTCCTCTGTTTGGTTGTGTGAGTTTAGTTAAAGGTATTTTTAGCCGACACCCCACATAAAGGGTGTGTATTTAAAGTAGCATAGAGAGTGCACTGCAAAGAGACAACGTTGTGATATTAGTGTCGTGACGTTTTGATAAACGCAATAATAGTTTCATTAAAAATAATGAAAGTGGTACCTGTTATATTTTCTGTATTAATAATCAGAGTAGGAGTGCTGGGCCCGTATCCTCAGTGTCTCACAGTAGAAAATAGCTGAGAATATACATTATGCATGAAGCCTCTTTAGTCATAAGAGTCCCACGTAGTCGACGGATATTTAGGAGACCTCATGAGCCGTCCTAACCAGTTAAGAGTTACCAGCAGGCTTCTTGATAATAGAAAAAGGCAGCTAGTAAGTGGTTCCTGCACCATAGACAGGCAACTGCTTTGGAGTTGTTGAAAGAATGTTTTGATATTTCTGTATGATCAATCCATACATCATCTAGACATGCACTGGGGGTGTGCAAAGCTGTCATCAAGGCAAAGGGTGGCTACTTTTAAGAATCTCAAATATAAAATCTATTTTGATTTGTTTAACACTTTTTTTGGTTACTACATGATTCCATATGTGTTATGTAATAGTATTGATGTCTTCACTTTTATTCTACAATGTAAAAAATAGTGCAAATAAAGAAAAACCCTTGAATGAGTAATATTCCAAACTTTTGGCCCCCAGTGTACATGTTACAGTATCTCTTGTGCTTTTTATAATGATTTCACATAATAATAAATAATCACATATTTTTCTCTGGGTTATTTCATTAACCTACATTGTGTTATTTCAAGTTCTCCCTTTGGAGCACAATATCACGTTGTTAAAAAAGGTGCCTAAATTGGACATGATGTCGAAGGATAACTTTCGATTGTGTTCAGAAAAAAACTATGCAACATTATCAGAATTGGTTAAAAACGGTTATGCATGCCAACATATTATTCAAGAATTAAGAGAAGCAAGTGGTCAGGTGAAAATGATACAAAACGTTTTACCAGTGCAACATGTTTTATGTACAGTCACATTTACTGTGGTTGTCTATTGGGTTCACAGCGATTTGATTATTTTCCATCATTTGATGTTGCCAATTATTTGTATGATTACTTAATTGGCAAAGTGGGCAGACTTAAGCAGGAAATGGCAACAATGAACACTGAGCCATCGTACTCATGCATTAGAGTTTTGTAAAGTTAGTGTGGGAGAGGTAGAAAAAAGTATTGTTATCGATCAATAACGCCAAACCTCCTGGCATTGACAACTTAGGTGGAAAGCTACTGAGGACTCGGCCACTCCTATCTGTCATATCTTTAATCTGAGCCTAGAGGAAAGTACAATACAATGCTATCAGTGCAGTCTTTGATATTATTAACCATAACCTGTTGAAAACTTATGTAGTATGGCTTTTCAACCTCTGCCATATCATGGATTCATAGCTATCTATCTAATAGAACTCCGATGGTTTTCTTTATTGGAAGCTTCTCTAATGTCAAACACGTAGTGTGGTGTACCACAGGGCAGCTCTCTAGGCCCTATACTCTTTTCTATTTTTACCAATGCCCTGCACTGGCATTAAACAAAGCATGTGTGTCTATGTATGATGATGATTCAACCATATACGCATTAGCAACCACAGCTAATGAAGTCACTGAAACACTTTAACAAAGGGTTGCAGTCAGTTTTGAAGTGGTTGGCCAGTAATAAACTGATCCTGATTTCTAGACCCCAACTGAATCTGGTAATGAATGGTTTGGTTGTTGAACAAGTTGAAGAGACTAAATTACTTGGTGTTAACTGAGAATGTAAACTGTCATGGTCAAAACATATTCATTCAATGGTTGTAAAGATGGGTAGAGGTCTGTTCTGCTCTGCTTTTTTGACACCACTAGGGTTGCAAAGGGTCGGTAAGTTTCCGGTAAATGTTGCTTAAATTCATCAAAAAAGTTAGTTTATAACAGTGACCCCTCACAGTCTGCCGATATGAACAGCTCCATCAAGAGGATCCTCCTGGATGATGTATTTTGGACCCTATCGGAGTGATGGTTGCTGATAATGGGCCTCTGTACACCTATGTAGATATTCCATAGAAAATCTGCAGTTTCCAGCTAGAATAGTCATTTACAACATTAACAATGTCTATACTGTATTTCTGATCAATTTGATATTTTAATGGACAAAACATTTGCTTATCTTTCAAAAACAAGGACATTTCTAAGTGACCCCAAACTTTTGAACGGTAGTGTATGTTGAAAACGTTTTTGGGAGATGCGACGGATCATTGGGGATCATTCAATATTCCCTTTCTTTTGTTCAGTGAAATCATCCCATGTGAAGAGTCAACTCATTAAATTAAAGTTCAATTCGTAACTAATTTTTTAAATGTATTTCTATTGGAAGGATTTAATCATTTGCAATTTTCTACTTATGATAAGATAAAAGGTTTATGTTTCTGTCTCTACATGATATGGTAAATCTATCCAATGCAAAAAACATCTACATTTAAATGGTATTCATATTAATTTGCATATATTTCCATTAATTCCCATATATTCCTGTTAATTCACACGGAAAGTTTCCATCTCTGAATATTCCCCAAAATGTGCAACCCTACACTCCACAAAGGAAGTCCTGCAGGCTCTAGTTGTATCTTGGTTATTGTCCAGTTATATGGTCAAGTCCTGCAGGCTCTAGTTGTATCTTGGTTATTGTCCAGTTATATGGTCAAGTCCTGCAGGCTCTAGTTGTATATCATCTTGGTTATTGTCCAGTCATATGGTCAAGTCCTGCAGGCTCTAGTTGTATCTTGGTTATTGTCCAGTTATATGGTCAAGTCCTGCAGGCTCTAGTTGTATATCATCTTGGTTATTGTCCAGTCATATGGTCAAGTCCTGCAGGCTCTAGTTGTATATCATCTTGGTTATTGTCCAGTCATATGGTCAAGTCCTGCAGGCTCTAGTTGTATATCATCTTGGTTATTGTCCAGTTATATGGTCAAGTCCTGCAGGCTCTAGTTGTATATCATCTTGGTTATTGTCCAGTCATGTGCTGCAAAGAAAGACTTAGTTAAGCTGCAGCTGGCCCAGAACAGTCTTGCTCTTCATTGTAATCAGAGGGCTGATATAAATACTATGCATGCAAGTCTCTCTTGGCTAAGAGTTCAGGAAAGACTGACTGCATCACTTCTTGTATTTATAAGAAATATGAATGTGTTAAATTCTAAATTGTTTGCATAGTCAATTTACACACATCACTGACACACACACACTTACCCCACCAGACATGAGGGGTCTTTTCACAGTCCTCAGGTCCAGAACAAATTCAAGGAAACGTACAGTATTGGATGGATGGATGGATGGATGGATGGATGGATGGATACTTTATTGATCCCCGTGGGGAAATTACTTATACAGAGCCATGAGTGCATGGAACTCCAACCCTCTTATAAAGTGCAAGTGAACATCACACACACACTATATGTTCATGTTTTTAAATGTATGTAAATTGTAAAGTTATTTTGTCTAATGTCTTTTCTGTTATGTGTCGGACCCCAGTAAGACTAGCTGTCACCATTGGCGTTGGCTAATGGGGATCCTTATAAATCAAATAATTTGCATCTTGGTTAATGAGTGTCATCACTGTTTTCTTTGCGGAACCTCAAACTGTCATGAGAACCATCTGAGATCAACTTTCATGAGTTAATTTTACTCCTGGCTCAGAGTTTGTCTCATCACCCTAAAACCTACTCTGAGCTGGGAGTTTGTCTTAAAACAGGTTTTAACAGGATTGCTATTTTTTCTACCCATATGAGTAGGAGTAAAATGTCTGTTCTCAGCACTTTTGACAAATTTTCTGCTCTGAGATACTTTGTGGATTTGGGGACTTGGTCTCCTCTGTCCATGTAGTCTTATTCCATTATGACCAAACTGATCCTAGATCATTCCTACTTCTCTCTTCTCCCTCCAGGCCAAAGGACTTCCTAGCGTTACTCAGGGAGAACCTGAGAGAGCAGTTTACCACTCCAGGCCACATCCCCCACCACACCTGTCCTCAGCCCCCGTCTCCAGAACTCATCCGCAGCGAGGTGGAGGAACTCCGGAGCGACTTCAACCGCCGCATCAAGGAAGTCCTCTTCAACTCCCTGTTCAGCGCTTACTACGTAGCCTTCCTTCCTCTCTGCTTCGTCAAGGTACTAACCCTAACCCTTACTACGTAGCCTTCCTTCCTCTCTGCTTCGTCAAGGTACTAACCCTAACCCTTACTACGTAGCCTTCCTTCCTCTCTGCTTCGTCAAGGTACTAACCCTAACCCTTACTACGTAGCCTTCCTTCCTCTCTGCTTCGTCAAGGTACTAACCCTAACCCTTACTACGTAGCCTTCCTTCCTCTCTGCTTCGTCAAGGTACTAACCCTAACCCTTACTACGTAGCCTTCCTTCCTCTCTGCTTCGTCAAGGTACTAACCCTAACCCTTACTACGTAGGCTTCCTTCCTCTCTGCTTCGTCAAGGTACTAACCCTAACCCTTACTACGTAGCCTTCCTTCCTCTCTGCTTCGTCAAGGTACTAACCCTTACTACGTAGCCTTCCTTCCTCTCTGCTTCGTCAAGGTACTAACCCTTACTACGTAGCCTTCCTTCCTCTCTGCTTCGTCAAGGTACTAACCCTTACTACGTAGCCTTCCTTCCTCTCTGCTTCGTCAAGGTACTAACCCTTACTACGTAGCCTTCCTTCCTCTCTGCTTCGTCAAGGTACTAACCCTTACTACGTAGCCTTCCTTCCTCTCTGCTTCGTCAAGGTACTAACCCTTACTACGTAGCCTTCCTTCCTCTCTGCTTCGTCAAGGTACTAACCCTTACTACGTAGCCTTCCTTCCTCTCTGCTTCGTCAAGGTACTAACCCTAACTACGTAACCTTCCTCTCTCTGCTTCGTCAAGGTACTAACCCTAACCCTTACTACGTAGCCTTCCTTCCTCTCTGCTTCAAGGTACTAACCCTAACCCTAACTACGTAGCCTTCCTTCCTCTCTGCTTCGTCAAGGTACTAACCCTTACTACGTAGCCTTCCTTCCTCTCTGCTTCGTCAAGGTACTAACCCTAACCCTAACTACGTAACCTTCCTCTCTCTGCTTCGTCAAGGTACTAACCCTAACCCTTACTACGTAGCCTTCCTTCCTCTCTGCTTCGTCAAGGTACTAACCCTAACCCTTACTACGTAACCTTCCTCTCTCTGCTTCAAGGTACTAACCCTAACCCTAACTACGTAGCCTTCCTCTCTCTGCTTCGTCAAGGTACTAACCCTAACCCTTACTACGTAACCTTCCTCTCTCTGCTTCAAGGTACTAACCCTAACCCTTACTACGTAGCCTTCCTCTCTCTGCTTCGTCAAGGTACTAACCCTAACCCTTACTACGTAACCTTCCTCTCTCTGCTTCAAGGTACTAACCCTAACCCTTACTACGTAGCCTTCCTCTCTCTGCTTCGTCAAGGTACTAACCCTAACCCTTACTACGTAACCTTCCTCTCTCTGCTTCAAGGTACTAACCCTAACTACGTAGCCTTCCTCTCTCTGCTTCGTCAAGGTACTAACCCTAACCCTTACTACGTAGCCTTCCTCTCTCTGCTTCGTCAAGGTACTAACCCTAACCCTTACTACGTAGCCTTCCTCTCTCTGCTTCGTCAAGGTACTAACCCTAACCCTTACTACGTAACCTTCCTCTCTCTGCTTCGTCAAGGTACGTCACAGTCCTCCATCTCTCTCTCCCTCCCTCTGTTTCTGCCTCTCACCTCTCTTCCCCTCTCTCTTCCCCTCCCTATTATCCTAGGACCTGTCAACCCTCCTGGTACTCATCTCCCCTGGGTCTTTGTGTGTTCACAGTTTCCTCCATCAGTCTCCAACTATCCTAAATGCCGTCTCCTGCCGGCAAGGCCCATGAACCCTAAACCATCTTCTTCTCTCCCTCTACAGAGTACCCAGTACTATGACATGCGCTGGTCCTGTGAGCACCTGATCATGGTGTGGATCAATGCTTTTGTGATGCTGATGAGCCAGCTGTTACCTCCCAGCTACTGTGACCTGCTGCACCGCTCTGCAGCCCACCTGGGGCGCTGGCAGAAGCTGGAGCACGGATCCTTCAGCAACGCCCCACAGCACGTGTAGGTGGCCCACCACACACACACACACAGACATACTTCTACAGCATGTGTGTGTCACTAGGTACCCAGCCTTTCTCCTTTCAACTGCTCTTTAGGACTCAACCAGGTGTGTTACAGCAGGGATGGAGTAAAACCCTGCATAACTAGCGTGTCTCCAGGAAGAGGGTTTTCTACCCTGCTGTCCACCACACTCTGCTATCTGGTCTTCTTCAAGGGAGGTTTTTATGTGATCTCTGAGCATCTGTTGTAGGATCAGTCTCAACGTTGTATTGTGTGTTGCAGGTGGTCTGAGAGTACAGTCTGGCCCCAGGGGGTGTTAGTACGTCACAGTCGCAGCCTGTACAAGGCTGTAGGACCCTACAACGTGGCCCTGCCATCAGACGTCTCCCACGCTAGGTTTTACGTGAGTCACTGCTTTACGTGTGTGTGTGTGTGTGTGTGTGTGTGTGTGTGTGTTTATGTCCTGCCCATGTACTGCCTTGAGATTTCACCGTATTTAAAAGTGTAAATAGAAATGCATGTTTATAAATAAATAAATACAAATTGTGATATTATTTATTGTGTTGTAGTTCCTTTTCCACAAGCCGTTGCGGATCCTGAACCTGTTGATCTGGATCGAGTCTAGTGTGGTCCTGTACCAACTGTACTCCCTGCTCCGCTCTGAAAGCTGGAACCATACCCTCTCCCTGGGCCTCATCCTCTTCTGTAACTACTACGTCCTCTTCAAGCTGCTCCGGGACCGCATCGTGCTGGGCAAGGCCTACTCCTACCCTGTTACCTCCGGTACAGCCTCCAGCACTACCAACAGCACCACCACCAACGGCCTGGGGCTCAAGTCCCAGTGACACCCCAGGAGAGGGCTCTGGAGCTGGCAAACGAGGGTTTGGATACTCCCTAGCCTCCCTGCCACTATGGCTGTATGGAGGGGAGATGGGTGGAGTGGAGGGGGGATTGACTGAAATCATATTGTTTTGATACTGTTCTATTTTTCATGCAATGTTTATACCTATTTAAATAATATTTTATTTTGTATACTGTTTCAAACGTAACACAGGGCATTACGGTAGTATTGTCATGTGATGTTTGTTGCCTCATGTTGCAAAGCGATTGGATGGGAGAGTGAGTTGTGTTCATGATGCCATGAGGCCCCGCCCACGCGCTGTGCTAAGCTCCTCCTATCCTCACCGTGTTCCGACTTCCACCAAAGATGATTAAAGAAGGCTTCAGAGCCAATCAGGGATAGACTTTGGCGCCAGCGGCCAATCAAGGAAGAGACTTTGGCTCTGGTGGCCAATCAAGGAAGAGACTGAGGAGGAGAGCCCGCCTCTCCCTACACACTGCCTCTGTAGAGAACGTATTCATTCTTCTACTGTGTTTTATTAGGATTCGTTTCGTAGCGAGACTGTCAGCAGTTTGGCCATGACCGCTGACTGGTGCCTGTTGAACATTTTTCGCGTCCCAAATGGCACCCATTCCCTCAATAGTACACAGCTTTTGACCAGAGCCTTATGGGCCCAGGTCAGAAGTAATGCACTATATAGTGAATAGGGTGCCATTTGGGTCCGGCCCAATGTATCCTTTGCAGTGCCATGTTCATTCAGGTCATTAAATCATGCCTGAGCAGCGAAAAAAAAAATTATATATATATATATCTATAGGACTATATCGATCTATATAGATAGATAGATAGATAGATAGATAGATAGCTAGATATAGATATATATATATATATATCTATATCTATATTAGGCTGAAAAGAATGGACACCACCACCGCAACCGATTGCATGGCCGTTTTCTAGATTCCAACCGCATTGAATGTGCAGTTATGTATGTAAGTGCTTTACTTTCCAGTGTGTTCTTTAAATTGAAATCACAAATTACACTTGGTATCTTCAGCGCTAAGTTCTGCTCAGCTGCTAGCAGTGTTATTTCAAACGGCTTGCCTTGTTGTGATGAATATGTGAGAGAGGTTCTCGTGCCATAATTGTCCATTCATCCATTCTATTTCGTTGTATTTCTATGAGCAGCTGAACTAGAATGATTCATGTTTATCGATGTGCCAAAATCCCAGGTTGCCTGGGTGATCATGTTTGTTCATGGGCGCGTTCCACGTCGTCTTTACTGCAGTCCTGTTGCAGGCGCCTCGCAGCAGATTGACTGCAAGGAGTGGGCGAGGTGGAAGGAAGATGGAGGGGGGGGCATGGACTGTCGTATGGCTCCCAGTATTTCATTTCCGAGAGCATTTCTTATGCCGTTGAAATATGAAATAAAAAAAATCTAATAAAAAAAGCTGTTACTGACTTAAGAAATGTGTTTCTGTTTGTCAATGAGATCGTGTAGGTAAGAGGTGAAACCACAGACTGATTTGCAAAACAGCATTATGCATTTTATTCCAAAGCATTTTAAAGTTGATATATATTGCAGAAAATTATTTGTTTTTAAAAGACAAAAATAGCTCACCCATAAAGTTTGACAAAGTGCATATCTTGAGTAGATGAGGATCCGCATGGCAGAGGCAATGATGAGTCAACACTCCTGTGCAACGCATCTAAAGTGTTCTGTAGTAATGTCTTTGGCCCAGCAGAGGGAGCTATTAATATTTTACTCGGTAATTTTAAACATTTATTTAACTTGGCAAGTCAGTTAAGAACAAATTCTTATTTGTAATGACGGCCTACACCGGCCAAACTCGGATGACGCTGGGCCAATTGTGCTACGCCCTATGGGACTCCCAATCACGGCCGGTTGTGATAGTCTGGATTCGAACCAGGTTGTCTGTAGTGACTCCTCTAGCACTGAGATGCAGTGTCTTAGACAACTGCACCACTTGGGATTCCCAACAGTTTGTACAGTGACAGTCTGTCTATACCTTGAGTTTACATTTTTGAAGAGATGTGCTGATAGAGCTCTTACTATCTATAGAATTAGCAGTGAAACCAAGTGTCTGTCTCTCCATCTCTTACAATCTATAGAATGTCTGTCTCTCCACCGTCTCTTACAATCTATAGAATGTCTGTCTCTCCACCGTCTCTTACAATCTATAGAATGTCTGTCTCTCCACCATCTCTTACAATCTATAGAATGTCTGTCTCTCACAATCTATAGAATGTCTGTCTCTCCACCGTCTCTTACAATCTATAGAATGTCTGTCTCTCCACAATCTCTTACACATCTTGTTCCTCTTAATTTCATCCTTTACTTCAGTGCATTAAATGTTCTCTTCACCATCATGACACGTCGGTGACACGTCGGTTCAGGAAGTCTTGGTCAAAGCCATCGTCTTAACCTCAGTCATAAGACCTTTCAGCTACGTTTCAAAGCACAGTGTTGATAATGCAGTAAGTTTGCACGAATACATTATTACATTTTATTTAATGTATGATTGAAAGGGTTAGTGAGGATGTATGTATATATGTACAGTATGACAGTCAGACTTCCTGGATGTAAATCTGAGTGGTTCTAGTTGTGTGTTGGAGGATGTCTCTGCATGCAATAAGGATAGATTTATTAGTAATGAAACAGTATTAATTCATGATGAGGTATGGGGATGTCTATGCATGAATGACATGTCCATTGGTCAACTTCACTTCCTGTTCCTCAGCAAGGGAAGTAAAGACCCCCTTCACTTCCTCCTCCATCAATCCTCTGTGTGTGTGTGTGTGTGTGTGTGTGTGTGTGTGTGTGTGTGTACAGTGTGTACATGACATGTCCACCCCTTCCTCATCCTTCCCGACAGTCTACATAGTTTCCTTTGATCCAGTAGCAGATCTGGGCGTATTTCAGCGGTGTCACCCTCACCGCAACGTTAAACTCCTGGGACGCCCCATCTCGATCCACCCACTGGTGCCCTGAGAACACCCCGATCACCTTCCTCTCCCAGCGCCGCCTCCTCCGGTTCCACATACGGGCGTAGAGCCCCGAGCCGCTGGCCCCGGGCTGGGCATCACAGTGCTGGTAGAGAAGGTCCGACGTCTCCTCTCCAGCCCGGCAGAACCGGTAGACCAGCTGTCCCGGCCGGTCGTTGTCGTAGCCGGAGAACTGGACCCGGCGCCCGGGCAGTTGCTTGGCCGGAGGGGAGATGCCCAGCTTCATGTGGCGTCTCTTGTGGGCTTTCTTGAGCTCTAATAAGGCGTAGTCGTAGTCCATTCCGATGTCGTTGCCGTTGCCCTTGATCCAGCCTTTGGGAACGTGGGTGCGCTTGGCACGAATCCACTGGAACTTAATCAAATCTGGGGGTGACGGACGGGCGTTGGATGAATTGGTGGCAGAGGCAGGATTGGGAGAGTCACGCTGCTTTGGCTTCAGGAAACCCACCCGGAGCTTCTGCGCCCCTTTCACATAGTTCTTCCCATCGTGGACACAGTGGGCGGCGGTCAGAACGTGCCGGTCGCCCACCAGCGTTCCGGAACACCCAGTAGACAGCTTGACTGCTGCTGAGAACGGGTAGTTCAACAGAAAGTCTCGCCCTACGATGCTGAAACGCCCGTCATGGCCAAAGATCTGGCGTTTGCGTCGGGAATGGGGGCGGGCGGTGTACCCGTAGATCCCCACGGCGGTTTCGGTGAGGCGACCGTTGCTATGGAGCGTCTCGTATGACAGGATGCTACGCAGGTCCGAGTAGTTGGGGGGAGGAGCCTTCTTGTGGCATTCCGGGTCACATGGGGAGGTGACGTCCAATCGGGCGTCAGCCTGGAAGTGGGGAGCGGGGCGGTCCTCTGTCACCTGGGGTAAGACCACAGGGACGCGCTGCAGGGGCCATTGGGGTCGGATAGGAGCCACTGGAGGGATGGAGAGGAGGAAGAAGAGGGAGAGGAGGGGAAGGGGGGATGGGATGGAGGGAACAGAGGCCATGGAGGAGGGGGACCTAGGAGAGGAGAGGGAGAGGACAGGTGAGATGTGATGTCACTAAATACCTAGACAGGTGAGATGTGATGTCACTAAATACCTAGACAGGTGAGATGTGATGTCACTAAATACCTAGACAGGTGAGATGTGATGTCACTAAATACCTAGACAAGTGAGATGTGATGTCACTAAATACCTAGACAAGTGAGATGTGATGTCACTAAATACCTAGACAGGTGAGATGTGATGTCACTAAAAACCTAGACAGGTGAGATGTGATGTCACTAAATACCTAGATAGGTGAGATGTGATGTCACTAAATACCTAGACAGGTGAGATGTAATGTCACTAAAAACCTAGATAGGTGAGATGTGATGTCACTAAAAACCTAGATAGGTGAGATGTGATGTCACTAAAAACCTAGACAGGTGAGATGTGATGTCACTAAATACCTAGACAAGTAAGATGTGATGTCACTAAGGGACCAGAGAGATCTGTAGTTCTACTGCAGCGACCAAAGGGACCAGAGAGATCAATCATATGAATGTGACCGGATGTCTGGACCATCACAGTCACAGCGGCTGGGAAACATTCTCCAACTCAGACCCGGCGAGCCCTGCATCGTATTTTTAGCCACCAGACTGGAGCTGGGGGCGGGGGGGGGGGGGGGTTGTGTGCACAAAGGGCTAAGATTCTGCCTTTAGGAATTTTGAGCTGCGGTGGAATTTGGCCAAGCAGTTACACAACTTCCACTTTTTTAGTATGGCTTAAAAATTTCCTGTGCCAGGGGTTAAAGGTTAGAGGTCAGGTGCTCTATGCAGCGCAGAGCCGCACTGGAGGAAAGTTCCAGAGGCTGGGAGGGTGAGGAGGCTGTGATCGCTGTGTCAAATAAGAAGAACTCTCACTGTCTGTGTACATCGCAAATGGCCCCCTAATCCCTATATAGTGCACTATTTTTGACCAGTGCTCTATGGGGTTCTGGTCAAAAGTAGTGCACTTCATAGGGAATAGGGTACCATTTGGGATGCATTCTCTGTCTCTCAATCACCCCCTGTACAAACTGGAAGCAGGAACTGTGTAGTAGTCTATCATACTGGTTCTATTAACTCTACAGCAGCGCGGGGTGGTGGCAAAATGCTTAGGTTTGTAAAGCACAGTGGTAGGATCAGACAACCAACCCCTAAAGTGATGGTTCATTAACAAACATCTAATACCTTCCAATGAACGAAGTCATTCTGAATAGGACAATGAGTATAGACAGTAGCCTACTGGCATCTATCTGTAGGCCTGCATGCCCTGGACAGCATACATGTCTTGGACCCACAAGCGTTTTATTAACTAACAAAAAGGAAGAATTGGTTGAAACAATATCTCTTCTCTTCGCTTCTGATTATCTTTGATCTCCATGACATCAGCCAATACTTTGGTGATCTGATGTACAGGCTAAAATAAAACCATCAAGAGTGACAATGACCTTAGAAATGTTGATGAAATGATGTTTTACTATCGCTCACATAGGCCTATAGATATAAGTTTGAATCTGCTTGGGCATACATTTATCTAGAACCTTTCAATGAGTCTCGCTCCGACGCTCATCGTGCTCACTAGCCGACATTGGAAGCCTGAATAGGTCATTATATGGAAATAATGGTGGTGCATAATAGCCTAGATTACGTGGACATTAAATAATTGTCTATAAAAGGTGAAAATTCTTACCCACGGAGCGCTTCTCCCCACTTACGCTTGGTTTGCATTGGCAAGTGGCACGCGATGGTGGTCTGGGGAAGCTGCGGTTTTTGCTGCTACCGCGCGGACATCAGAGGGTATCTGTGCGATAACGCCGCTGCTGCGAAGGGGTGGAAGTAAAACTATTTATTTCAAAAAGTAGTTCCTTACACCAGGAGGGAGAAGGTCAAATGAGAACGATTTATTCTCTCAGGAATCATCTACTATTATTCCGGGAAAAATGTTCCGAAGGCAACCCGTCCGCTGTAGATGCTCCTCCATTGGAACAGGCGCTCGCTCCGTTTATACTAAAGGGAGTTTAATGACCACCAGCAAAAACCGCTGCCTCTGCTATAAACCGGCCCGGTCACGTGACTGATGATATTCCGCTTGTCATTTGCATGGCAACGATTTAAACGTTGACAAACAATATCAGAGATGAGGAGACTATTTGTTGTTGATTTATTTGAACTTTTACCAACTGAATTCCAGAATGTATGTATCCAGACTAAAGGCATGCCTCAGTGACCGTTCAGTTATGACCCATCATCATCATCATCATCATCATCAATCATCATCCTAATTCTTTGTACATGTTGGTGTTTTCAGATTATGATTTTGTGATACTGTATGTGATGCTGGAGTGAGTGCCCTGCAGTGTTAAAACAATGAGGGTGTGGACTGGAGAGGAATGGAGAGAGAGGATGAGAGGAGAATACAGAGAAAGGGTGAGGAGGAAGAGTGAAGAGGAGGAGAAGAGAGGGAGGAATACATAACAGAGGCATTAGATGAAAGACTTCTCTGTGTTCTAGAACGGTCTCTGTCTCCATGGCAGCTCTGAAGACTGCAGACTGCAATCCCAAGCTTCTATTGTCATCCACCTACTCCTCCTAGTTACTGCTCTGTCAGGACACGGGCCAAAGCACGCACACACACGCACACACACACGCACACGCACACGCACACGCACACGCACACGCACA